>CP045890.1:19195692-19211609 GCA_013387185.1 Caligus rogercresseyi
AAAAAATTTGGCTAGGGACGCTTTTATTACCGACCTGACATAGAAAGAGAAAAAAACTGAAAACATAGAGACATCTCTCTGGCCTCTCTTTTATAGTATTGAATTAATCACAAACCTCTCCCCTTTTCATAACAAAGCTGCTATTATTATTATTATTAAACAGCTTGATTTGTTTAACTCTAGAGGAGGAACCTTGATACGGAGTTCCCCCCTGTGTTCGGAGTCACTTATTCGACAGGATTCCTGGACGAGGGGAACTCCATCGTCTCTTGTCGGGACTGACTTGTTCTTATGGTAAGTAGTTCAATGCCTCCCTCATCACGGAAGGCTCTCTAGGCTTCCTCTCAAAGCTTATTAATTCTCTTAGCATTTTTTTGGCCGATTTGACGACGAGAGTGAAGGAGGAAGACAGTAAGACCGCCCCTCATAATTCATCTAGAAGATGGTGAGTGACGAGGAGACGCCCACCCGTTTCTCCTGTGCTCACACCATGATACGACTCTTCACGGAGACTCCCTCATCTTATATATATATATATAATATAAATCTTTATGACATATTCTAATAAATAATTTATTTGTTTTTCAGCGTAGCTGAGGCTCTGATTATCGTCATTCAACATATATCATAGCGTGACTGGACTAAATTATCAACCGAAGAGGGATCCAGGACGCCGGACAGTGATGTCGGATTGTAATCATTCATCTAAAAGTACGGAATGTACATCAAAGACAGTCCTCACGGAGGAGGCATGTGCGATAAACGACAAGGAGGACTGTGAAGCACGGATTGGGAGTTCATAGGGGACGTAGCCAGCGATGGTGAGTTCCGAGAATACGCCCAACCGTTTCTCCTGTGCTCACACCAAGATACGGCTTTTTATTTAAAATATAGACCAAACAAGAGAAACTCCCTAATATCTCTTCGGGATTGGCTTGGCTTGTGATTGTAAGTTATTCAACTATTAGTTCCTAAGGCATCTTCTTATAAATAATTTATTTGTTTTTCAGCATAGCTGAGGCTCTAATTATCGTCATTGACCATATATCATAGCGTGGCTGGACTAAATTATCAACCGAAGAGGGATCCAGGACGCCGGACAGTGATGTCGGATTGTAATCATTCATCTAAAAGTACGGAATGTACATCAAAGACAGTCCTCACGGAGGAGGCATGTGCGATAAACGACAAGGAGGACTGTGAAGCACGAATTGAGAGTCCATGGGGGACGTAGCCAACGGTTTCTCCTGTGCTCACATCAAGATACGGCTTTTCATTCAAAACCACCACACCCGAGTCGGACTGTGATGTGCAATATAAAATGTGTTATTTTGTGTTACAAATCAGATATATACTTTTTCAATAATAAAAACGATGGCTTTTATTTTAAAGTTTTACTGTTTTTCATAATAGTATAATTCAGTGCTTTATTATTTATTTAATTACATTTAGCGTTTTGTTCCAATACTGGTTTTTAAGAAGGTTATCATTTTCACACCATATCCAATAAATCTCAGTCTGATGGTTTTTAATGTTTAGTAAAGGGCTATTAAAGTAAGATGTTTTACTTTTTGTATTAAGAAAATGTTAGACTTTCATTAACTATTTTTAAAATATATTTTTAGTTTTCTAAATAAGAAGAAAATATTGTCAAAGTAAAAATTCTTCAAAAAGGCATATATATATATAATATAATATAATTTTTCGAAACATTTTAGTTTATTCTATTATAATAATATCAATCCCTTATATTAGCATTTATTTCACCTTATTAAGGGCGTAAATATTTGTAAATGAGATGTTTTATATAAAGGCGTTGCAAGGTCAATTCATAATGCTGTCTTGCCCTGATTTGCGAATATTAAAACAAGCTAATACTGTTTTTGAATCAACTGATGTGCGTCTTCAATTTTGTATAAATTATTTTTTTTGCTTTTCATGATACCTAATGCTCAAATTATCGTCATTGGGCATATATCATAGCGTGGCTAGACTAAATCATCAACAGTCGAGTGATCAAGGCCGCCGGGCAGTGATGTCTTTCTTCTGTACACTTTTACCACAACAGAAAGCATCTGACTTAAATATGCAAATAGTTTCATTCCCAGGCGGTTCCTTTGATAAAAAAGAAACAAGGCATCAAAATGTATTGATTTTTTTAAATAAATGTAAAAAATAATAAAATAATTATTAAAAAATCTGTTAGAATATTTTTTTTACAAAGATCCTGTCATTTTTAATTACAAGTTTTGTCTTTTTCATAATAGTTTAATTAAGGGGTTTATTATTTATTAAATTTTATTTAGACAAGGAGATGGAAAAAACAATTGTATACCTACCGAGACGAAATGTATTCAGAAGATATCAAGTTTATAATTTCCTCATCATATCCAATAAATAACATTAGTAGTTGGCTATTACTTTAATATACTTTAATGTTCTTTTCCTGTATTTCAGTTCTTAAATAATAGTATAAAATACATAAGAATACTCACTTCAATTAATACAACGACAAATGAACCATCGAAATAGATTAAACAAAACAAAAATGACTCAATGATATAATATACTTGGGTATATAATAATTTTAAAATCACATTATAATGAAACATCTCGTATAATTAAGACTAAAACATACATTAATATTTAAATAGCTAATAATTTTTTAATAAATCCTTAATTATCTTAAAGTAGCTTTGAAACTTCGTTCGGAAATACTTGATTTCCCTCGAAGCGAGAGTCCTCGAGTTGAAGGTTACGGAAGTGACTTAGAGGGTGAGAGCTCCATATCTAGCGACGGCTGTTAGGATAATTCCACGGTGATCCTCGGGACTTCAACCCTCAATCGAAGTTATTGTGCTAGCTATTCTTCCCTTAGCATTTAAAACCGCAACATCAATTACTTAAAAACGTTTAAACGATTGTTTTCCGTTTGGAAAGTCCAAAGAGTATCAAAGTTTTATTTACGCCTTCATTAGCCTTATCCATTCCCTTTATGTTAATTACAATTAAGATTTTTTTAATAGATACAAATGGGAAATATACAAATTCATGTTTTTATTGGTTTGAAGACGTTTCTAAGAAGTTTTTGACTCTAATATCTCATCATGGAACTTTTTAAGACAAAAAAAAATAAATTAAGTATTTTTTCTTTCCTTCCATAACTTGAACTTTTTCTTCAACGTCTCCTCGTCACTCACCATCTTCTAGATGAATTATGAGGGGCGGTCTTACTGTCTTCCTCCTTCACTCTCGTCGTCAAATCGGCCAAAAAAATGCTAAGAGAATTAATAAGCTTTGAGAGGAAGCCTAGAGAGCCTTCCGTGATGAGGGAGGCATTGAACTACTTACCATAAGAACAAGTCAGTCCCGACAAGAGACGATGGAGTTCCCCTCGTCCAGGAATCCTGTCGAATAAGTGACTCCGAACACAGGGGGGAACTCCGTATCAAGGTTCCTCCTCTAGAGTTAAACAAATCAAGCTGTTTAATAATAATAATAATAGCAGCTTTGTTATGAAAAGGGGAGAGGTTTGTGATTAATTCAATACTATAAAAGAGAGGCCAGAGAGATGTCTCTATGTTTTCAGTTTTTTTCTTTCTATGTCAGGTCGGTAATAAAAGCGTCCCTAGCCAAATTTTGTACATGGGAAGGTAATGGAGGATGTTGGGAGAGGCATTAAAGATGATATTGCCCAAGTTAAAGATACAGGACAAATATTGGCATCATGGGAATGATTTTAGAAAGGCCTTTGATAGTATGTCACACCAATGGATGTTGAAGTGCTTGAAGGGACATGGATTGGGAAGTAATTTTATTAAAATGGTAGGAGTAGGTCTATGCAATCTTTTTACTTTTTATGAGGAGACCATGAACGTTTTTCAAATTAATAGAGGATGTCGGCAAGGTGATCCGATTTCCCCAGGCTTGTGAACGGAACGCAAAATTGAACGGCCTTCAGCTGAACGCACGTTCAATGAACGGAACACAACTTTTTTTTGAACGTTGAACGCAAAAAAAAAGAGTTTTACGTTCAGCGTTCAATTTTTTCAAACATTTATTGGACTTTTTTTCGGAAAACGTCAATACTACGCATTACTTCTTTTGGAAATTCTTTTAAAAAAAAAACGTCATCACTACGCATGACTTTTTTGGAAATTCTTTATAAAAAAAACGTCATCACTACGCATTACTTTTTGGGAAATTATTTTTTAAATATTTGAACGCTGAACCCTAACGGAACGCTGAACGCAAAAACATTGAACGGAACGCTAATTTTTTTTGAACGCTGAACGCTCACAAGCCTGGATTTCCCCACCTGTTTATTCTGTCAGTGAATTCTATGATTGAAGAAATTTAAGTATCTAGGCAAATAAAGGGTATTGAGGTAGGAAAAGGTTTAATAAAAGTACTTGCGTTTGCCGACGATATGACCATGATCTTTACTGGAAGTAAAGGTGATATAGAGGATTCCGTAAAAAATACACTTAGAATTTTGGAATAACATAAGAAATGCTCTGGCTTAGAGGTTAATTTAAGTAAAACCCAAATAATGTCCGAGTTTGCTATACCTTTTGATATAGGGGATATTAAATCAACAAGTGTTATGAAAATATTAGGAACAAATATATCTTTAGATGAGCGTGATTTTATTGAGAACTGTACGCTTATAGAGGAAAATTAACAAACACCAAAAGTCTGCGGTGTTCCCTAATGGACAAAAAAATGGGGAAATATTTTTTAACAAATAAACAGAAGAAAAGAAAAAATTATGGTTTGAGTATGCCGGTACGTGATATCATAAAGGGACTTCAATCGGCACTGTTCTGTCACTCCTTGTTCTGGTTCAAGTATAGGGTGGTTACAAATACCCTTACCCTGGGCAGTATCTATGGAAAGACGGAGGAGGGAAGATATTGTTTCTTTTGCAAGAACTGTTTGGAGACATCAAAACATTTCCTTTTAGAGTGTACACAGATAGTTTTAAACTATCTTCAATATATTTTAACGAGTTTTTAGGATTACAATTGCGGCGTACAAGCTTTGTTTTCTTTATACCGGTCTGCATCAGGAAGAAGTTAATTTTATCATATACAATTGCAAACAGAAGGAATCCCCATACCCCCAAATTTTAAAGAAATAGTCGATAGAACAATAAAAAACTATTGACATAATTGCTTTGTATATTGTATCTTTACTTAATGGTTTTTTATTAAATACAAATTCATTTTTTCACAATATCTTAAGAGCCCCCCTACAAATCTCCCCCCTACAGTTTATAATGTTATGTTTAGTTAAAATTTTATTATAAGTTTCATTTTTTGAAAGTTTTGTTGGTAATGTCTTGTCGTAGATATAAATGAGAATAAAATTGTTGTTCTAGTGTACAAAAAAAATGTAAAAACTAAGGCAGTAACTGATTAATCAATGAAAAGAAGTAATGAATTACTATTATCCCTTGAGCAGTCAAAGTCTCAATACCATAGAGATATAAAGATATAGAGAGCTGATTCCCTTCAATAGCAGAGAAACAGCGTTCTATTGTTTCTGTGTGTCCATTATAAACAAGTAATTGATACTACGTCATCGTAAGCTGATCATAGAGATATAAACATAGCACAATGACGTATTTCTCTTCCCTCCAATAGCAGAGAAACATCGTTCAGCTATATTCTTGACACAATGACGTATTTCTCTGACGATTCTAATAAGCTCTCTATATCTTTATATCTCTATGCACAATATTAATACCCAATGGAGTAAATAAAGGGGAAATGGCTGAAAAACAAGTCAAGTGACCCAATGGGAATGGAATAAACATTAATATTTTTTTAAATCTACATAGCCTGACGTCACTGGTTTAGTAGAATTCCCCATCCTTTATTCCCTAGTATTATATTACTATGTAGCGTGGCAGCCATTTTAACTACCGGATGTACAAGTGAAACTTTACACTTAACAAGTCAACTTTATTGAGATCTAGTACAGCAGCAAGAAGAATTACGTGAAAACCAATTTTACAGTATGAAAGAACATAGGTATATTTTAAATCTTTTTATTCGATGTGCCCACCGATGGCGGCCACGATGGCCATGAGGCGCTTCCTGAAAGCCTGGTAGACCTTGAAACGAAGTCCTCGTACATGCCGGCCCACTCCTGGTTGACGGTGGCTTTCAGGGCGTCGATGTTCGGGTGGCGAAGCTTGCAGGCCTTGGACTCAATGTGCGGCCCGAAGGTGTAGTCCAAGGGATTGGCATCGGAGCTCTGGGGGGCCACTAGTCCTTGGCCCAGAAGTCCATCTCCTGCCCCAGGAACGCTTGCGTGGTCCTCACCCATATGGGCGGGCGGTCCATCCTGCTGGAGCATCACATTCCCACCGGGGAAGTTCTCCCAGAACCAGGGATGAACATGGTCCCCAGAATCTCGATGTAGTCGGCCGTGGTAAGCTTGTAGCCGGTCAGGAACCAGATGAGATCCATGGCCTTCCTGTTCGAGGCCACAAAGCCCAAGGACATCACGCTGGCTGGATGCTTGGTGATGGTGAGGGTCCTCACGTTCTCGTCGACATCCCCGAAGCTCAGGTAACGGTCATACACCTGTTTTGCACCGGATCCACGGTCCACGTCTTCCAGAGCGCGTGGACCCGAATTCGGACATCACGTTCTAGAGACATTTTCTTCGGAGTCGATTGACCGATTTATATTTACTTTTTTTTTGTTTGAAAGATGATGAGACAATTTTTTTTTCGTATTTTTTTTGAAAGATCACGAAACCTATCAGTTAACTAAATACGAGTGTAAAAGTTTCACTTGTACACCCGGTATATTTATGATGCCTTTAAGTTAATCGAATGTTTCTTCTTAGTTGAGTATCCAGTAATTATATAGATAGGTGCTTTGAATGTATAAGTCCATTTATAAAAACTTAATTCTATAAGCACCGATTTATTATTTTTTTATCCATGGCAAAGGTCCTTTATTCCATTCATATAATACAATAATATAAAATAAAAATATATATAAAAAAGGGGGATACATTATTTTCTTCTGTATCATAAAAATATATATATATATGATTAGTGACTATGACTATCCAAGTGAACTCATGTCAAAGTAAGGATGAATTTATATATACATACCGATATATATATATATATATAATATATATATATATATCAAATTTAAACCAGTCAACGAACAAAGGAAGAAAGTAAACCTTTTTTAACACAATTGTTCATTTTTGAAATATTCAGTTTGAATAAGTGTCCATATTGAGATCCTTTGCTACAAGATTATCCATGAATGCAGTATTTATGTTTCATAAGAAACATTAAATTTAAAAATACATTGGCTCAGGAGGCAGAAATAAAATATGCAAATTTTAAGAATCAAAGAAAATATACAATGCCAATGAATGATCGATGATACATACAAAAATCACTCTTCCTTTGTATTCATTTTTTGAAATTATATCTAGCTTTTCTAGATTGAAAACCATTTTTGTCACATTATTTAAAAAATAACATCGTTCATTATTCCGTTTGAAACATTTAACAAAAATTAAAATGGTTAGGAGGGTTTTATATAAGTTGTAAATCCGAATTAGATTACTATAACAATGGCCCAAAGACCATAATATGGACAACATAATACCTTAGTTTTTTAGTTTGAAAGAATTTATTGCTGTTTAACATTATAGATACACAATATCCTAATGCATATGATTAAGTTCTTGGTTGAACAAGGAAAATATAAATAGCAATATCAGGAAGAAATTGGGCACTATTTAAGAATTCGCTCCTTTTCCGGGACTCCTTTATTCACTTTAAAAGTCCATAGTGATATAGGAAGCTATACTCGTGTAAAAGAGGAGAAAAAAGAGGGAAGAGAAGAAATGAAGAGAGGGGGAGAAAAAGGGGATTGAGAGAGAGGAGGAGAGGGTACTCAGTGCCAATCACCGACCATGTCGGTGAAACCAAAAAAGAAAAACAATGTCCGAATGAATAATACAAATACTATTACTATTATATAGTGTATTAAAACATCATTTCACGCCAGGATAATTGTTATAATAGCTAGAAAACCAAAAACAACCCAGTCCTCGACGACCAACGTGGACATTAGGGGTATTATAGAAACCTAATATTAGATATCAAAATTTATCCCCCCGCGAAAGTTGCGTCATAAGAAACTAAATGATCGTAGGAAAATGGATTTTGGTTTGACCCCCCCTTACCCCCCCCCCAAATTGCGTTCAAAGGTTTCGTTATGAAGCAAAACTTTTTTGTTATTACTTATTTTGCAAAAATTAGTTTTATCAAATTTAGCTATGATCAATTTATGACTTTGTTATTTTTTGCAAATTTTTGTCAAATAATATTTAGTGCCAATAAATAAACATAAGTGCTGACGCACCAACCATTTTTTAAATAACAGCTCCTACTAGGATCCCTTATAGTTTCAAGAAGGAAAAAGAAAAAAAGGGTACTCATGTATGTTTTTAGTTATTTTTTAAATACGTTTGCTTCACATCTTAATTTCATAAAGTAACCCCCTCACATGGTTGAAATATAATCTATGACGTTGATGTATATCCATAAACTTTTTGCAGATATAATATAATGACGGATTTTTTTTTTTAGAACTCCACCATGATCACGTAATCACTAAAAAGTGGCATAGCGGAAGATCAAGCGAAATAACTACTTTCAGTAGTCGAAGAACATAAAGACTTGACACTTTGGTCACTGTTGTGTGTCACAAATGCAACACCAATATCAGAATATGGTAAGGAGTAATAAAAAGACTCGAGTTATGTCTTAAAAGACCAATTCAGTGGATTATTTGTCTTCTACACATGATGAGTTACCTTTTAAAAAGTTTTTAAACATTTGATGGCGCACCAAAAGGACCTCGAACATATGAAGGTACCATAGGAAAATTATTATACAGACTTTACCAAAAATTCAATAAAAGTTTTTAAATACATGTAGGAAAAAAATATGTGTAAATCAAAGTTTGACTGTATTCTTTAAGCTCAGATAAAATATTTGTATACGAAATTACATTGGAATACAAACAGGAAAATTTTCGAACTCAAGCTTTTGCTACAGGTCTCCAGAGCATTACATGAGGCAAAATGTCTTAAACCAATTTTAAGATCCTATATTTCACAAAAAAGTCAATGTGAGTTTCACAAAAACTTGTAAATTTATACTAAATTTTTACACTCCTATATGGTTTCAAACCAAGTTTACTCCTCTTAAGAGCAAACGTATTTAAAAATAACTTAAAAACATCAACATGAGTACCCTCCTTTTCTTTTTTCCTTCGTGAAACTATAAAAGAACTCTAGGAGAGCCGTTATTTAAAAAATGGTTGGTGCGTCAGCACTTTGTTCAATTTATTGACTAATATTATTTGACGAAAATTTGCAAAAAATAACAAAGTCTAAATTAATCATAACAAATTTGATAAAACTAATTTTTTGCAAAATAAGTAATAACAAAAAAGTTTTGCTTCATAACGAACCTTTGAACGCAATTTGGGGGGGGGGTAAGGGGGGGTCAAACCAAAATCCATTTTTCTACGATCATTTAGTTTCTATGACGCACTCTTCGCGGGGGGATAAATTTTGATATCTTAATAGGTTTCTATAATACCCCCTAGTGGACATGGACATGATTATTTTGAATGATGAGCTCCTTTTCCTCTTTTTCCCTTCCCTCTTTTCTCTCTCTTTTACTTGGGTATAGCTTCCTTTATCACTATGGACTTTTAAAGTGAATAAAGGGTCCCTGGAAAAGGAGCGAATTCTTAATAGTGCCAGAAATTGGCCAAGATAGGAAAGGAAAATAATGACACATTGAACAAATGGCAAATAAATATTTGCCACGTCTAATAAAAACAGAAAAGCATTCATATATTATTGCTAAAATAAGCTATTTTTGCCATAATTTACTCAACTAAAATGATAATAGTATTTGATAAATACTTAGTTGTATTCTACTCAAATTTTCCTGCCATGTTTTGGGCCTTGGCCATTTTCTATGAGTCCTCATTTTCTTTTTCTTCATCTTGCTTGGACATTTTTCCTGGGCCTTTTCTTCCTTTGCCATATTTCCTGGACCATTTGTTCTAGACACTAGTAATAATATATGCAAATCAAAAAGCTTTCATTCAACAGAATTACATATCATAATACGAGGGCTGGTCAATAAGTCCGTGACTTTTTAAATGAAACAAAGTTTTTTGGACAAAAGCTAATTTTATTTTTCAACATAGTCTCCTTTGAGCTCTATACACTTCGTCCAGCGTTTCTCCAATTTTTTAATCCTTTCCAAAAAATAAGATTTCTCGAGGTCCTCAAAATATGTATTTGTTTGTGAGATGATTTCATTGTTGGATAAAATCTCTTTCCGGCAAGCCATTTTTTAAAGTTCGGAAACAAGAAATAGTCACTCGGGGCTAATCTGGAGAATACGGCGGATGAGGGAGCAATTCATAGCGTAATTCGTAAAATTTCGCCATGGAAACAACACATGTATGGACTCTTGCATTGTCTTGATTGTGAGCAAACGCGGCACCCATCTTGCGGATAGCTTTTTCATAGCCAAGTGATCTTTCAAAATCGAAACCACTGACCCATGTGCCTATGGCTTCCACAATCTCCCGCACTTTCAATCTCCGATCGGCCAACACAATATCATGAATTTTTTGAATTGTTTCTGGTGTAGCGACTTCAACTGGGCGTCCAGAGCGTTCGCCATCAATGGTGCTTGTACGACCACAACGAAATTCTGTAAACCACTTTTTTACCATTGATATCTATGTGCAGAGTCTACAGAATAGTAATCGAGCTTAGCCTTTGTTTCAGCGATAGTTTTTTTCCCGCAAAAAATAATGCTTGATGAGCACACGAAATTCACTTTTCTCCATTTCTACACAATTCACGAAGTTGTTTGTCTGTAAAGACTGTCAAACACAAACTAAAAGACCCAGCGTGTTCAAATTTTAACAGAAGTCAGCTGATAGATGCTTGTTGACAGGAGCAGTGTTGAAAACCAAATTATGTGACGGAAATACAAAAAGTCACGGACTTATTGACCAACCCTCGTAGTTACATAATTATTTGAACTTTCAAGGTTTCTAATCTATTCAAGATTAAGCAAGGCTGTGAGACTAAGCAATGCACTTCTGGCTACGTTCATGCAACACAAGTTTACATTTTTTCTTGACCGTCAATAGACAGATATCAAATTAAATTAAAAAACAGGGATCGTCCATATTGAAAAAAAGATCTGACTTTTCAATTGCCGGCTATGTTAAATGACATCAAACCGGAAAGCAGGAAGAATAGCATCTGTAATGTTATTTCCCCGCCTACGTCATCAAAAACATACTGTTACAATGGTTTTTATTGACGTCAAAAGATTTATAACTTTTTAATTTACAATGAAATATATAAACATATTTACATATCTTGGAATTAACTACATATTTAACATTATCACGTAAGTATATATATATACATAGGCGTAGGAGACAGGGGGCAACTGCCCCCCCCCCCAAAAAAAAAAAAAACTCAGGTGAATTCACAAATTCGGGCAAATAGGTTGGGGTATTCGGGCATTTCAGTTTTTGAAATTATTAAAGCAACCGGATTTTTTATTATAACCAAATAAATATAATGTGATGAATAGTATGTTATTACTATTTTAAAAATATTAATCCACATAGCTTTCTTCATTCGACTGTTTTTTCACCGATTTAACAGTTCTTGTTAAAATTCGGCCAAATTGAATGCTGCCCCCTAGAAGCAAACATCTCCCCTACGCTTATGTATATATATATTTACTTACGTGATAATGTTAATTATGTTGCAAATTTCAAGATATCTAAATATGTTTATTTATTTCATTGTTAATTAAAAGTCATAAATTTTTTGGCGTCAATAAAAAGCCATTGTAATAATGTATCATTTTGAAAAATGGAAGTACTATTTTGGGGTTTTATAATAAAAATTAGCCCCAACCGACTTTCAAATGATATACATTTGTTGACTGGATCTAACCCAGGGGTTCCCAACCTGGGGTCCACAAAACGTCTATATTCACTACATAAGAGGGTCGCCATATTGGAGATTTTTATATAGGGAGGTCGCCAAAGAAAAAAAGGTTGGGAATCCCTGATCAAACCCCAACTTGTATATAATTTTTCCTGACCCGTAACAAAATTATCATTATATTAGTAGTTTTCTATACAGAAAAGACAAACACGCCAGTCACCATGAAAAAACTTAACTATTTTTAATCTTAATAAAAACAATTTCAGATCAAATATATTTGAAAAAAGTGTTGCTATGACCAGACTCGCTTATTTTCGAATAACGGAGTTCGAGTTCAATATTAAGAATCTGCAAAATATTATTTAAAGCTTAGATGTATGAGTAACTGGTTCCCTACTTTCTTCCGTAATTGATACATTACATTTTAAATATAATCATATTTAAGGCGTATTAAATCCAGACAAATACGAGATCAAGCTATATAATACAATTAATATTATAAAACAACATTATATGAATGCATCTTATTTTACAGAGATATATTTTTTAATCATCTTTACAATATAAAACACATTTAATATTATATAAACACGAATCAACCATTTTCTACATTAAATTGAAGTTAATATCGTCTTTGTCATTAGAAAATAACTGGATCTCAATATCAATCATTAACATTAAATTTATGCAAGGAACAAAACAAAACACCAATATTAACTGCAACTGCAGTAAGGGTAAATTTTTTGTCTGGTCAGCGGGGTCAAATTATCTTTTTTAAAGCAACAACAACAAGCTTCTAGGTCGCTCTGCTGCTATGGGAATGTGTAAAGAATTTATCTTACATTCCTCAGAGTACTTTGGTTGAGACATTCGCGCCTTTAAAAAGTTTCTTGCTATATCCAGGAGAAGCCAAAATAATAAATTATCATCTATAGTCATCAAACATCCATATACAATTGTGACATGCGAGTATAAAGATGTTTACCAAACTATGCTAATTAGTTACTAGGAAGCGTATAGGGACTAACCTTGTAAATATATTTCTGTTTGCTCGTAAACTGTCATTTGTGCTCCATGACAAAATGAAAAAAGCTGACGAAATTAATACTGTTCTCAGTCCTTGTATCCGATTCCTAAAATTTTAACTCTCGACCTCCTATCAAGTCCTAATATTTAAGTTATCGAGTCCACGAATCCGAGTCCATCAAAATGAGCAAATCCATGATTCCGAGTCCACAGCTTAGATGAATATACCGTAGTCAGACTTAATCTAAACTTATTTCAACAATAGTTGCATACTAAATAAATTGTTTATTTTGTAACAAGAATGAATGAATAAAAAGGTCATTCAATTGTGTGTAATTTATATATATATATATCAGACTTCTTGATTTATCGTTCATTTGTTGTCGTTCGCGAACGATGAACGACAAAGTTTTTGACTTGGAAAATTCCTTATCGTTCGTCGTTTTTTTTGGCACCAAAAAAAGACAAAGCTCTTTAATTTTCATGGGAAATTCCCCTTTAAAAAAAAACGTCATCACTTTGTTCAGAATTTCTTTTTAAAAAAAGTAATTTTTTTTCAGAATAGCGAACGACAAACGAACGATGAACAACATTAACGACGAAAGACGAACGATAACTTTTGGCGAACGACAAACGAACGACAATTTTTAGCGAACGTCAACAATTCTGATATATATATAGGGCTGAATCTTAATCTGACCTTATCTTTGGCTCCACTTAACTGTTACGGAGATATTTGAACAAGTTGCTAAAAACCAAATTTATTCATAAAATTATATATTAAGAAGCAAAATAGAGCCATATATTAGACAAGCATATATTATATGTTAAAAGATGCGGTTATTCCTTAGGAATTGCTTTATTTTATTTAATTTGCAAGTACTCCCAAACGGTAAACATTGTGCCTATGATATGGCTTGGTTTGGATTCGGTGCCCAAAAATATGCGAGATATCGTATTCAACATATTGAAGATATCTTCTTCGGGTTTATTTTAGTAAATTGACAATTTCGAAAGGAATGAAATGTGAAAAAACTTTTATATTTGTTCCACTTTCAAATTACCTATAATTTCCCAATCCGTGAAATGAAATCCAGGTAAATTTGCATTAATTAACGTTTTAATCCAGACAGCTGGTTTCTGATTGCATATATGATAGATTAATGAAATGGCTACATATGATATAAATAAAACATTTCCGCGTTGAAGACAAAAACATCCTCTTTAATGCTTATAACAAAATTCTATTAACTCCTTGATCATTTAACTAAAGTTTATAATTAATTGCTTCTTTTTATAAGGGATATAACTTCCACCGAGACCGTCACAATTTTGGAGCATAAAAATATACTCTAATTGTAAAACCAATGTCAGCTAAACTAATAGACTGTATACATGAAAATAAAGATATAAGCTTTAAGAGCTATTGTTTCCTTCATTTGTACATATAAAAGGTTCTATGGAACTCTGTACAAACAATCCAAGGAAACTCTCGTCAATTTTGTAAAGACCATTAGACTAAATATTTGAATTTACAATTTTTAAAGTCCAACAATCATATGGCAATCGGGCAAAACGCTTGTGTGTTTTATGAAAACTCTTAAGGCTTCAAATCGTAAATTCTTGATCTCTTACCCAAGACAACATTTTTAGAAAAGAAAAAACATACTGTCAATCATTTTTATACTCGTGTGTATTTAGACATTCTTTAATCATTTCATTTAAACAAATAAAGGGCTTAAAAACAGAAACATCATATTACCGTAGAAAAATAATACAATGGTTTCCCTTGTTTTATGCACTGAATCTATTTTTCGTGACGTCACAAATGGTGTCCATTATTTTGTACGTTTCTCTAGGAGCCTTGTCATCACCAGGGCTGTAGGAATCTGGGTATTACTCTTTCTGGGCATAAACGCCATTTTAAACGCATATAACGCTATAAATGCATTTTTCTACATATTTATCGCATATTTTGAACAAATCTTGAGGATATATATATATATATAAATTATATTCCCGAATTATGCACAGATAGACATTGGCTCTCAAAGATTATCCCACATTGCCGTTCCTTTTTCCCTCGTGAGCATCGAATTACCTCTGTGGACTGCGAAGGGTCTTTTCCAAATTAAAGTTCTTGTTGTCTGACCAGCGAACCAGTCTAACAGAGAGGCATGTAAAAACTATGCCTCACTCTTCAGGGCACATGATACGAGCCATAATTTTTATTTATTTAGAATATACTTATTTTTTGCACATATGCTTTTTTTGTCTTTTTTAACCTTTTTTTCGCATATTTTATCAATATTTATCATTTTTCCCGCATATTTTGGGCATATAGGGCATTGTTTTTTTAATTCCAAATTCCCAAACAGCCCTGTCAATTAGAAAAACAGAAGCTCAATCATAGTCTTGTAAAAGCTAATACAATGGTTCTCTTGTTTTTAGCATAGACTATTCGTCATGACGTCACAAATGGCGTCGGTTATTTTTTTAAAAATTTTAGCTAAAGAGCCTTAGTCCATCACGTATTTAGAAAAACCCTCTATATAATGATATATAAAATGAAGGAACCGAGTAAATCCTCATTCGGGCGACTGATCATGATAAGGATAAAAACTCTTTGGATATCTATCCATTGCCATTATATGACGTCCTAATAAAAAGAAATTGCAGGCTTAACGAAGGGAATTCCCCTCCAAAAAAATATCATATTAAATTATTATTATTAAATTTCCGTTCAATATTTTTACGATATCCGACAATAAATATTTTTCTTTTGCTAGGAATTACTTTATATACCCGACCTACATAGAAAGAGA
>CP045890.1:19211709-19222519 GCA_013387185.1 Caligus rogercresseyi
TGGGGGTACTCCCAGGGCAAGATAGTACGCAGAGGTTGTGTGAACTTTATATTTACAGCGTCCATATTGCAACATGTTTGTTATTATTAGTAGTAGTAATAAGCTATGTGACTTCATTAATTCTCATTGTTGCGTTTATTATTTTTTTAATATCTATTATTATAAGATTGTAATGATATATATATATATATATAATGAAGTAATTAATGATCTAATTTTGATAATTCGATCAATATCAGAATAGACAATTTACCACCTTTGTTTGTCATTGAGTGCGAGATTAAAGGAACCGTTGAAGCCCAGTGTTCGAAAGAACTTATACAAATTATATATATATATATTAAATAAATATTTATTATTTAAAAGGTATAAGTATAAGCTATATGTAAAATATGTTGGAAAATGCGTCTTTAGGGTGCTCCCGAATTTCTCCCTCCATAAAAATTCATCGAGGTGTTCCTCGAGCGTAACACTGCTCACACGAGCCATTGATTTGAATCTATAAAGAAAAATAATTAAGTAATAATTAAATGCAATATAGTTTCTTTATTACCTCCTCTTTGCTTTTTTTCAGTAGCACTCAACATGGTTCGTATGAGCACCGCTATGGGATCCACAAAATTTGTAGAGTGATTTACCACCTCGTGCTGGTATTGAGGGTTATAGGTAATTGAGGGATTTATTATAGGCAGCCTATCCATCGCTGTGTATAACAGAACCCGGCTCAATTTTTTCCATGATGATGGGAAGGAGGGGCCTGCCTTTCGATGAGGCCGGCAGCAGGCTCAGGCTTTTTTTTGGGGGGGGGGGGGGGCTACAGTTGTTATGAGGGGGAACAATTGGCCAGGCTTGTGAGCGTTCAGCTTTTTTTTTGCTTTCAGCGTTCCGTTCAGCGTTAAAAAAAATAGCGTTCCGTTCAATGTTTTTGCGTTCAGTAAGATCTCTAAATATAATTATCAAATATTTTACTTATGAAAAACATTTCTGTTTTTTAATATAACTTTTATAATGTCTATAACACTGGGCTTCAACGGTTCCTTTAATCTCGCACTCAATGAGCAACAAAGGTGGTAATTTATCTATTCTGATATTGATTGAATTATCAAAAATCATTCGATCATTCATTACTTCATTATATATATATCATCATTACAATCTTATAATAATAGATATTAAAAAAAAATAAACGCAACAATGGGAATCAATGAAGTCACATAACTTATTACTACTAATAATAACAAACATGTTGCAATATGGACGTTTGTAAATATAAAGTTCACACAACCTCTGCGTACTATCTTGCCCTGGGAGTACCTATGGTAGTGCTGAATATCAGAGTATTTGTTTGGTCTCCGTAGATATGGGAAAGGAGCAAAAGAAAAAACTTAAGAGAGAGTGCGACATAATATTTATCAAGAAAAGTGAGGGTGATGTGACATTACTCTCCATCTTTAGGCATTATTATAATTGGTTAGCGCGAGGTTGAGTTATAAAAAAGTTGTTATTTTCTGCAAATTTAAATTGGGGGCGAAAGACAGGGACATAAATAACTTATTTTTAAGTGATTATATGGAAAACGAATTTTCCGGTAAACACCCAAAAATCACGCCTTATCACCTCAAAATCATCAACAGAAAAATTGGTCAAATCTAAATAGGCAATTTTAAAAAAGCGACAAAAACGTTTTGGTGAATAAATAAACATGGCAATGACGAATTTTCTGGGAGTTAAGACCCCACTAAAATACCCCCGGAGCTCTCAAAACCTTTCACTGAAAAATTCGTCAAGATCTAATGAATCGTTCGGGAGATACAGGGAAACAAACAAACGGATTTTTTAATTATTAGTATAGATATAAGTTCATTGGTAAAAGATAATAAACGATCACTAAAAAAATCTGGGAATCAGTCATGCAGGTATTCAATGTAACTCAACCTTGCGGCGGAACCAAAATTGTCAGTCTTTATTTCCAAGTTCATTTTTTTGCAATAAAATATAAATACTGCGTTCCTAGAAATAGTTTCAACTTCTAATCTAAATAATGGCCTCTGGTTCATCACTAAGAGACATTGTATGGATCTAATCCCATTCCACTTATGAAGGTTTATATTTATGCCATATGCATTCCGATATATTCTAATATGTCGAAAAATATATGTATTTGTTGATATTATTGTCCCTGTAAGACCTTTAATGGCGACCAAATAATGAGATTAATGATCATTTATCTTCAGCTTGGGCTGCATCCTTACATATTTCACAATTCATGAGCAGCTTGGATGGTGGCCCTTACCTACGGCTTCATATCTTCCATCGGTCAAAACCTTGCTCTCATTCCACCATAACGACGGCCATCAAGTGGTTTCCCAAGAACAAGGGCCTTGCAGCTGGTGTGATTGTGAGTGGATATGGAGGGGGATCCTTCATATTCAATCAAGTTCAAACCCAATTCATTAACCCCGAAAACTTCAATGTAAATCCTTACATATTAAAAAATCAGTGGTTCCTGTGCGTAGAATCCTTTGGCCTATAAGTTCCAAAACTCAAGACTCCCTTTTCTAATTATCTTTTTTACAAGAAAATAGGCACTACATTCATTCGACAGTATCATTTATTATAATTAGAGGATTAAAAAGACCAGATCAACAATTCCAAAAAATTATAATCCGTTAACTCATTCACTTCATGTTACCAAGTACGGTGTTTGACAGATCTTATTGTACATAAACTTTATTTTTTACTTAACATGTTATAGAAATTTTATATTTTTTAGCAATATTGTTTATCGTAAGTTGAGTTTTGCAATTGCTTATCGTTTATCGCTAATTGTAAATAAGTTTTGAATTTCTTATCTTATATCGGAGGTTGAATTAAATGTGTATCGTTATTGCAAGTTGCAAAAAAAACTATCGCAGAAACCACTGTTACAGATAATAGTCATTGTAAAGCGCTTATAAATTTTTGATTTTTAGATTGATTCATCCGGTGTGAACGAGGGTTACTTCACAAACAGCACTCTCCTGGATAGACTTCCAACACTTCTTTTACTTCTTGGAGTCATTTATTTCATCATGAGCATTTTAGGGGGTCTCATCATGGTGCAACCCTCTATGGAGTGGATCTCCAAGAACGAGGAATCATCCGAAAGCTCCGACATTTCCTCTTGGTGGGACATTCTTAAGAGAAAGGAGTTTTTCTTACTTGGATCTCACGTTTAGCTCTCCCACTTTTCACACAAGTAAGCCAAGTATCTAAATTCGATAGCACTCTAACAAAGATATGTAAAGTACATCCGATGTTTTTGACCATCAATAATGGCGACAGTTCAATTATCTCAGGGACTTGCGATGAAATGAGGCACTCAGATTTACAAACCAGAACCTTACAGTAAGAGCATTAATCCTGATCTTGAATATCTTAATGATAACCTCACTGCAACATCCATGATTAGTCCCGCTGAAATGCATTTATAAGATGCATCGCAAATTTAAAACGAGATAATGGAACCGTCACCGTTTACTTTGGTCGAAAAAGTCAGATTGACATCACATATTTATGTAGTTGTTTACTCCTATCGAACTTCCATACGCCAATAATAATCATACACCTTATTATTTCTCGACTTATTTAGATCACAATCCAATCGGATTACTTATCACTAATGCCTTTGATCACATGGATTGGATCACATGTTATTTAAATGATCGTCCATGAGCCTGTTAAGAATTAGTTCATTTTTCTTGGGATATTTATTTGGTTGGTTTTGGTTTTAGCTTTAGTATATCTTCAAGCTATACAAACCTTTTTTACACATAACTTTGGTGTAACTTTATAAACATCCAATATATAAAACATCCTTCTATAATTTAATATTAATTATATCTAAACTTTATTGTAGGTCATTGGAGGATTTTACAAACCTTCGGACTTACTTTTATATACGACGATCATTTCCTATCCCTAGTTGGAACCCTCAACTCCCTATTTAACTGTACGGGAAGATTATTCTACGGTACTTAATGGACAGACTGTCCTATAAAGTCGCTATGTCCATCGAAGCCATTTCTCTCATGGTTCTAATGTCTACTCTATACTGCACCAGCTTAGTCAGCGGTCAGACAGATGAATACTGTGATGAAAACAAATCAGACCTCATTTCATTTTATAGTAATTTTACAATGTTTGACAATATCACAGAACATCATATTGGATGAATCTATGTGGTCAACCCCAAACCACATCCCTTGCATCCAAGATCCTATTTTCCCTCTGGGTTGGGGCCATCTTCTTTACTTTTTCAGGAACTTTTTCAATGATGCCAGCGGTTTGTACGCAAACTTTTGGACAAAAGTAAGGCAAGGATCAATTTAAAACTTAAATATCTAAAAATAATTCTCTATTTTAGGTACGGGGGAATGGCGTATTCTCTTCTAATTACCGCAGATGTATTCAGCTACCTTCTTGTGGCCGTGGCAAGTAAACCCCTTGTCGAGGAAACTGGATTTCTGGGTCTTTTTCTGAGTACTTCAGCCTCTGGAATTCTTGTTTTAGTCGCTACACTCATGTTTCCAAAGTATCCAAGTCCCAATAAAAAGGACTACAAAAAAGACTCAAATAGTATTGATTGTGAAAGCTAGTTGTATTTTTATAAATCCTCATATGTGTCATTATTTCCTTACTCCATGTCTATATCCTATCAATATATCGTTATGGAACATTATACATTCTCATTCATTATATTTAGAGCTTTTCTGTTCTAAATGCAAGTACGCTCGCTATCAACATAAGTACCTGTTATTTTTGTTTTTTATATTTAAAACTAGAGGACTCAGAGAGTGCAAACCTCCGCCGATCCCCACCAAATGAATCACTTGGTCTTTTTGTCATTTGCCAATAGATGCCGCTGTGCTGTGCTCTCCTCTTTGAGAGCACAGCACAGCGACATCTATTGGCAGAGTAGGATAACTTCAAATATTTATTAGTATTTAGCTCATTTTACATCTTGAAGAAGCACTCAGAGATGCCAAAATTTAATCACTTGTTCCTTTTGGCATTTCCAACAACTCCACAAAGTTTCATCCGAATCCGTTCCGCATTTTTTTAATTATCCTGCTGAAAAAACAAACAAACCAACGCCAGTGAAAACAATACCTCCTTGGGCGGAGGTAATAAAAAAGGAAACACTGTTCGTGGTGTTTCATCCAGAATAAAGTGATATCTTTTTATCTGGTGCCCATGTATGAAAATAGTTTTACTCCCAAACTCTCCCAACGTTCAGGTTAGGATCAGGAACGGAAAGTTGAAAAGAGCGTCAAGAAAATTAATAAATTATTTCGTTAATGAATGGATTCTTGCAAAAATAAAATTCTTTGAAAATAAATAAACCTAAAATAGTACTATGTCAAAGGGCATATGAAATAATAGTTACATAGTAGAATAATATATTATGCGGGCTACCAACTCACCATAATTCATTCATTAATAATCTCTCGAATTGATTTCCGTTCTCAAGGGACTCTAGGGTATCGACAGCCTTTTACTTGAGTATTGGGAGTTTCAAACCCACTGTCATATAGATACATATATAATGAAGTTTAAAAGGATTCTCACCTAAGATGTCTCACTACCAAAGTGTATTCAATGCCCTTCAATTAAAAGGAGAAGATATATAGAATCAAAGACTGTAAGAGCGGAGCGGGGTATATTGTTATTCAATTCAAAAAAGCCCTAGATGTTGTCATCAAATTTGAAGCCTGAAAGGACTAATCGAGATTGAGAGTGGAATTAAATTTAGTATAAGGGGACTTGAAAAGGCAAGAGCTCTACAGAATACAATTGAGTCGTCATTAAAACGGGTCTGAGATAAATCTCGATTCTTGAGGGAAATAATAAATGAATATGGGGATGTTGTTGGAGGCTTTGATAGCGTCCCTCATTCAGCCACAACGGAAGAAGACATAGACAAATCCTTCGCAGAAGTATTCAAATCAATAATGTCTGGAAGAATTAAATTCCTTATCAAACCTAGGAAAAAAATCCCCATGATCATTCCAGTGAGGGGACGGAAGGTTGAATTACTTTCCACTCATCAGTTTGTACAATGCTTCAGGTGTCTAAGGTTTGGACATACTAAAAATAAATGTCAATCAGCCCATAAGGTTGGCTACACCGAGTTCGAGAGTGATTTCAGGCGTGGAATTGGCCTTTCATTAAGAATATATGGCGAGGATGAAAGAAGAGCTCCGAGGAGACTGCAAGGCAGGAAGAAGAGGAAGATCCTGAGGTAGTATTCTCCGGAAATTGCCTCCATGACCTCAGTTTGTCCCCCCAAACGTCGGCGTCAGCTCCGATGCAGGACACGAACTCGTTCAGCTCGAGAAAGTCCAGCACGGGTCGAACCTTCCCCTTCCTTTTTGTTCCACCGCCATGAGGGGCAACAGTCCCCCGTAGTTAGGGGCCCTCGGTTTTGAGCCATCCTCTTTCAACCCACTTCTCCACCTCCTTGTTGAACTTTCCCCTTAGTTTGCCAGGGACTTCGTATTGGCTAGTACGGTTCCTTAGTCTTGGCTCCTCCCTCCACTGCCACCTGGCAGTCCAGGACGCTCCGTCGAAAAAACCCTCAAAATTCTCGCCCTTGACCACTTCGACTTCTCTCCTTGCCTCCGCGCAGGCTCCAAGTACCAATTGTCCCCGATCGAAGAGGAAGAGGAACATTGAAATATCATACTGTGACGAATTAGTCCTTGCGGATCCAGATTAGTCTCTAATATGATTAATGTGGAGCCGGATAAAACATAATGGCATTTGACGTGTTTGTATTGAGTACATTAATTCTTAGTGATAGATGTACATACTACAATACTACTATATTTTTGGTGGGGCAGAGAGAAAGGAGCGCTTCCTAAATTATTTACTGATATGTCCCAAACAGCAATTAACGTGGATGGAGTGTGTCACCTCTTGCATCATCTTTGAAACTAAAAGGTTGTGGGTCTAGAAAATAGTAAAAAGAAAAACTTTGCTTAATAGAGCGTCTTATAAGGGATTTTTTTCTTCACAAATGAAGAGACGATGAAACATAATTCTTTTAGCCTTCCAACAAATAGAGATATAAAGATATAGAGAGCTTATTCCAAGGAGAATATAAATATATTTTCCTTGGCTTATTCACTTCAATAGCAGAGAAACATCGTCGTTCAGCTGTCGCCTGTGCCCAATATAAACAAAGTAATTTATACTACGTCATCGTAAATTGATCATAGAGATAGAAAGATTTGTTGGGGATATTTTCTCAAATCACCTATGTTTACAAATTTAGGTTGTTGTGATGACGTCTCACACAGGCTGCCAACTGCATTCCTGGAAGAGTATTAATATAGCCAACCTATTAAAGAAAAGGAAAAGAAAGAGAGAAAGAAGAGGAAAGAGTGATAGACGTCACAAATCAACTATCGAACGTTATCCCTATTGTTGTTCATTTCTCCGATCCCCTATTAACTTTGATCATTATTCTATTTTCATTAACTTATACATCAATAAAGGATGAGTTATGTATATATAAATAAATCTCATAATAGGAATATTTTAATATAGGAATAATCAGTTTATTCATAGGTAACAATAGGGATAACGTTCGATAGTTGATTTGTGACGTCAATCACTCTTTCCTCTTCTTTCTCTCTTTCTTTTCCTTTTCTTAATAGGTTGGCTATATTAATGCTTTTCCAGGAATGCAGTTGGCAGTCTGTGTGAGACGTCATCACAACAACCTAAATTTGTAAACATAGGTGATTTGAGAAAATATCCCCGATTTGTTTATATTGGCACAAAAACGTATTCCTCTGAAGAATCCAATAAGCTCTCTATGTCTTTATATCTCTATGTTCCAGCCAGGCACATGCTGACGTCATTTGTTGGATGGCGTCATGCCATAGCCTCAAAGCTCTCCCGTTATATTTTAAAATTAAATAATCTCATGAATCCCATAGGTTTGTATCAAAACGACAATAATAACTTATTGCGATAATTATAACAACAATTATTAACAAATATATTTTTGAGCATTTGATTATTTTTATTACATTAATATTGAAAAAAATAGAGTGAAGCAGCAATGCACACGAGTGTATGCAATAACTTATGCGGAACGGAGGTGAAGGATATTATGAGTTCATCATCATCCTCACATATAGTCATCCATTCCCATGTCAGTCGTGTTCATGAGGCCTCGCTTCTTGAAGGCCGCGTTTCGAATCCGATTTGCCTCCTCCTTTTCAAACTGCTGCTTGGTTTGGGCTTCAAGGATTTCCTCCAGGGATACCTCACGGAGCTTGGAATTTGCTTCCGATTCTCGTACTTCATCGATTTCGCCCAGGAGAACCTAATAGAGAGCGGAGTATGATGGGCATATACAATTACTATTTAAAAAATTTGGTAAATATACTATATATAAATAAACAATTATTAAGCCAAAATATTGGGTTCTTTGTGACTTCTTCGAATTGTCTTGTTAGATTTGGACCTAATTTCTGGACGTGGACGGTTTTGAGGTGCTTAGGTTTTGGACCCTTAAGTGAATCCCGGAAAAATGGTTTGCCATATGTTTATTTTGTGCGGAAAAACGTTTATACGAGTTTTTAATAACGGTGCGTTAGATCTGTAGAAAATTTCTATGAAGAGGATTTTGGGTCGTTAATAAATATTTTTGAGTAGCTTGTCGTTGTTCCCAGAAAAGTATATTTCTCAACAAAAATCGTTTATTTACTTGTTCAGTCCTCCGTGTCTCCTATACACATAGTTTAACCTAAAGCGTTAAAGTAAAGTAGCAAATGCAAGGAAAAAGTAAACAAAAAAAATTGGCCAAAATTTTGGTTATTTTATTTAACGTTAGATGTCGCTAGTCATGAAATTACGTCACAATCATATTTAAAACGGTTTAAAGGGATTAAGTTGATGATTTGAAATATGTCAATCACTACAACATTGTGCGATATAAATAGTAAAAGGACTTTGCTATTATTTTCAAAGAGTTCTAGTATCTAGCGCCCCTTACGGACTAATGAAGAACTAAAATTTTGGCCAATTCCTTTTGGGAAAAAAGGAAGAATTTTATGCTATGCATGCGCTACTTTACTTTAACGCTTTGGTTAAACCTATATTGATCAACTGTTCATGGATTAATTTGAGGTGTCAAATAAAAATATTAGGTCAAAATTACAATTCTCGGGCAACACCGAATAGCATCCGCTAGTACATTTATGTATATTCTTATAGTTCAAGTTAAAAACCAAAGTTGAAATAGTTATGAGGCCCAACAAAATTAAACTCAAAAAATATTTATCTAAGGGGCGAGTTTAGGATAAGTACGACATAATTGAAAGTAGTAATGGTGTGACGTTGATACAGAGCCAAGTTAGTTAACATAACTTCCCAAATCGATGGCAATTTTGATTAACTTTTCAACAAGTCAAGAAGCTCACGGTACAGCTACCCAGTTGAGAAATTGAAGATAGTTTCCTCAGTTCGGCAAAACACTGTCCTTCCTTAAAGGTCAAAAATAAAGAAAGCCTTTGAATAGAAATAACGTTCTGATATTTATATGTATATTATAATATATATAAATAATGTTTTTGAGCAATTCATATATACAAATCAAAGACCTTAAGAGTCATTATGATTGGCGCAGCGCCTCGTTATTTGCTATATAAGCTAAAATTCTCAATGCATCCATATCTTCGGTGACTAGGGTTGTTGATTTTTTTATTTAAATCGGATTTTTTTGATTTAAATCAGATTTTTTTGATTTTAAATGTTAACCTATTTTATTAACCGAAATCTTTTTTTCAATGTGTAAATTTTGTCCATACTTTAAATTGTAACTTTTAAAACATGCCCAATATACTATAGGCCTACCTATTACTCAGGGGACTTTAAATGCTGTCTTCGATAAATTCTAATTGCCTTACTTAATGATTCATTTAATAAAGAATGCAAAGGAGTAAACAATAAAATACAGAACTTCAAAGGCCTTGTAATGAGTCATACTCGCTAATCACGTGACAGTTCGAAATCCAAGCGAGGATCGAAGACTCATGACAATTTTCTACCTTAATAAATACTGGGTGGAGCTGCCAACGGCTTGATCAAGATGACTACAAGATGGGTCACTCTCGAATCTAGGACGCGCCCGGTACGCTTGGAAAAGGAGGCGCAAGACAATCGGACAATTGATAAATCGTTTCCTGTAATTGTCAAATTTAATTGAGTTTACTTTTCATTCATATTGTACAAGCAGAATAGAAGCAATTGGTTAAATATGTTCATCAAATCTTATGCTAATTAGAAGATTTAGAAGAGCAAGAAGACTGACAATTAATAACTCGTTCCTGTAATTGTCAAATTGAACTGCGTTAACTTTCCATTACATTGTACAAGTAATAAACAATTTATTGATAAAACATGACTTGATTTTAATCATTGATTATAAAATGTCTTTGGAAAAAACTTAATTTAGATCGCAATCCAATTGCTTGATTTAAATCAAATAATCCTAATCAAAGCTTATATGATATTTTATATGATATAGGCCTATAGTCTGAGGCATAGAATAATGAAAAAGGCCACGCTCTACTATTAGAAGACAGACGGAAATGTTTTGTTTCTGTCTTGAGAATTAGAAGCAAAAATGAAATCTCAATTTATTTATTTGAAAAAAAACGAATGATTTTTAATTGATTTTAATTGGAAATAACTGATTAAATCGCGATTAAATCAATGATTTAAATCGGCTGTTTAAATCAAACAACCCGTC
>CP045890.1:19222619-19234107 GCA_013387185.1 Caligus rogercresseyi
TAATATTATATATAATATAAATATATTATATATATATATATATATTAATATAATATATATATTATATATATATATATATATATATATATATATATATATATATATATATATATTAGGGTTGTTCTTATTTTTCAAATGTTTGAAATGTTAGCCATTGAGTGGATTTTCTGTTTCTTGGTGATAAAAGAAGACGACATACAAAGTTTGAACAAAATCGGTCAACATTACGAGGTCGCGCAAAGAGGTCAAAGTTTTAAAAATTTAGTAAAAATATAGTTTCCCGCCAATTTCTTCAAAATGGTGGACGTTACAGACTTCAATAATAATTATTAATTTAAAGGAAATCTAATTTACTACCAGACGTATGTTTGATGTTTTTTAATAAAACAAAGTTTTCAGTAAAAACAAAGCAAGAAAGGGAGTGAGTATTGTTAGCTTATTTCATAGCTTTTTTGTATCAATTAACTTCACTCGCCTGTAGAAGATGACTTGTTCGCTTCAGAGTAAAATAGTACTTTTAAGTTTAGTAAAACTTTAGATGATAAATCCAAAAATGACCTTGGTTGCATTCTATCAATTCAGAATTCAGTACAATCTGAGTTTACATCATATGATTCAGAGCCTGTATTGACCTATAAGAAATCGATTATGAAAAAAATAAATAATAATTTGTTTCTTAGATTTGCGTCAAGGTATCCTCTCAAAATTTTACTTTGTCTCTGACGCATACATAATCCATTATATGCGTCATTTTGTACGCAAAATAGGCTTTTTTAATGTACATATAACTCTCTACTTATTAAACTGACATGATTTAGTATACCAAAATATTAAAGCTGGTTAACCAAGCTTTCATTTGATATGTTTGGTGTTCTAAAAATCGCTATACTTTAAGAGATATAAGCAAATACGTACTGTCCCCCAAAAATTGATCTTTTGATATGAGAATATACGATTACCATTTGGTAACGCCAGTTAGTGTTACCTGGATAGAAAGAAAAAAGAAGGGAGAGAAGGGAGGAAAAAATCCCCTCCCTTCTTTCTTTTTCTATCCAGGTAACACTAACACTTACCAGATGGTAATCGTATATTCTCATATCAAAAGATCAATTTTTGGGGGACAGTACGTATTTGCTTATATCTCTTAAAGTATAGCGATTTTTAGAACACCAAACATATCAAATGAAAGCTTGGTTAACCAGCTTTAATATTTTGGTATACTAAATCATGTGAGTTTAATAAGTAGAGAGTTATATGTACATTAAAAAAAGCCTATTTTGCGTACAAAATGACGCATATAATGGATTATGTATGCGTCAGAGACAAAGTAAAATTTTGAGAGGATACCTTGACGCAAATCTAAGAAACAAATTATTATTTATTTTTTTCATAATCGATTTCTTATAGGTCAATACAGGCTCTGAATCATATGATGTAAACTCAGATTGTACTGAATTCTGAACTGATAGAATGCAACCAAGGTCATTTTTGGATTTATCATCTAAAGTTTTACTAAACTTAAAAGTACTATTTTACTCTGAAGCGAACAAGTCATCTTCTACAGGCGAGTGAAGTTAATTGATACAAAAAAGCTATGAAATAAGCTAACAATACTCACTCCTTTCTTGCTTTGTTTTTACTGAAAACTTTGTTTTATTAAAAAACATCAAACATACGTCTGGTAGTAAATTAGATTTCCTTTAAATTAATAATTATTATTGAAGTCTGTAACGTCCACCATTTTGAAGAAATTGGCGGGAAACTATATTTTTACTAAATTTTTAAAACTTTGACCTCTTTGCGCGACCTCGTAATGTTGACCGATTTTGTTCAAACTTTGTATGTCGTCTTCTTTTATCACCAAGAAACAGAAAATCCACTCAATGGCTAACATTTCAAACATTTGAAAAATAAGAACAACCCTAATATATTATATATATATATAATATATTAGGGTGTTCTTATTTTTCAAATGTTTGAAATGTTAGCACATTGTGGATTTTGTTTTTCTTTTTGGTGATAAAAGAAGACGACATACAAAGTTTGAACAAAATCGGTCAACATTACGAGGTCGCGCAACGAGGTCAAAGTTTTAAAAATTTAGTAAAAATATAGTTTTCCGCAAATTTCTTCAAAATGGTGGACGTTACAGACTTCAATAATAATATTAATTTAAAGGAAATCTAATTTACTACCAGACGTATGTTTGATGTTTTTTAATAAAACAAAGTTTTCAGTAAAAACAAAGAAAAAATGGAGTGTGTATTGTTAGCTTATTTCATAGCTTTTTTGTATCAATTAACTTCACTCGCCTGTAGAAGATGACTTGTTCGCTTCAGAGTAAAATAGTACTTTAAGTTTAGTAAACTTTAGATGATAAATCCAAAAATGACCTGGTTGCATTCTATCAATTCAGAATTCAGTACAATCTGAGTTTACATCATATGATTCAGAGCCTGTATTGACCTATAAGAAATCGATTATGAAAAAAATAAATAATAGTGTGTTTCTTAGATTTGCGTCAAGGTATCCTCTCAAAATTTTACTTTGTCTCTGACGCATTTATAATCCATTATATTCGTCATTTTGTACGTGAGATATGCTTTTTATAATGTACATATAACTCTACTATTGAATTGACATGATTAGTATACCAAATATTAAAGCTGGTGTACCAAGCTTTCATTTGATATGTTTGGTGTTCTAAAAATCGCTATACTTTAAGAGATATAAGCAAATATATTTTTGCACGTACTCTCCCAAAAAATTGATCTTTTGATATGAGAATATACAATTACCACTTGGTAACTGCTGTTGGTGTTAGCTGGATAGCAAGATAAAGAAAAAAGAAGGGAGAGAGTATTTTGCCTCACTTCTCTCCCTTTTTTTCTTTCTCTTTCTATCTATTGAGACTTTTTATCGTTGTCGTGAAAGTCCCGACCTGGTGATTTCAGACACCGGGCCGGGTACCCGGTTGTTTCTTGGTTTTAAGGCTTGCTTTTTTTACCTGTAAATGGTGCCTCCCAGAAGGATGGACATCTTTTCCCCGATCCAAAGATTTAAATATCCCAGGATTGGCATTGTGATCCCTTGCGTCATCCGAAGTGGATTGGACGATGATAAAGTCCGAATACGTTATATTGGGGGAACTTTCATTTCTCATGTATGAGGTCATATAAGTCATAATATTTCCGAAGGAATAGAAAGCTCCGAGGGTTAGCATAACCAGATTCCTCCTATCAAGGAAATAACCCCAAAAATGGGACGCCAAAACACGTTTGGCTTTTTTTTGCATTGCTTATTTCCAGAGAAAACTTCATGGTATGTCCTAAAAAAAGAATCTAAGTTAATGTGCTTTGATCAATAATGTAATTTTTTTTTGCATGGATTTAGAAATGGAATAGATAATGGATGTAACTACTCTAGATTAATTTTTTAAATATTAACATTCAACTTTTTAAATAAAATTATTACAGATAGTTATCTAAAATATTTCAATTCCTGCTGATTTCCACTTTTTTAATAATATTTTTTTATGCATCAATATTTATATTATTTTGCCAATGTTTTTTACTTTTGATTAGAAATGCCCCGATTGATCCGGCCGATCACGTCATTTTCAAAAAATCGAAATCGGCATAAAGATATCGGCTTTGGCCGATATCTTTTTAATTATAAATATAGTAATGTGTTTTTCCGTTTTTAATATATATGGGTATATATCAGACTTGTTGACGTTCGCAAAAAATGGTTGTTTGTCGTTCATTAAAGTTGCCGTTCGTCATTCTGAAAGTGGTGACGTTTTTTAGAAAGGAATTTTTCTTATCAAAAGGATTTTAAAAAGTACAACACTACTGGTCTATGAGAAATACTTTTCTCATAGACCAGGGCTAGACATTTATGAAGATATTTTTACTTCCGCCGAAGGTGGTATATGTTTTCACTGGCGTTGGTTTGTTGGTTGTTTTGTTTGTTTGTCAGCAGGATAACTCAAAAAGTGCTGAACGGATTTGGATGAAACTTTGTGGAGTTGTTGGAAATGTCAAAAGGAACAAGTGATTAAATTTTGGCATCTCTGAGTGCTTCTTAAGATGCGAAATGACTAAATACTAATAAATATTTCAAGTTAGCCTACTCTGCCAATAGATGTCGCTGTGCTGTGCTCTCAAAGAGGAGAGCACAGCACAGCGACATCTATTGGCAAATGATAAAAGACCAAGTGATTCATTTGGTGGGGATCGGCGGAGGTTTGCACTCTCTGAGTCCTCAAGTTTGAATTAGAATACCCTGCAAAATACTGTATAAATTTTGTAAGCGAACGATAGGAATCTTGTTGACATTTTAATTAAGTTTTAGTGCCCTTTTTTCTTAAGGCAATGCAAAAATGTATCTGATCGGGAAAAGTTATAAAAATGATCAGAATTGTATCGGGAGGAAAAAAACAGTATATCGGATCGGGAAATATCGGATTGGCTGATAATCGAATTATCGGAGTCGAATCGGTAGCAAAAAATCGTTATCAGGACACCGCTACTTTGATGAAAAAAAGTCATGGTTATCGAATGAATACATTTTCAACTGATAGATCATTTACATCGATATGCTATCGACAGAGAAATAGAAACTGTCCTTAAGATTTTATTTATAAAGATCAAGAGGAGCCAAGCTAAACATATCCCTTGTTATATAAAGAGGTGGATGATTAAATTACAACATTTACTTATGTTTGAATTAATATCACTATAATGAATATATTATGTTTGTTGCTTTATTTACTGAATTGAAAAGATAAAAAGTAAATAGTGTCATATATATATATACCCGGCCAGGGTCCCGGCTGTTTTTGAACGTCCCGGCCCATTGTCTAAAAATCACCGGGCTGGGACTTTAATATTTTCGTTTGTTCTTCATTTTGAAAGTGATGACGTTTTTTAGAAAATAATTTTTAGTATCTAAAAAAAAAAAAAAAAAAAAAAATTCTAAAAAAAACGTCATCACTTCTTTTAATATTCATTTTTAAATTTAATAATCATTTCTAAAAAAACGTCGTCACTTTCAGAATGACGAAGTCTCGGCCCGTTTTGGTTCTGGCCCAGCTTGAATTTTTTTAGTCCTGGCCCGGGTCCCGGCAAAAAAAGTGTCCCGGTCGTTTCTGATATATATATATATATATATATATATATATATATAATGCATATATAGATATATATTATAATGCAAAAGATCCTTAATGATATGTATCCTGTTATAAAAAGATAAGATTTAGCACAAATATACCTGCTGAACCAATTTCTATAATTTTTCTTCGACAAATGAAAAATAAAATGTTTATGACACAAATACTTAAACATCCAATATTGTTTAATTTTGATTTTGTTTATGTAATTTTGATAGTAAAGATGCACCCAAAGTTTCAATTCAAGTCTGACCATCATTTGAGAACTACTATGATTGCACAAAAGCTTAACCCTGCATAAAAACCTGTTTGGAAACACTTAAAAAGGGTTGGTTTATCAAGGAAGCAGGATGTAAGAATTAAGAAAAAAATATATCATAGAATGCTTTTCCATTTGCAAACCTCTATTGAATCCATCTCTTCCTGTCTATGGCAAGTTACACTATGTAACAAAATTAAGGTCTTTGTTTGCCCCCAGGCTGAAATTTCTAATTTGATTCAATTTTTTTTTTCTCATAAGCACGGTCTTTATTGAATAAAAAAATAACATCATATAATGTAAAAATATAATGTAAAATAATTTAAAAAAAGGAAATTTGTGTTAGGAATAACATAAATAAACATTTTAGTTTAAAATTAATTTCCCTTTTAAGACCTTAAAAATCTAAAACATTTAACATTCTTGATATATATAAATACAACTAATAAATTATTAAATACAAAAAGCAATAAAATATTCAAGAAAATCTAAAATATATAATTTTTTTTTTTTTTTAAATTCCACAGTTCTCTAAAAACATACACAAAAAGATATAATATGTTTTAAAATTGAGGTAAATACGTAGAAAAATACACAAATAAACATTATAGTTTAAAATTTTTACCTCAACAGAGAACGTTCTAATTAAAAATTACTGATTATGATACAAATGACATCAAATAAAAATTACTGATAAAAAATATAATGCATTATATCACAGTAAAGTTATTTAACAAAGATGGCAACTAATTAAAATCTTTAAATCGTTTTAAAATTATTCTAATAAATTTTCGATGACTTAGTGCTACCGATGGGAAGTATTTAATTTCTTCCGACGCCCTGGTCCACGAATTGTCGAAAAGGGTAGGTATCTTGAGGTCCAAGGCAGCGTACCTTGCTGCAGCCGATAAAAGAATTGCCTTCAATTCCCAGGGATGAAGAGGTTCATTAGTTGTAATTCTCTTCGCGATGAGGGCCTTTGCGTTGAGGATTCCAAAGTTTATCGCCTTTGTAGTCGAAGAACGGCCACCACTATTTAAGCCAAAGAGTACAACAGCTTTACAGTACTTGTCGGTTGATTTTCCTTCTAATCCTCTGAGGTTCAGCTCCACAAAGCGTTTTAAAATGCTTACTGCTCTACAATCCACAAAAGCATGTAAAATGCTATTATATAGGGTTCCGCAATCCTTGCAGGGCCTGTAAAATCTAATCAGATCCGCTGAGACCTGAAGTTGGGCCGTAAACTTCTTTCCATCAGCAATTTTTGCCAATGACCTCAGGATATTTTTCCTCCATCTTTCAGGGAGATCGAGGAGGTCTAAAAACTTTTGACAGGTTCTGTCAGCCATGTCTGAATCTGACTGAACATTCATTTTTAGATGCCATGGAGTAAGCAGTGTATGTTCCTTTGAAGACCTCAATAGTGGGAATTTGAACCGACCAACATCAAATTGGCTCCCGGGTTTGATGTCATGACGCGTGAAGATACCATTCTTAATTGCAGATTCCTCAAGGTCATGCGGATTGCCAAGACCACTAAAGAAATATTTTTTATCAGCGTTTCTTCTTATTACGTCCAGTGTTGAATCGTCTTTGAATTTTGGGATATAGTGCCAAATTATTCTTTGGGCGGAACCCCAAACTGGAGATAGTTTTGAAGTAATTCGATTTGTCAGATCCGAGCCCATGAAAAGCCACTTAAATATCTCGCTGCAGGCCACCGTTCTTCTCCATTCTATTAGGGGCTTTTTCGTGATGTCCACTAATACTTTTATATATTTTTGGAATAATTTTAACCAGTTGCACAAGGCCTCCGCCGATTTGCCTTTTATTCCTCTTTACCGCTGGAAGATATCTTCGGTGAAAGAGAGATCGAAGCCACTTTTCTTCCTCTTGGACAATTTTTTCCGCAAGAAAAGGAGAAGATGAAGCTCTATATATGATTGCAGGTATTACTCTGGTATTATAGAGGTCGATTCTCTTCTGGAGATTGAAGGCTCTCCAATTGGTTACTAAATGGGAGACATTAGAATTGATGTTAGACCAATTCTTTTCATCAACTCCATTCCTGCACCAGACAATTCCTAGGATCTCGACCTTCTCTTTAATTTGACATGAGCGAAGAATTAGCCCCTCTGTAGGGTTCCAAAGCCCCAGCGGAAGTATTGCTGTTTTTTCTATATTCACCGTCAGGCCTGATCTTTTCTTAAACTTGGAAAAGTAGTCTAAAATTATTTCTACCCTTCTGGCGATTTGCCGTTCTGAATTGGCCTGTAATGTGATAGTGATATCATCTGCATATAAATCTACAAGGTGACTTTGGCCTGCAATATTGATTCCGAAACCACCGAACTTTTTTAATAAGTTTGTGATAAATTCTTCAATGGCGGCAACAAACATTAGAGGAGCTGAAGGACAACCTTGTCTACAGCTTTTTTTAAGATGATCGGACTGCTCTCACATCCATCAATGGAAATTGTAGATGTTCCGTTGAAAAGTAGAGCTCGAATCGGATTGAAGTATTCCTTCGGAAGAAGTTTCTTGACAGCCTTGAGAATTTGATGGTGAGAAACGGAATCGAAAGCTTTGCAGAAATCAATCGCGATGATTGCCCCAAATTTTTTGTTTTCATTAATAGAGTCGATTGAGGCTTGGATATTACGTGATATATCGTGAATTTTACGACCTCTTAAAAAACCTTTTTGGTGTGGACCAATTTTTCATTAAGAAATGCCTCCATTTTTTGAGCGAGGACTCCGGAAAGAATCTATAAGACACATTCAAAACTGTGATTGGACGCCAGTGGCTGAAGTTTGAGCCGTCACCTTTCTTAGGAATAAGGGCAATGCGCCCATTCGTGAGAGAACTGGGCATTCTTCCTTTTTTTTCCATATCAGAGCCCACTTTCACTAAAAAAGGAATAATCTGGTCAGGCAACAGGAAATATTCCTCCCGGAATAAATATAAAATTCTTAAATGCAAAAGATAAGAAGACAAATAAATAAGATCAATTTATAAGCGTTCGTTTTTGGTGTTCTTGTATTTCTTGTACTGGCGAATAAGGACATTGAGTGTTGCTGCGAGATGAGGTGATGTAGATGGGACGTATTTGATCAGTTCAGCCGCGTAGTTCCATCCTCTGTTCTGTACTTTGGGAATCTTCAGTGACAAAGCGGAGTATCTGGCGGCAGCACCGATCATGATGGTGCGTAATTTATGTTCATCAATCAAAACTTCTTCTGTTAATGATTTGGCAATATACGCCTTGCAATTACTTATTGCCGCACATATGGACAAACTTCAGTTTTGATCCCTGAGTCCCTCCTAGAAATGCCAAACAGGATGTAGCCTTTGATATGGTCCTTTTCAAACCGGAAATGTTCATTGCGTTTAACTCTAAGTAATCTTTGATGATAGTTAGAGCTGGACAATCACAAAATGCATGTTTGTAGTTGTTGTATATAAAGACCACAATCCTTACAATGTCCCAAAAATTTGATAATATTGGCCGATATTTGTAGTTGACTTGTAAATTTTCGCCCATCAACGATTCCAACCATTGACCTCAAAATATTCCTCTTCCACTCAGGGGAAGATTCAAGTTTTTTAAATGTTCTTCAGCAACAGAATGGGCCTCACGAGTCCCGATTTCTTTGTCGGTAAATTTCAGGAACCATGGCATTAGCTGTGTGTGATATTTGGCGGTTCTTTGAAGAGGATAAAGAAACCTCCCTGTCATGAAAACCGATTCACTCCTTATATCACCATATGTAAAAGCTCCTTCTCTAAGTGCAATTTTTTCCAGTTCGTCTGGTTTAAAGTTTAACATTTTAAAGAATGGGGGCTTGCTGGCGTTCTTACGAATTATGTCAATGATGTTATTATTGTCAAATATGGGGAACCTCTCCAAAAAATTCTTTGTGCAGCTGCCCAGTTTTCAGAGAATTGTGCTACATCATTAGACATATCCGTTCCAAATAAGAGAGCAGTATATATATTCGAAGCATATATGTACCCTCTCCATTCATTCGTTGGCCCTATAGCTAGTTCCTTTAATATTTTCCGATACAATTTCGGGACTATTTTATTGAGGAAAACTAGCCCACCTCCTAATTGCGACCGTTTTCTTTTTCAAAATGGAAATATAGCGTTTATCGAAAAAGGGTGTCCAACCAGTGATCTTCAGCTTGAATGAGCCTTTCTCCAATAATTGGTGAGGCAGTTGACGTGTAGACCATTTGAGAAATTAGAACCGTATTATAAAGATCCACTCTTCTTTGAAGGTTTAACCCTCTCCACGCTTTACACCATTTAATTGCTTGAATATGCAGTCTTTCAAATTTTTTACGTAGATTCCAAAAATGCCACTAAAAATATTGTATGAAAAATGGTTTGGCCTTTATGGCCTTTTTGGATAATCATGATTTCATCATTTCTAATGGTTCACGCCCAGTTATCTTCGTGCAAAGTAAGAATACTCACAAATGTCATGAATATTTATTTTTCTATTATATCTGTGCATTTCAAATCAGTTTAATAATTCAAATATCTTTCGTACTAATAATTGTGCTTTGTTACGAAGAAAAATACCATGTTTGGCCTTTTTATTTGCAAGTTCCTTAAATAATTTGAAAACAATATTTGAATGCAACATTTTTCAAATCACAGTAACTTTCCATTTTTCAGAATTATTTGATAAACTGGTAATAAATTACATTTAAATAAAAAGGCAAACATGTTTTTTCTTCTTCGTAACAATCACAATAATAGGTAACACAACCTCATGATTTATTTATATAATTTGATCAATACTTGTTCGAATATTAAATTGATATTTTCTTTACTTTCTTCCCAGTATCGAAATTATAAAACTGTTCTGAAATGCATTGACACACTCGAAAAATATATTACATATTGATTATAGTCAATAGACTTGAAACAAAAAAAATATAGCCGCTTAAATAGAATACTAAAAATGATCAACTTTTTGAAATATAAAGGCTATTTTTTTCGATTAGTACGAAAGATATTTGAGTTATTAAAACTGATTTGAAATGTACTGACATAATAAGAAAAAAAATATTCATGACATCTGAGAATATTTTTACTTTGCACGAAGATAAACTGGGCGTGAACATAGAAATTATGAAAATCATGATTATCAAAAAAAAGACCATTAGGCCAAACCATTTTTCGTACGATATTTTTAGTGGAATGTTCGTAAAAAATGGGAATCAAACTAGAAATTTCAGCCTGGGGTCAAAAGCCTGTTACATAGTTGGATTTGTTTATGATAAAGTTGACCTCAGGGGAAACTATTTATGTTTTTTTTTGCGCCAATCATGGCAAATGGAGGGATCTAATTAAATAAACTTCAAATAGGAACAAGTACTCCAAAAATAATGGTACATATTTATCCTGAAGTATGCTTTTATGCTACGTTATCATAGAAGAATAATGGTTGTGATGATTTAATGTCTTATTTGAGGGAGTCGACGAACCTGTACCCCTGAATTTAGTGGCACGCTACCAACTTCAGGGCTTGCTTGCAAATAAATAAACCCAAGGGTTCAATTGATTAATTCTGCATACTAGATCCATCCGGTCACTAACAAATCTTATATTTAAATATATTTTTTTAAATTATAGGCCCATCCAAAGTAAGTAGTAAACAAACATCTTACCCTTAATTATAACGAAGTCAAAGAAGGCTTAGAATGGCATCACATAACATACTGACACTTAAATTTCTTATAATGAAACGTATTCAACTGGTAAAAAAGACTCCATCTCTTGGGGTAAACAATGCTTATTGAGATAAACTAATCCAAAACAATGATAAAGCTTTCTTCGGCCTGCCTCATAATCTGTATTAATATTAAACATGTCTATCCCCTCTTGAGAGAGTTCAAAAGTCAATTAATAAATAGTACTTAATTTCATAAGTGATAAAGATTACATATTGATTGAATAGGAATTGTTCTCAATGAACTCTAAAGCGAAATCAATGTGATACCTTTGGTAATTAATTTACATTTGAAGAGGTTCTCCTC
>CP045890.1:19234207-19254506 GCA_013387185.1 Caligus rogercresseyi
GTAGTATCAATTACTTGTTTATAATGGACACACAGAAACATAGAACGCTGTTTCTCTGCTATTGAAGGAATCAGCTCCTATATCTTTAGATCTCTATGGTTGAGACTTTGACTGCTCAAGGGATAATAGTAATTCATTACTTCTTTCATTGATTAATCAGTTGCCAGTTAGTTTTTACATTTTTTTTGTACATTAGAACAACAATTTTATTCTCATTTATATCTACGACAGACATTACCAACAAACTTTCAAAAATGAAACTTTATAAAAAATTTTAACTAAAACATTAACATTATAAACTGTAGGGGGGAGATTTGTAGGGGGGCTCTTAAGATATTGTGAAAAAATGAATTTGTATTAATAAAAAAACATTAAGTAAAGATACAATATACAAAGCAATTATGTCAATAGTTTTTTATTGTTCTATCGACTATTTCTTTAAATTTGGGGGTAGGGGATTCCTTCTGTTTGCAATTTGTATATAAAGTCTTTGCCATGATAAAATTAACTTCTTCCTGATGCAGACCGGTATAAAAGAAAACAAAGCTTGTACGCCGCAATTGTAATCCTAAAAACTCGTAAAAATATATTGAAGATAGTTTAAAAACTATCTGTGTACACTCTAAAAGGAAATGTTTTGATGTCTCCAACAGTTCTTGCAAAAGAAAACAATATCTTCCTCCTCCGTCTTTCCATAGATACTGCCCAGGGTAAGGTATTTGTAACCACCCTATACTTGAACCAGAACAAGGAGTGACAGAACAGTGCCGATTGAAGTCCCTTTATGATATCACGTACCGGCATACTCAAACCATAATTTTCTTTTCTTCTGTTTATTTGTTTAAAAAATATTTCCCATTTTTTTGTCCATAGGGAACACCGCAGACTTTGGTGTTTGTTAATTTTCCTCTATAAGCGTACAGTTCTCAATAAAATCACGCTCATCAAGATATATTTGTTCCTAATATTTTCATAACACTTGTTGATTAATATCCCCTATATCAAAAGGTATAGCAAACTCGGACATTATTTGGGTTTTACTTAAATTAACCTCTAAGCCAGAGCATTTCTTATGTTATTCCAAAATTCTAAGTGTATTTTTACGGAATCCTCTATATCACTTTACTTCCAGTAAAGATCATGGTCATATCGTCGGCAAACGCAAGTACTTTTATTAAACTTTCCTACCTCAATACCCTTATTTGCCTAGATACTTAAATTTCTTCAATCATAGAATTCACTGACAGAATAAACAAGGTGGGGGAAATCCAGGCTTGTGAGCGTCATCGTTCGCGTTACAAAAAAATTAGCGTTCCGTTCAATGTTTTTGCGTTCAGCGTTCCGTTAGGGTTCAGCGTTCAAATATTTAAAAAATAATTCCCAAAAAGTAATGCGTAGTGATGACGTTTTTTTTATAAAGAATTTCAAAAAAAAGTCATGCGTAGTGATGACGTTTTTTTTTATAAAAGAATTTCCAAAAGAAGTAATGCGTAGTATTGACGTTTTTCCGAAAAAAAGTCCAATAAATGTTTGAAAAATTGAACGCTGAACGTAAAACTCTTTTTTTTTTGCGTTCAACGTTCAAAAAAAAGTTGCGTTCCGTTCATTGAACGTGCGTTCAGCTGAAGGCCGTTCAATTTTGCGTTCCGTTCACAAGCCTGGGGAAATCGGATCACCTTGCCGACATCCTCTATAATTTGAAAAACGTCATGGTCTCCTCATAAAAAGTAAAAAGATTGCATAGACCTACTCCTACCATTTTAATAAAATTACTTCCCAATCCATGTCCCTTCAAGCACTTCAACATCCATTGGTGTGACATACTATCAAAGGCCTTTCTAAAATCAATTCCCATGATGCAATATTTGTCCTTGTATCTTTAACTTGGGCAATATCATCTTTAATGCCTCTCCCAACATCCTCCATTACCTTCCCCGGTACAAAAGTTTTTACACTTCTTCTTATTCATTCTATTGTTATTATATAGATCGATGATTTAAAAGCCATATTTTTAAAAGGCACATATATAATTTAATATCTCCTGTTTTACTAAACACACCTAATTCTTAATAAGCAAATTAAAATATGTTCATATTTTGATTTTTTTTAAATGGATAATTATTTTTTCAATCCTTTAAAAAGAACCTTCAAATTAAACAAGTTAAATATTATTTTAATAAAACCTTAATCATATCTAGGCATTCAACGGCCCACGGTCCTGATTTCACGCTAGGTATCCGATCCGATTTAATTTTATGTTAAGTATCCGATCCCTTTTGTATGAGTCGATTTAACGTGACGCATATTGTTATCGTTTTTCCTAGGGTGTTTATTATATGACTGAGTTATTCTTTGTTCGCTCACTGGGTGATGAACATATAGATAAATATTATATTCTCCTTGGTGGACTTCACACTGTTATGTCCCTGACGTCACGTTGGAAGACACCCTGACGTCATGTCTACTGTGCCTCACTCTGTCCTCTTCCATGTACGTATTTTCTTTGATTCTAGGGCAATCACCCCCCAGACAATTACCCCCCGGACTAGCACCCCCCGACAATCACCCCCTGGACTAGCACCCCCTGGTATTTACCCCCCGTTAGTAATATTTCTTATCTCTTAAAGTCCACTTATGAAGTTAACTATGTTTTCTAGTTATTAACAAAGATGACGTCACTGGTTACTACGCAGTCCCAGTTCTTTAGAATTGGAATTTGTATAAATTAAACGTGCATAAATTTGCAAATTTCGTGTCTTAGACCTTATATCTGGGCTATGTATTTACAACTATACAATCATACAGTTTGTAACCTATCAACTCAAGATATCTTATTTATCTCATATAGGTCCTAATCTATTTTCTAAGGAACCACTTGTCCTAAATCGAAGACTATGATCATTGGAGAAAGTGACTATTTGAAAATCAAAAACTCATCCACTCAAATAAGTCGACATATAAAATTTATTCTCAACTTATTATATTCATTTCTTCACACCCAAAACGTGTTCCTGTGGCTTTTTTTTTAAGATAACCAAGTCCCCGTTAGTCTTCGCAAGCAGTGGATAAGGAGATCAAGAAAGTGGTTCACCAGTGACGTCACCTTTGTTAATAGCTGGAATACATAGCCAACTTCATAAGTGGACTTTAAGAGATAAGAAATAATACTAACGGGGGTAAATGTCCGAGAGGTGCTAGTCCCGGGGGTGATTGTCTGGGGGGTGCTAGTCCTGTTACGATTTCCTTTTCCTACTATCATTATAAATAAGTCTTCAAGCCATGACCTTCTCACACATCTCGTTCCTTAATATTCGTTCCAGCCGTGCAATCTCATTGGCGACGACTCTGGAATATTAATATACAAATCATATATTCTTATTAAAAGGTATCCCAACACAACACACACACAAAAGAGATCATTGAGGAGTCACTGAGTTCTCTCTGAAGAGGATTAAAGTGGCCTTTTAATCTTCCGTCAGTTGAACAAAGTGCCATTCAGTACGTTCATTTCATATTCATTTAGTTTATATTGACTATTATAAGAATAAATATTCACTTAGGAGCAAGGGCAACGATAACATACAAGTTGCATTAAATTGATTCAAACAATGAAAGTCCAATCTTCATATTACGGTACATAGAATACCATAGTATATTTATTTCATGTATTCATGGAAAACGAAACGTCAGTAATCTTATTTCTATTTTTCACGTCATCAAAAAGTCTATTGTACCCATAAATTTTGGATGATGTATTTATAACAATACAAAATGTTATTCTTGCCGATGTGACGTCATTAAATATCACCGGCAAGCGAAAAATCAGCTCTCTTGGCAATATGGACGTACTTTGTTTTTTCAATATACCTTTATAACATTTGTTCTCAAAATTACGTCACAACTGACGAGGTGTTCAACGTCTTCTTGTCTTCTTTTTCCCGTTGGAATTCTTAGAATATCCTGCACTTTTTCTTTTGTGTCTACACGAGGATTTCCTCAACACCTCCTTGGAGGGCTTGTAAACTGTCACAGTCTTATCAATCAAGAACAAAAACAATTGCCTCCAAGCAACAACTTCTACAACAATAATATAGAAGCAGTAGCAGTTAAAAATCAACATGAGTGATTGCTGTCATTACTTTCCATACGTCCATCTTTTATCATCAAAATGACTTAGAATCCCTTTCTTCAAGTATTATAAAAATCCGATTACCCTCTTCATATGGCTTCTTCACATTGATTAATCAGACTCACAATGTCAATGGAGAAAGAAGACGAGGCTCTTAGCTGCTGTGAATACATCAACTCCAAAGGACGCAAGGTCCATCTGTTCCAAGTGTTTTGCGACTGCAACGAGCTCGACGAATACTCCGAGGGCCTCGTCACGCATTCTACCGATGCAGAAGCCAAGTCTAATTCGTTTCGTCAAGTACTTTCCGTCATTGAGGATCGGATTTGTAGATTTCCATTTCCCCGGGGAGCTCGAAAAATCACAAAGGAATTCCTTTTTCCAGCCCTTGCCATTCCCATTCTTCAATTCGGATTACTGAGCCTTTGTCAAAGTATTTTACTTAGCTTTTTTCTATTTTGGGGGGCTCTGATCGGGCTCCTCATTGCCTGGTACATGTGGTATCGACGGAGTAAAATATTCTTCTTCACCATCCTGATCTTCGAATGCATGCAATTATGTAAGTATAAAACGTGAGCAAAAGGCAAATTGAGGTAGTCATAGACCTCTAGATTATTTTTATTTCTTTGGGGTTCGCACAGCGAACAATTGTTTTAGAGTATATAACTAAGACAATTATATTCAGCGCCTTGTTACATCTATATATATTGCAAATCACTCTAAATCCTCTATGGACTTAAGTGAGTCCAATTAGTGTTTTTTGTGTACGGTTTACTATTTTATCAAAATCAAATAAAAAACATCTGTCGATTGACCCATTGCAAGTAGTCGCTACAGTCATAAAAATGCTAGAGGAATCAATGTTAGCTATGACAAGGAAAGCATTGGATGATTTACTAAAAGAACAAGCCAGTCCCAAAGATTGACAAGGGTTGTTCCTTTAGTTTCATTAGTCCTGTGGAAAGGGTATCACTGGAAACGAAAGGGTACATCGGCACTTTTAAAGACTAAGACCCACCAGTTGAAGTTGTGTTGTTGATTTTATATATTTAGCATAGTGTTGCCGACCATGTTTAATGTGAAAAAAAAAAAAACAGAAAGATGGAAGACATTAGGATAGGTTATTCAGGATTGATAGTTGTTTTAATTAGATTGTGGTGTAAAGTATGACCAAAGAGTAAGTGATTTTTTTGGCTGATAATAACGATTTTGGACACCATTAATTATCTTAAAGCGAACCACATTTAAACAATTATCAATCTTGAAAAGCTTTTTCTCTCTTTCTCCTCTTCTTTTCTCTTTATATGCATATATATTTTCAACTCGAAAAAAGTCACCTGTTTTATACGGAACATATAATAATATCAATATCGCAACCTCAACCTTAGGGTCTTCATCTTTAAAAGTGCCCAAGGATTCTCCTTCAGAATTGAAGAAGTCAAGCAATTATGACGTAATACTATCAACAACAATAGTTATTAGCTTTCGTTTTCTTTGTCTACTTAAAAATAAAACTTTAAAATTAATACATTTGTTTTATCTCTTGCACTAATCAAATAATATTTACTGCACTGTTCATATTATATGTGAGAGGCTTGGAATTATGAATGACAAATTTATGAGATTTCTCTTTGTCGATGACTATACCTTATCGACAACTTTTTCTTTCTATCTCAAGTCGGTACATATTTTTTTTGCTTCTATATCACCCCCACGGATAAAAAGAAGTCCATTCATTTTGTACTGTTGAAGTGTATTTACATTTCTTTTAAAAATATGTATTACGGACCCAAGGGCCTCAAGCTCAACCATTTTGGATTAAAAATATATATTTTCAATAGGATTGATCCTCAGATCTACCCATATTACTGGAACCGAACAAATAGCAATTTTGTCGAACCTAGCGTGTTTGTACTTGGACCGGCCATTTCATAGAAACATTAAAAACACTTGTGGTCATATAGCCAAAGCAGCCCGATTATTCTAAGATGCTGGGTCATTTTGGCTAGCCCAAAAAGCTGAGCAGCTGGCTTAATCTGGTGTCCAATCGATTCTAGCCTCTTAAAGCTTAAATCCTCAGACTGGACAAGTGCCATGTTATTATGCTTTTGTGCTTTCTTTTAATAAAAATCCTTTGCAACGCAGAACGGTGTTTAATTTTTCGTTTCATTCATAAGCTTGGTCTAAAACAAAAGGCATAAGAAGTTACATCTGCCACATATGTTTAGCGAATTATCAAATATTTAGGCATATATGAGAAGAATATATTTGGACAATGTATATATATTTATATATAATTCCTTTATATTCCGAGAGTTTAAGAAGAAGCCATTTTCTATTTACACAATTTTAAGAATTTATTCATAATATTCGCACAATCTTGAGAACTAGCATTATATTCGGGTAATTTAAAGTATATATTATTTTCTTATCTACCAATCTTGAAAATAAGGTTTTTTTAGATTTAAGAAATTTGAAAGAATGTTCCGTTTTGTTTGAATCAATTTGGTTACAGATTCGTTCCATATGAATAGCGACAAAAATAAATCTCGTTATTTTGATATGTTGGACTTTTGCTATGTATGAATCTATTTTACGTGACGTAAGATGTGAATAAAGTTATTGTGTGAGAGGTGAATTAATATTTTGATGCAAGCCAGTTTACAACTAAATATACAATTAAGTGATTCTTTGCTCAGACTCAAAATGACTAGGCTGATCATATCATTCTATATAATTTCTTTGGTTGATTTTTCGGTTATTTGCAGTGTTGTTCCCTAACGCGCGTGCAAGTAATATATTACTTAGTTATATTACTGCGACTACTAGAGAGAGCAAACATATTAGATATTACTTTCAAGTAATAACTAATATGTAATATCCTAATTACATATTACTTTCTTGAAAAAAATATTCGACAGGCATTTTTGATGAAAATTATTGAACTGTGAATATAGTATGTGACGTGTCCCAGTGGACATAAAAATGCAAACTAGGTTTGGTGAGGATTTTTACAAATACTGTTTGAATTGCCATTACTTATTGTTTTGGAATGCTCAAAAAAATAATATCTAATATAAAGTAGTATATTACTTTTGAGAAGTAATAACTAATATTTAAAAAAATATTTCTACGCAGTAAAAAGTAGTATATTACATACTACTTTCAAAGTAATATTCGATCAACACTGGTTATTTGTATTTATGACACAACGTTCCTTTAGTAAGCTTAGCCATAAACTGCTATTCATTTTCAATTTACTTTTCAGGGGTCTATGAGTACTACCTGGTTGGAATCATCAGTTACCCCAAGGTCATAACCTTCACAGAAAACCTTTTCCTTCTCCTACTCTTCTTCTCCTGTATCGGTCTAGTTCTGAAGATCCGTTCCCACCGACACCATACCTTGGGCCAAGTCCGTGGCTCTAAATACTGCAAAATCTGTGCAGCAAACGTAGTGGGTCGGGACCACCATTGCATTTGGTTGGATGCCTGCATTTTCGAAGGGAACACTTTCTCATTCTACGGACTCCTGGTTCTCTGCGTCATTTATCTCGTGGACTACGCCCTCATCGGACTTTCATCGATTTGTCATTCATTTTCAGGTAGCACAGAGTTGATTGTGGTCCCTTCAAACGACTGTCGACTGGATGACTTCCCAAATCAAATGATCTGTCTCAGCAGTTTGAACGCCTGTGTTATCTCCATTCCTCTAGTTGGTCTATGCGTCTTTCGATGTATAAAAAATGTATTTATATGAAGGGTTCTATTATTGCTTAGTATTTTTTTAATCAATATGATTTGATTCAGAATAACAAACTTGGAACTTTTTCTCGAACGTGATTGATTGAACGAAAAGAAGCGCGAATAATAATAACAAAGCAGTTGGTATGTTGCAAGGTAACGATATATAGGTTTAACTATGATTCAATTGAATTATTGTCAGATCTGGGATTCGGTACCGCATATTCGGTATTTGGTATATTTTATTATATATCTACCGAATATCGATCGGTGCGGTAGATAAGAAAGAAAGAAAAAATTATTCATGTATCTGCTCTGTGACTTCTTCATAAGCATTTAATATCGAACAATTTATAAGGAAAGACAATTAAGTACATAATTTTTGTTATAATTTTTTAGAGAGTCTTTGAAATTTAGTACATTTTATTCTTATAATCATATATGCACTCGGATTTTGAAGTAAATGGAGGCAATAGCAAACAAATTACATACATTTCATACATTATCTTAGGTTTTTATGTATTCTGTTGTACATATCATAAAATGAACTGTTGAAAAAAAAATCCTTAACTGTCTTTTGTTATACGTTGTCCGATATTAAATGAGCTTTCAGTTCCGGAGTTGTTTATTTATTATGCAAAGTTCAACTTCTTTACACCAGGTAACAACGCTTCCAGTTATAAATACCGATTTACATTCGGTAGTCGCAGCTTTGATTATTATTACTGACTAGGAATTGTAGTGATGTCACTATATTAATGTACAAATGAATAAATTACGGAATTCGTGATAGAAGACCTGCATAATTAAGTGACTGGTAATAGATTTAGCATGTTGGCAATGCTTGGTAAATAAATATATGGGGATCAAAATATTAATTGAGCGCAAAAATTTCCACGTGATTCGTAATTTTTTATTGCTCAGAACCATGCTTGATACTTAATACATGAACACTTATGGATTCCTCTGTATTTGCACCAAATTATGTATGAATAAGGATGAATCCCATTTAAGACGATATCATCCCAACCGATATATCATAGTTTATTCATCGATAATTTCATTTCTTATAACAAGAGGCCGATTGAAATATAGTTGCACCAATATTTAATCACCTTGGTATTATGATGCAATAAGGCATCAATTCACTCAAGGCCGTTGAAGTGTGAATACTAACTCAGAGACAAGAATTTCACCCTTAAAAACGCTAGTTGTTATTCATAATGGAACTTAATCTATATCATTTACTAATCTTATGAATTGAATATTCCAATGTATTATTATTGGGATATTTTCTCAAATCACCTATGTTTACAAATTTAGGTTGTTGTGATGACGTCTCACACAAGCTGCCAACTGCATTCCTGGAAGAGTATTAATATAGCCAACCTATTAAAGAAAAGGAAAAGAAAGAGAAAAAGAAGAGGAAAGAGTGATTGACGTCACAAATCAACTATCGAACGTTATCCCTATTGTTGTTCATTTCTCCGAGCCCCTTTTAACTTTGAGCATTGTTCTTATTTTCATTAACTTATAAATCAATAAAGGATTGAGTTATGTATATTTAAATAAATCTCATCATAGGAATATTTTAATATAGGAATAATCAGTTTATTCATAGGTAACAATAGGGATAACGTTCGATAGTTGATTTGTGACGTCAATCACTCTTTCCTCTTCTTTCTTTCCTTTTCTATAATAGGTTGGCTATATTAATACTCTTCCAGGAATGCAGTTGGCAGCCTGTGTGAGACGTCATCACAACAACCTAAATTTGTAAACATAGGTGATTTGAGAAAATATCCCTTATTATTATTTATTAAATAAAGCCATTTCTCATACTCAGGGAAATAATGCATGTTTATTTTTGTTAAATCATATCTCACGATAAATGGATCCCAACTTGGACAATAAGATGTACAAAAAAAATCTTGTTGCCAATTACAACAAAAGAATTTTATTGGTGAATTGGCGATAACGACCATAAAGACATTCTCAGATATAATGAAAATGATGCAATGGACAAGCAGACGTCAAAGAGCACTTACGAAGCCCTTAAAAATTACTTTTGCTTGATTTTTTATCCAATTGGTTCACTTGAATTGCATCATTTGTGAGGACATGAATTAACATTATATTATTTATAATACTTAAAAGATAGGGAGCGCGATAGCCGTGTGCGTTAAGGCGTGTTCAACTCTCAATATTGGGGGTGCAGGTTTGAACCCTGAGAGGGGATGGTTATTTTTGGTCTACCTCATTGATAAGATCCTAGGTTCGAGTGACTAATTTTAATGCTATAATGTATATTTATATCCTGTCGGAAGCTGCAATTCTATCGAACCAAATAGGCACAAAAAAAACCAAAGTATTAGTTTTTAATTTTTCGAAACGTAAGAAAATACTCAATCGAACTTAGGATCTTTTCAAGGGCAAACCCTGCACCCTCAACATTAAGAGTTGATAAGACCCTTGCACAATGAAATAACACGCTTCCTTCATTGGTTTTTGGATATATGTAAATGTTGCCAAAAATGCATCTTAGTTAATTTTGTATATTGGACAAGTTTGCAGTTAGGATCAAAGACCTTTGATGCCTGTGAACAGGGGCGGAGTGGCCATCAGGAGTACCAGGACTATTCCTGGTGGGCCGCTGGCCTCAAGAAACATAAACGGCCGTTGACAGCCTCCCAATGGCATATTAGGGCCTGTTTAAGGCCGGCGAGGGCATAATTGTCCCAGTGGATAAATTCTTCCCACTCCGTTCCTGCCTGTGAATATATGTTATTTAAAGCAGGGTTGTAGGCGTTCGCAACCTTAGCATTCGTCTGCTCGATTAGAAAAAAAAATCCGTTCAGCAGTTCGTTGAAACAAATACCAATTACATAAATTTGATCCTACTTTAAATTTGAAGTTTTATATTTAAGGGCTGTTCTTACTTATATTTATATATACAGGGCTGTTTCAACACTCTTATATTACTGGCTAGTGGCTACTACAAGTTGATGAATTAACAGAATTGAGACGAAATTAGTATTTGACTCTAGAAATACCACTGGGTATGTGAGGCACGGCGTCGAGATTCTATCGTTCATAACAAGAGGCTATTGAATATTAAAAACTAATTTTTGAGTATCAAATCAATGGTTTATAAGAAAAATTAATTGAATACGAACCTGGTCTCTCAGATTCGGCTTATCTAATTGGATAAATATTGCTCGAAAATTCATTTGAAGGGAACTTCATATTATATATAATTATGATGTTAATTTGAATTTATATTAGTTATAACGTCTCTTTAAATTGAAATATTATTTTTGCATTATTTATACTGCTCATTGTTTTACACTTGAGTTTGTGATATAAATAAATGTTTTTACTGTTTTTCTCCTCATTTGCATATTTTGACTTTATTTTAGGAAGGAAATTCCATGAATGTCTTTAGTCTTAAGGCTGCCTCAAATTCCAGGGATTGCATGTATTATAGTTCTTTATTCATCTATCACTCATTAGCTTGTGCTTTATAGTTACATGAATAGTTAATACCCTGCCTTGATTGAGAATAAAAATGTAATTTGAGTCATTGTATTCAATTTATTACCCTATTTAAGAATTGAGCCCAGTTTGTTATATATAATATTCGTAATTGATTCATTTTTATAAATCAGGAGAAACTAATATTTATTTGGGTTGGCAAGAGGGTTATAAGGGAGAAAAAGGATTGGTGAAAAAGATAATGTCATTTTAGGAATATATAGATTTAGGCAAAAAATATTATTCCGATTAATTTAAAAGATTGATATATAGATGTATTAGTTTAATAATCATTGAATGAAAACAATTATTGGCTTTATAGCAAATCGAAATGACATTTAAAAAATACAATTGAGTTCGTTCCGTTTTAAGACGGATAACTTATTTTTATTTGGCTAAAAAGGGATTTTCGTATAGTTATTGATGAAGAATCGAAAGAGGTAATCATAGTCAGCATTCCAAACGTCTTTTTCTTGATCCCACTCAAAGTTTGAATTCAACATTTAAAACTATGTGTTCAAGGGTAAACAGTTAAAACTTGGATAATGTTTTTGGTATTTTTGAAGAAGATAACGAAATAGATATGGTTGACTCTAAGTCCGTGGATAGTCATCTCCACTTTCAACCTCAAACTGAATTTCATATAACGTGAGCAGTGAGCACATTACAAATATATCGTTACTCATATATGTACAATAACAAGTTCTATTATTATTACAAACACTTATAAAAAACACAAATATATAATTATACAAAATGTATCAAATATTTTAAAGACAGTTTAAATGCTTGGGAACGTTCTTCAAAAGGATTTCCTGATGCCCTGGAAATTCAGCCCTTAGCTCCTCTGCACCTTTATCGCCATCAATTACCACAACCGGGCAGGGAAGGGGTTGAAACTTGGTCTTTCGAACCAACCAGTCTTCGTGTAGGTCATGAATGTTGCGAAAATGCTCAAGAGAAAGGGATTTCTCCGCCTCAGAGCGGGATCGGGAGAGCATTCGCTCATAGGCTACCTCAGGAGAGGTTCGGAGATATACAATCAGATCCGTGGAACACACAAAACACTCATGCTCAATGGTAAAGTTGTAGAGATCGTTGAGCATGTGAAGTTCTACGTCATTCAGGAGTCCATTGTTGTGAAGGTTCTCCACAAAGCAAAATCGAGCGCTGTAAAGGGAAAAGAAAATGAGGAACTCATTCGACCCTTTGGTTGTCTTCTGGTTGAAGAGACCCGAGGCTTACTTATGATACATAAGTCATGTCCTTTCACCCTATAAGACCAACAGTTGCATGTTAACAAAAAATGATATCCAAAATGTAAAGAATTAGTTTAAAAAATGTAATTTAATGATTTTTTATGATGAAATAAATATGTTGTAATTTTTCAACTGTGGGTCTTAGAAGGTAAAAAATCACAACACAAGGATATGATTAGATTCGGAAATATATTATTATTTCTTAAATTGGCCTAGCACAGGCAACAATTATCAATACGTGTAGAAAGAAGGACGAGCCAGTCAGTTGATATTATATGTCTTAATATTCACGATAAATAGCAATTAAAATATTTTAGTGGTTAAAATCAGCGGTGAAAATGTACTGGAATGGTCTGGAACGCCGTCAACAATAAATAAAATACTTGTACATTACATTTCAAAATGAATGTTAAGGCATATGTCTATGTGTACATATTTTTTTATAATTCAGAACATTAAAAAAACCCGACCATAAACCTTGCCCAGCTTTTAAATATCTGCTGACAGATCCATCTTTTTTTGGTAGTAGACAATGATTTCTTGTTATATTTATATAGTTGGGCTTTTCATGATGATTTAATTGTAGATTAAATTTACTGTTGCTTATATCGAACGATGTGTTCTGAAGATGAAAAAAGGGTGTAGTAAGAAAATGAAGACAACCGAAGGGTTAATATCTATTTGTATGCGGGAAGTCCCTTAACAGTGATCGTTCCATTAGTCGAATAGGTGCTTCAACGGGGGCCTTATACTTCTTCATCATGGACAACTGAACTTGAACCTGGAAGAGGAAGCTCCACTTCTTTGGGTCCTCGTACATCATATCAAGGAGATCGTATTTTCCCTTATAGGTCTTCCATTCTAGTACGGGCTCATCAATGACATGGATCAAGTCCGGCGGGGAAAAATCCTTAATGTTCTGAAGGAAAGTCGTTTTTCCCCTGAAAAGAAAATATAATTAACTAATATCCGTGGTTAGCATTTTGGACATTATTCCAACCAACCAACCTGCACCAATGTTTCCTTCCACAACAATTGTATAGGGTTTTTTCTTCAACAAGGTTTCATTGGAGTGAAGGCGCCGGCAGTGATCTATTATGCTCTCCATTTTGGAATAAAGTGATCTTCTAGCCAGAAACATCCTTTTAAATTAACGTCTTCCTCCCACCTAACAAAACATGAATTATAGTTCCAAGCAATAGAAAGCCAGATGAACCTCACGCACCACCTTTTGTTTTGTGTAATGTGAGTGAAGGGAGGAAAATATACATTCAAATCAGATAGGGATTTGATGGCGTTGTTTTACATATTCAATTGATTCACACGATTCCCTGCCATTTTCAAGGAGTGAAACGCTTAAATAACATGATATTTCTTCAGATATCGCATGTCTTTTGTTATTTCATACTTGATATATTTGCTTCAATTAAATATAGACCTCTACTTGGGAAAGTCAACTTACATAATGAATTTGTTGTATATTATTTTTATCCATAACATATTCCCCTTAATCTTTAAAAGTTTTATCGTTAATATTTTAAATGCTTACACATAATTTTATTCTCTTTTTACCCTCCATTTATTTTCATATTACTATGTAGAGATGGAATAAGCCATGTAAGAGATTTTAAAATAACGGAGTTGGAAATCAATTTGAATGTCCCTTGGGTAAAAATGAAATTTAAATATAAATAATTTCCATAGCTATTCAACTCCTTTATAATCGTATTTGGACGCGTAATTCGTAAAATAGTATGGGTATTTTAACTTTAATAGGCCATACAAAATTTTATTCAGTTTTACTAAATATTAAAAACTCAAGTGACGTCATTGACATACAAAGCATGCTTCTTTCTAAGATCCTAATGCCTGTATGTATATTCCTACTACATCATTTCAGCTGTTTCTTACCTCTTGATTTTCTTCCAAACCTTTCTTTGTTATTGTCATGACGTCATAGACTAGTATATTTACCACTCACCCGGAATCTCTTTCCACTCATTCCTGACGTTTCCCTGGTCACAGGTCCCTGAGTCCATCCCAGGATGACGGAGCATTACTTACCGGGCACAGCCTCCATTATGGAGGAGCTGGATAAAAAGCTCATGGTTCTTCTTCGCGACGGGCGAACGCTGATTGGCATTCTTCGATCTGTGGATCAGTTTGCGAATCTCGTACTTCATCGAGCCATTGAGAGGATCCACGTTGGGAATGACTATGGAGATATTCCAAGAGGAGTATTTGTCGTGCGAGGAGAGAATGTGGTAAGAAGGACGGGTAGTCTGAGCGTATTTTAAATAGATATAATTTGGGGATTGGAACTTCAGTTTCACAAGTTTTAATTAAAAAACTCGCATATTTGGCCGCCTACGGCGCCCATATGTTCGCCCTTCTGGTCCCATCACTTTGCAAATAGTTTTATTAGGTCTGCCTTGACCCAAGAATTCCATAGGTACCTTCAAAGTTCAAATCTGACCATATATGAGGGAGGAGATAGCGTGCGGACATACGGACGGACAGAGATTGGTGAATTATTATATAGATATTAGTTGAATTGTAGTTTCAAGTGCTTATTCACGTGTGTCTAGTATTATTAATTTATGATGAGCTCAAAAATTAACTAATTAGCTTTCAACATTGGTTGGAACATTTATTTATTAGCTAAGATATATTGAAGGTCTGTTCCATGTTTAGAATGCGGACGTCAGACTCAGTCTCGCCAATCAAATCAAGAAAGTATAATGATGTATATTTTTGTTTTGAACTAACTATGATATTATAACAAACGTCATTTTTCTTACTCCTACCACATTAATTCTATTATTTAATAATAAACAATTTATGATACTTCGAAATCAATATCAATTATTTTTTAAATAATGGATTTTAATTTTTATATTGGAAAGTATGATAAAATTAGACTTAAAGGAATTTCGTTTATCCTTGTAAATATATATCCTGCCTAATATTGATGTCTTGTCCAAAGTCTTCCAAAGAGTAAGGTAAAATAATCTTTCGGATAGCCTACTTACGTGACGGATATCTCAAAAACATATACAACTGATATTCTTCATTTTAATCGAAAACAGTTGAATACTTATATTTAACATAGCGCCATTTGAGTATCATGTTTTTGAGTGTTGTAACATATCTAAATTAATTATTTCAATTTAATTTTATTTATAACTTATTGATCACTCTGTGTAATCAAATCTATTTACTGTTAGTTCGATCCTAGTCAGATATTTTAGACTAGTATCAACCAAAAAATAAAAAATAAATAACTAGAGGCATATACACTCAGAGAGTGCAAACCTCCGGCGTCACGGGGTCCTTATGAGCCTCCGAGGCGGATTTTTCACGACTGGGGCGGCGTAGAGGGACGGGGGAGGGTTCCCTCGACGAAAATTCCGAGAGGAAGACGCTCCCAGCACCCGATTTCACAGCACAGCGACATCTATTGGCAGAGTAAGCTAGCTTGAAATATTTATTAGTATTTAGCTCATTTTGCACCTTAATTCTGCACTCAGAGATGCCAAAATTTAATCACTTGTTCCTTTTGGCATTTCCAACAACTCAACAAAGTTTCATCCGAATCCGTTCCGTACTTTTTGAGTTATCCTGCTGACAAACAAACCAACGCCAGTGAAACAATACCTCCTTCGGCGGAGGTAATAATTGGTTAAAATATATACAAAACCAAAAGATAAATTGACTAAAAGAAAAATAACAACACATAAATAGCAAAAACAAATAGATTTTGCATTTTAAAACAACAATTATTTTCTATTCACAATCCATGGAATGGCTGATATGATGATCTTGAGGTATGGAGATAATAATTGCAGGGAATAAACTGTATGAGGTTTAGTCCCGACAGGTGTTGATTTAAATCAGGGCCGATTTATTTAAATCATTGCTTTAAATCGCGATTTAAATCAATGGGATTTCAATTAAAATCATGTTTAAATCAATTCATGTTTTTTTCAATAAATTAAATTGATATTCATTTTATGCTTCTAATCTCAATGACAGAAAACAAAAACATTTCATGTCTGTCTTCTTAATAGAGAGCAGTGGCCTTTTTCATTATATCTATAGCCTCGACTATAGGCCTATATCATATGGTTTAGGCGCAGTGGCCGTGCCTGCTTTGGGTGTTCTGTTTCTGAATGTTTCGTTCTCGCCGTTAATGTGAATAGCCGTATTCCTACTCTGCAGTATATGGATTTCGCCGTTTTAATAGGTAGATGTAGTGTACAGCATATACAGTATAGCCACAAAAAGGAAGAATCAAGGGAGAAAGCGTGCGCTCAGTATCCGATAATTGATGCTGATCAAAATTAGGGCTCTGATCAAAACAAATACATGGTGAGATAATGTTTAGTGTTGATAGATATGATCTCCATCATATCAGATGTTAAAAACAAGTTACAGAGCCTTGCAAGTGGACAGCCATCAATCCTTTAAGCCACATAAGAAGTGTCGACTCCGACCAGTCCATCTTCTCCATCCGCCCCCAAACCCTCTCCATCCATGATCCTAGGTTCCATAGACTAATAATACTTATTTTATAAAGTCGGATGTAATTCTAGCGAATCATTAGGGAAAAAAAACCATGAAAAAGTCCGGGAACTCCCGCCTCCATACTATAAAGGCGGCTAACACAATCAGACATGAGGATCTGCTTCTCCCAACGTGCACATCTCCTTTACGCATGTACAAGATCCAAAGGCTCCTAGAAGCCCAAGAGTCTAGTGAGTTCTTCACATTCGTTAACCCAACATAGAACACTACGGACAGTCAATTCCTCATTATCATGAGTGGAAAGTAATGGTTTATGGAGGCATGGGCGGCCTTGGCTCTGCCATCGTGTCTCACTTTAAGGCCAAAGACTTCTGGGTTCTCTCCCTGGACACAAAGGCCAATGAAAAGGCGGACTCCAACGTCCTGTGGACATTAGAACCTTCTTGATGAGACAGTCCAAGTGATCCTTCCTTAAGGGATGATGTTTTGGAGCTCGACGAGAGCTCTTCAGATCTGCACGACGATGATGATAAATCCCTTATATTATGAAGAAAAAATAATAAAGTAGGGCTAAAAATGACCGTCATCCCGTACGGAACATGGAGATGCTCATTTGCCTTGTAAAAATACGATATTTAGTGCAATAAAAGTTTATTCCAGTAATTAAATTACAAATATGTATGGTAATTAATTATGTAAATTTGCATGTATATAAAGGTCCTAAAAAGGGATGTTATCAATAGTAGTATCAATATTGGATAACATTTCCAATTTTTATTTACCTTGTAAGAAATGAAATATATTTTTACTTTTTTGTCGCAACTTTTAGAATCACTAAAACCTCTCATCATATTATGTTTATGATTACATTTACAGTGCATATTAAGATTATCTATTACTTTGATATTAAGAAAAACCAATCTTATTCATTTAACTAAAATATTAAAATTAAGAATTTTTATTAATAGTGCCCATTTAAAGAAAAAAACTGAAACGTCAGAGGGGAGGTCAAAAAAATCAAATGTGCCCGTAATTATCAATACAGTGGAACCATTATAAACTTAAATCAATAAACAGTCTTTGATAGTGTATTTGAATTTAAATCTTGAAAAAAATTAATATAGTTGTTTTTTAATTCATAACATTCCAGTTACTATTATATGATTAAAAATGAACCTCTGTGTCAAAAAGTATTACGTAATACACTACTTGTTGTTGTTGAGATAAAAACAAAAAAAATGAATACGGAGACCCCCTTCTCTTCTTTTTAAAATTATTAAATTCAAATTGGTTTAATCAATCGAACTTTGCAATGTTAATTATATCATCCCAGGGCAGAAGATGGATCTTCCCTTTAAAAAGGTTCACTTGCGCTTTTTCCAGCTAGTACAAAGGTCTGTAACTTAGAAGGGACGTTATATCGTTCTTTTTAACAGATGTAGAAGAATCTTTCATATGTTTTTCGTCCCAAACATTGGGCTCTCAGGGCTTTTGTGGAGAATATGGAGATGATAGAAGACGGGACTTGATAAAAAATTACGTTGTATTTTGCTTGTTGATGTTATGTTCCACTTCCTGCAGCGCTGGGATCGCTTTTTGTCGAGTTGCAAGTAGAAAAGGTGAATATTTTCCAGGCGAAGAAGCTTGTGTGTTTGAAAGATGTGGATCCGCATGTCTGTACGGTTGTTTATATTAGTCGCCTCCATGAAATGGTAAATGGAGTATACGAATTATTTTTCTTAGATCAGAACGGTTTTGGGGCATATAGGTTTGTCGGAGTCTGAGCCGCCTCCAAGGCTGAGGAGTAAGAGTGCTGCCCGCTTTCAATACTCTGTTGACGCAATAATGTGAAGGTCCTGCTAAAAAATTTGGACTCCACTTGGAGACTAATGAGTAGTTATTTACACGACTCTAAGAAAATGATATTTGGACAAGGTGGAATAAAATTAAAAAATTGAAATTGTCTTTCACTTAACACTACAATCAAGAGTAACATCAGTTTTCTTCGAGAAATCCGTCACTTAAATAGGCCCCTTCGGAGAAATTTTAAGAGAATTTATACAAGGCACCAAAATTTATTGATGCATTGGATTTATATTTACAAGGATTTACGAAACCCCCTCATTCTTATTTGAGTATAATTGCACTTATTAAAATGAAAATCTACAACATTACAAAGGAATGCTATTGATTTTGAAATATAAAGGAATTATGATTAAGGTAATATGTGTTATATAATTCAAAAATAAATATGTTTTCTTTATAATATTATTTCAAAAGAATAACGAAGATAAAAATTATTTGTGATTCCTCGATTTTTTTTACTCGAGTTAGAAATAAGTATACATAAATAATTCCATATTGTACCATAATTTGAAACGGTATATGAATATTCAGAGATGAATATTTTGAATTCTAACTTTAATTTATTGATGTAAATAGAAATATAAAATAGACAATATATGTATATAGAAATACGTAATTTGTTTATTAAAAAATAAATATTAATATATCTATATATAAAAGATAATGATAAATATTTAAAATTGGTAATTTTATCAATAATCAGTAATTTTACAAGGGAAACTTTTCAATTTTCACGTCCTTTTCAAAAGATCGGAATCGGCAAAAAGATATCGGGAAAAATATAATTTCATAATCGGATTTGAGAGTTATACTTCCCCTAAGATTTTACCTTAATGCATAAAGATCATGGTGTGAAAGTTTGAACGAAATTGAATAATCCAAAAGTTAGGGTATAATTTTTTTCCACCATTCGATCGCCTTACTGTCCTCATACTAAATGCTATTTAAAAACATTGTTGCAAAATGTTGGTATAATTGAGATAATTTCAAATTAGGTTATATGTTTTATGTACATCCAAAATTAAATGAGATATTAGAGTTTTGAAAAAGTCGATTTTATGGAAAATACCCAATAATGACTATTTCAAAGCATATATATTGATTCAATTTGGATGTACATAAAAAACTAAATACTAATTTGAAAATCTTGTTATCATAAAAAAATTACACCATAGCTTTTGGGTCTGTTGAGGAGATACTTCCCAATATTCGATTTTGTTCAACTTTCACACGATGACTCT
>CP045890.1:19254606-19304267 GCA_013387185.1 Caligus rogercresseyi
CAACATCAAATTGGCTCCCGGGTTTGATGTCATGACGCGTGAAGTCATTCTTAATTGACGTTCTCAAGGGCATGCGGAGTGCAAAGACGCACTAAAGATATTTGTTATCGCGTTTTCTTAATATTACGTCCAGTGTTGAATCGTCTTTGAATTTTGGGATATAGTGCCAAATTATTCTTTGGGCGGGAACCCCAAACTGGAGATAGTTTTACGTAATTCGATTTGTCAGATCCGAGCCCATGAAAGCCACTTAAATATCTCGCTGCAGGCCACGTTCTTCTACCATTCTATTAGGGGCTTTATTCCGTGATGTCCACTAATAATTTATATATAGTTTTGGAATAATTTTTAACCAGTTGCACAAGGCATCCGCCGATTTGCCTTTTATTCCTCTTTACCGCTGCGAAGATATCTTGGTGAAAGAGAGATCGAAGCCAATTTTCTTCCTCTTGGACAATTTTTCCGCAAGAAAAGGAGAAGATGAAGCTCTATATATGATTGCAGGTATACTCTGGTATTATAGAGGTCGATTCTCTTCTGGGATTGAAGGCTCGCCATTGGTTACTAAATGGGAACATAGAATTGATGTTAGACCAATTCTTTTCATCACTCCATTCCTGCACCAGACAATTCCTAGGATCTCGACCTTCTCTTTAATTTGACATGAGCGAAGAATTAGCCCCTCTGTAGGGTTCCAAAGCCCCAGCGGAAGTATTGCTGGTTTTTCTATATTCACCGTCAGGCCTGATCTTTTCTTAAACTTGGAAAAGTAGTCTAAAATTATTTCTACCCTTCTGGCGATTTGCCGTTCTGAAATGGCCTGTAATGTGATAGTGATATCATCTGCATATAATCTACAAGGTGACTTTGGCCTGCAATATTGATTCCGAAACCACCGAACTTTTTTAATAAGTTTGTGATAAATTCTTCAATGGCGGCAACAAACATTAGAGGAGCTGAAGGACAACCTTGTCTACAGCTTTTTTTTAAGATGATCGGACTGCTCTCACATCCATCAATGGAAATTGTAGATGTTCCGTTGAAAAGTAGAGCTCGAATCGGATTGAAGTATTCTTCGGAAGAAGTTTCTTGACAGCCTTGAGAATTTGATGGTGAGAAACGGAATCGAAAGCTTTGCAGAAATCAATCGCGATGATTGCCCCAAATTTTTGTTTTCATTAATAGAGTCGATGAGGCTTGGATATTACGTGATATATCGTGAATTTTACGACCTCTTAAAAAACCTTTTTGGTGTGGACCAATTTTTTCATTAAGAAATGCCTCCATTTTTTGAGCGAGGACTCCGGAAAGAATTCTATAAGACACATTCAAAACTGTGATTGGACGCCAGTGGCTGAAGTTTGAGCCGTCACCTTTCTTAGGAATAAGGGCAATGCGCCCATTCGTGAGAGAACTGGGCATTCTTCCTTTTTTTCCATATCAGAGCCCACTTTCACTAAAAAAGGAATAATCTGGTCAGGCAACAGAGAATATATTCCTCCCGGAATAAATATAAAATTCTTAAATGCAAAAGATAAGAAGACAAATAAATAAGATCAATTTATAAGCGTTCGTTTTGGTGTTCTTGTATTTCTTGTACTGGCGAATAAGGACATTGAGTGTTGCTGCGAGATGAGGTGATGTAGATGGGACGTATTTGATCAGTTCAGCCGCGTAGTTCCATCCTCTGTTCTGTACTTTGGGAATCTTCAGTGACAAAGCGGAGTATCTGGCGGCAGCACCGATCATGATGGTGCGTAATTATGTTCATCAATCAAAACTTCTTCTGTTAATGATTTGGCAATATACGCCTTGCAATTACTTATTGCCGCACATATGGGACAAACTTTCAGTTTTGATCCCTGAGTCCCTCCTAGAAATGCCAAACAGGATGTAGCCTTTGATATGGTCCTTTTCAAACCCGGAAATGTTCATTGCGTTTAACTCTAAGTAATCTTTGATGATAGTTAGAGCTGGACAATCACAAAATGCATGTTTGTAGTTGTTGTATAAAGACCACAATCCTTACAATGTCCCAAAAATTTGATAATATTGGCCGATATTTGTAGTTGACTTGTAAATTTTCGCCCATCAACGATTCCAACCATTGACCTCAAAATATTCCTCTTCCACTCAGGGGGAAGATTCAAGTTTTTTAAATGTTCTTCAGCACAGAATGGGCCTCACGAGTCCCGATTTCTTTGTCGGTAAATTTCAGGAACCATGGCATTAGCTGTGTGTGATATTTGGCGGTTCTTTGAAGAGGATAAAGAAACTCCCTGTCATGAAAACCGATTCACTCCTTATATCACCATATGTAAAAGCTCCTTCTCTAAGTGCAATTTTTTCCAGTTCGTTGGTTTAAAGTTTAACATTTTAAAGAATGGGGGCTTGCTGGCGTTCTTACGACGATTATGTCAATGATGTTATTATTGTCAAATATGGGGACCTCTCCAAAAAATTCTTTGTGCAGCTGCCCAGTTTTCAGAGAATTGTGCTACATTATCATTAGACATATCCGTTCCAAATAAGAGAGCAGTATATATTCGAAGCATATATGTACCCTCTCCATTCATTCGTTGGCCCTATAGCTAGTTCCTTTAATATTTTCCGATACAATTTCGGGACTATTTTATTGAGGAAAACTAGCCCACCTCCTAATTGCGACCGTTTTCTTTTTCAAAATGGAAATATAGCGTTTATCGAAAAGGGTGTCCAACCAGTGATCTTCAGCTTGAATGAGCCTTTCTCCAATAATTGGTGAGGCAGTTGACGTGTAGACCATTTGAGAAATTAGAACCGTATTATAAAGATCCACTCTTCTTTGAAGGTTTAACCCTCTCCACGCTTTACACCATTTAATTGCTTGAATATGCAGTCTTTCAAATTTTTTTTACGTAGATTCCAAAAATGCCACTAAAATATTGTATGAAAAATGGTTTGGCCTTTATGGCCTTTTGGATAATCATGATTTTCATCATTTCTAATGGTTCACGCCCAGTTATCTTCGTGCAAAGTAAGAATACTCACAAATGTCATGAATATTTATTTTTCTATTATATCTGTGCATTTCAAATCAGTTTTAATAATTCAAATATCTTTCGTACTAATAATTGTGCTTTGTTACGAAGAAAAAAATACATGTTTGGCCTTTTTATTTGCAAGTTCCTTAAATAATTTGAAAACAATATTTGAATGCCATTTTTCAAATCACAGTAACTTTCCATTTTTCAGATTATTTGATAAACTGGTAATAAATTACATTTAAATAAAAAGGCAAACATGTTTTTTTCTTCTTCGTAACAAATCACAATAATAGGTAACACAACCTCATGATTATTTATATAATTTGATCAATACTTGTTCGAATATTAAATTGATATTTTCTTTACTTTCTTCCCAGATATCGAAATTATAAAACTGTTCTGAAATGCATTGACACACTCGAAAAATATATTACATATTGATTATAGTCAATAGACTTGAAACAAAAAAATATAGCCGCTTAAATAGAATACTAAAATGATCAACTTTTTGAAATATAAAGGCTATTTTTTCGATTAGTACGAAAGATATTTGAGTTATTAAAACTGATTTGAAATGTACTGACATACTAGAAAAAAAATATTCATGACATTTGAGAATATTTTTACTTTGCACGAAGATAACTGGGCGTGAACCATTAGAAATTATGAAAATCATGATTATCAAAAAAAAGACCATTAAGGCCAAACCATTTTTCGTACGATATTTTTAGTGGAATGTTCGTAAAAAATGGGAATCAAACTAGAAATTTCAGCCTGGGGTCAAAAAGCCTGTTACATAGTGTTATTTGTTTATGATAAAGTTGACCTCAGGGAAAACTATTTATGTTTTTTTTGCGCCAATCATGGCAAATGGAGGGATCTAATTAAATAAACTTCAAATAGGAACAAGTACTCCAAAAATAATGGTACATATTTATCCTGAAGTATGCTTTTATGCTACGTTATCATAGAAGAATAATGGTTTTGATGATTTTAAATGTCTTATTTGAGGGAGTCGACGAACCTGTACCCCTGATATTTAGTGCACGCTACCAATTTCAGGGCTTGCTTGCAAATAAATAAACCCAAGGGTTTCAATTGATTAATTCTGCATACTAGATCCATCCAGGTCACCTAACAAATATTATATATATATTTTTAAATTATAGGCCTTCATCAAAGTAAGTTAGTAAAAAAACATCTTACCCTTAATTATAACGAAGTCAAAGAAGGCTTAAGAATTGGCATCACATAACATACTGACACTTAAATTTCTTATAATGAAACGTATTCAACTGGTAAAATAAGACTCCATCTCTTTGGGTAAACAATGCTTATTGAGATAAAACTAATCCAAACAATGATAAAGCTTTTCTTCGGCCTGCCTCATAATCTGTATTAATATTAATACATGTCTATCTCCCTCTTGAGAGAGTTCAAAAGTCAATTAATAAAATAGTACTTAATTTCATAAGTGATAAAGATTACATATTGATTGAATAGGAATTGTTCTCAATGAACTCTAAAGCGAAAATCAATGTGATACCTTTGGTAATTAATTTACATTTGAAGAGGTTCTCCTCAAAAGCAATTATGATTATATTTATTTGAGAGAATATAAGTGATGCTCATCTCATGTTTTCATGTGAAACGCCAAGGATTTATTATTAGTTTTCATAGAATATATTACATATTATAATATATATATCATAAATTTTTTATATAATAATGTAAAATTACTAAAAAATACATAAGTGAAAAGCCGTGCGTGTTAAGGCGTGTTCTACTCTCAATGTAGGGGACACAGGTTTGAATCCCGAGAGGGGATGGTCATTTTTGGTCAACCTCATTGGTAAGAGTCTAGGTTCGATAGATTAATTTTAAAGCTAGTATGCTTATTTATATTCTGTCGGATGTAATTCTATCGAACCATATAGGCAAAAAAATAATTATGACGTGATGTGACGAAAAACATTATTAATGTTATTCTTTTCGTCCTCAGATGTGACGTCATTAAAACCCACCGGCAAGCGAAAAAGTCACTCTCTTGGCAACATGGAGGTAAAGCTTTAAATTAAAGTAACGCATCAAGAGCTTTTTGTTCTGATTTTTGATTATTTCTTGGCTTCCTTTCGCTTATTTATCCGCTAGAGGCGTTGATGTTGATGTAGTTAAGTAAATAAATTCGTAGAATTTTGGGATATATCAAGTACCCTTGTGACGTATTAGTGACGTAGACTTAAACAATTGACTCAATAACATTGTCGTGTCTATTATTTTATTGCTCCGCGGAACTTTGCACTCGATACTCAACATGAAACCTCACCTCCTATATTATATGTATGTAGAACATTGAAGTAAAATCATTGTGTTCCAATACAGTGCCTAATACACTAAAATATTAATTATCGTTGTGAAAATAAGTTAAAAATGTAGTAGTAAATGCATTATTTAAATGGATGTGATGAATGATCGAAAAACCCCGGTACGACATATTTTTTTAAATCCCAAAGCGACATCTACTGGAAAAAAGAAAAAAGAGACTCAAGAAAATCTTTCCAAGCTACCTGCCCCGATGCGCTACTTACTTTAAAGCTTTACATGGAGGTACCTTGTCTTTTAGTATACCTTTTTCCGCTATGCCTCTTTTTGAGTCCTTATACTAATAAGAAATAAAGTCTACAAGTACGAATATAAAATCTTTATAACAAATAGTATCTCCTCTCAATATAAACATCAAACGATAAAGGTAAATATTAAACAAACTAAACGATATCCCGGCATTCTAGACTCTAATGTGCTTCCTCTTATCAGACTTTTTCAATGAGGTTGATAAGTATATGACCTTCACCCCCTCTCGGGGGTCGAACCTGCGTCCTAGACATTGAGAGTTGATCATCTTCCAAGTAGCTGCTAAGGTCCTCCCTTAATTACGACACTCTTTGATAAAAAGGAATCTGAGATTACATGGCTTAGGTGCCTTTAAACGACTTTTCTTTTATATACTGCTTTTGAAGGAAATCTCTTATTAATAAGGACTTGGCATGAATCGAAGGAACTCTCTATCAATCAAAAAGTCGTTTGTTTTGTCTCAATTAATTTAATTTTGACACCATATGAGTTTGCGTTTCAGTAATTTCGACGAAATAAATAACAAAATAATACGATTAAGTTATGGTGTGATGGGGTATGTGTCATAATAAAAAATAAATTTAGTGACCCAGTACAAAATACCGAATATTATTCGATAGTCTCAGCTCTGGTACAACCCTTCTTAAAAGCACTAAAACACTATATGAGTTTTTTTCCTTCATCAATTCTCCGAATTTAGGACTACCCCCCAAACAATCACCCCTACCCCGGATTAGCACCCCCGGGCATTTACCCTCCGTGCCATTCACCCCGTGACATTTACCCCCCCGTTATTAATGTTTCATATCTCTTAAGTCCACTTATGAAGTTAATATACTTTTCTTTATGACAAAATTGTATTAATGTTTGAAAACTATGTTCCTAATATCGGTCATATGTTTTATATGACGATATTAGGAACATAGTTTTCAAACGCTAATGCAAAAGAAAAATAGTTAACTTCACAAGTTAACTTTAAGGGATAACAAATATATTATTAAAGGGGGGGGGGGGCTTCTAATGACACGGGGGTAAATGCCGGGGGTGATTGTGTGTTACGCAATTCTCCATTATATCATTTGTGTCTTGAAGGTTCGGACCGGGTAAACAGGTCGTTCCATCACTACAGGCTCTCTCACTTGCAGTGTTCATATGTAAGGCAGTGTGCCTCGAATTATGAAACATATAGAACTAGTAGAAGAACAATACATCCTTTAATATCCAGTCAATATTTGATATACTACACCCACTTTATCTGGATAATATCAATATTGACCAAGAACTTTGATAGCGTCATATTTTTCTTTGACCATTTGTACTAATCAATAAATAAACTCACCAGCGTCTCCTTCTATACAATTATATAGACATATCGGTAACTAATTCCCTTTTGCCCAATTTTGTTATGCCTAAAGATCTCTAGAGAATTTATGGTTCCATTTGTTATACATCAAATAATGGAATTGAATTACTTACCATTTGAAAGCCCTACATTTTGTTCATTTATGTTAGGCTACTTCAGAGGGGACTCAGAGGATCTGATCCCCTCCAAACATATAGGGTATCTCCCAACCTCATTCAGTGCCAAGGATTAGCATTTGGAGAAGATAACTAGAGAGAAATGCCTTGTCTAAATTAAAGTTTCTCATTTATTTAAAAAAATCAAACCCCTCTTCTTCAAAACAGAATACAAATGTTAAGAAAAGGATTCGTTTGACTAAGTTGTCCTCTTCAAAACAAATATAATTGTAGAAGGCTTTTTCAGCGCCTCGTGAACTCACGCTCTACATTAAGATTCCGGGTATCCACAATTCGAGGGAAAATATTGCTGTAAACGTTGTTTTAACCATTCTTTTGTGCTTCAGAAAAGATCTTCTGTATCAAAAAATCTTATCTGATTTTTTAATTCCGGTATTACAATAAATCGCTGTAATATAATTTTTTAAAAGTAATTCCTTATCTTGTTTGTACATATGTATTACAAAAAGGGGGGAAAGCTAGCCGAAACGGTCTGGAATGTCGTACCGGAGAATATTGTAATACATTAACTTAAACAACTCCAAACAAATAAAGGCCATAAAAAACACAGAGTACCAACAATAACTTAATTTTTTTTAAATCTCTGAATATAATTAGGTATATCTAAATTATTATTATTCATATTAACTAAATAAAAAACTTATTTAAAAATTAATATTTTAAATCTCAGTATGCAGATACTTAATTTGAAATGAATGTTTGAAAGCCATTTAGTGTTTGTTCTTTCAAGAAAGTGTATGTTTTGCATTGCTTTTTTTATTGTATAAATTTAGACTATTAGTTTATTTTGTGTGCATTTACACAACATTCAATAAACTCGGGGCCAAAAAAAAAAGAGTGTATGGTGTACATAAAAATAAACTAAACTTAAAATAAATATTTTGGTTTGTATATGTTTTTCTTGGGTGGATACCAAAGATAATAGATAATACTATGGATACACATATTACAGTATTTATAATCTTGCATTATTGCAATGTTTTATAATTTGTTAAGAAGACTTTGCAACTACCGCCTTTATAAGACAGGCATTAATAAATTGTTTTTGCAAGGATTTCATCGCTAACATCGAAATTTATGTCAAAAATGGACTTGTATAAATTATGTTTAAATATATAATGTCAAAAACACCTGACTATAAATAACTACCGTTTTCGTATTTAACGTTCTACTAAACACTTTTGCTGAAGGGTTTGCAGACTCTGGAATGAGAGGTTCCTCGGAGATCTCTCATCAAAGTATCGAATGTTATAAAAACAAACGACAATATGACAAATGTTTACCTTTTGAAGAAATGTCAAAAAAGTACAATTTTTTGCTATTTAATAATTACCACCAATCAGTTGTCTGATTGGTTAACTTTTAGCCTCCCTCTGCATCTGACGTGAATGATTCGGGCTTTTCTGCTTGTTTAGAGCTTTTTTCTACAATATAAAACACGATCAAAGAGAAGAAGCGTGAATAAAGATAAAACCCAGTTGGTATTATTTATTAAGTCATCATTTCACACTTCTGGCATTTGAGGAGTGAACATCAGCTCAGGGCTAAAAATATCATCCCTTAGAGCACAAAGTGTCTTAAATTATGGACCTAAATACATTATGTTTACGTATCAAATAAGAAATGAATTTATTGAAGTAATGTGTCTTTTACTCGTCATTGACAGTTAATTTGATTAGTTTACAATAATTACAACTAAGTCATCCTCAACCAAGAACATAAAAGTTGAACCTAAATGTGGATGGTTTTATAAAGGAATTATATTTCAAAATTTTATTCATAAAGGCGCCTTTTTTTCGTTCTTGTATTGATGGCATTGCTTAAAGTGACAATATTGAATGATGAACATGTCCAGGATGCATTAATCGGCATATTTTCTCATTATTTAGTTCCCAATCCTCTATATCCCTTGAAATATAAATAAACGGCTATTAGAAACATATGACACAATTAATTGCTTTAATAATTTATATGCCAATTAGATTTTTGAGTCTCGTTTGAAATATGATGACTTTAATTATTAAGGATATTGACAGTGGACTATGTACATTTATGACTTGAATGATGTTTTTTGATATATTGATTTTTTTTGTCAATTTTTGACCTTCATACATACATATATATCTCCTTTTAAAAAGAAAAGTCGTGCAATCTTATTTGTTAGAAACTATTCAAATAGTATAGTTATTACGACATAGGCCTAAATATAAATATAACTTTTTATAAATTATTTTAAAGACATAAAATAATAATAATAATAAAACTATTCAGTTCTTTAAAAATATACATACCATGATACTACCGATTCCCCGACAATTATTCGGTAGTCCCAGTTCGGCAAATAAAATCTATTTTTCTTTTCTTACATTTTGTTACCTCTCTTAATTAAGAAAAATTACAAAAACGACCTATTTGTACCTACGTGACCATTCTAATTGTTTTTAAGACAATATCAAATTAATAAATATTCATTTGTTAAGTTTCTACGATAATATATCTAATCCAAGTGTTGTATTTTTACAAAGGAGATAGCTCAACTAAATAGATCATTTCTTTTTTCTGAAATCCTACAAAATGATGATTAGAATCAAGCACTTTTTAGATTGTAGAAATAAAAAATAAAAATATAAATTAATGGTCAAAACTTTATTATTAAAACCAATCTTTTACAATTCCTTTTTTTTGCCGCAACAGACAATGGTTAATTCTTTCGCAACAGCTTTTGTGCTCAAGCGATGTAATCGGAATTTCACGAATAACTCGCTCAATATCCGTTTCCAATGCTTAAAACGTTGCTGGTTAACCGTATAGAGTGTTTTTTTGCATTTTCGTAGCCCAAAAATAAAATCAATGATACCATGTATCAATTTGAGGTATAAAAAGTTTATTACCTTGACGCAATAACGTTGACACTCTTGGAAACACTCTCGGCTAAGGCAAGGAATACTAGTATTCCTTGGCTAAGGCCTCAATATTTTCTACGCTGCGAGTTGTACGTGACCTACCTTACGACGGGACATCTCAGCAAGTTACCGCTCCAACAAATTTTTCGATCATATTGCAACTTGTGGATTCCAGAGTTCGAAATTGTTGACCCTAAATCGTGGGTAATTTGTGAAAGCTTCTTTTTGAACAAAATTGAATAACGTTTAGTGTCTCCTCAACAGACCAAGAGTTTATAAATATAAATATATATATATATAAATATATATATATATATATATATATATATTATATTATATATATAATTATAATATAATAATATAATATATATATTTATATATATATATATATAATATATATATATATATATATATATATATTATACCTTGTGAATGTTTGAACGAATCGAATAATGGGAAGTGTCTCCTCAACGGACCTAAAAGTTATGTAGTAAACTTATTTAGTAATATTTTTTTCGCCATTCGATCGCTTCTAATGTCTTCATTATAAATTCTATTTTGAAACAATTGGTGTTTAATGTAGGTATGGTTGCAAGAATTTCAAATTACTTTTTATGTTTTATGTAAATCCAAAATTAAACAAGATATTCAAGTTTTGAAATAGTCATTTTTATGGAAAATATACCTAAAATAACTATTTCTAAACTTTAAAATCTCGTTTATTTTGGATGTATATAAACAACAAAAACAAAATTGGAATTCTTGAGATCATAACTACATTTTTATTTTTATGATTTGAAAGTAGCATATATTTTGGGATAGGAGACACTTCCCATTATTCGATTTCATTCAAACTTCCACAAGATGATCTCTATGCACTAAGGCAAATTCCTTAGGGCAGCCCGACTCTCAAATTCGAAAAACGGAAATAAGAATCGCCCATATATTATATATATATATATATATATATTAGGGTTGTCTTATTTTTCAAATGTTTGAAATGTTAGCAACATTGTGAATTTCTGTTTCTTGGTGATAAAAGAAGACGACATATAAGTTTGAACAAAATCGGTAAACATTACGAGGTCGCGCAACGAGGTCAAAGTTTTAAAAATTTAGTAAAAATATAGTTTTCCGCAAATTTCTTCAAAAATGGTGGACGTTACAGACTTCAATAATAATAATTATTAACTTAAGGAAATCTAATTTACTACCAGACGTATGTTTGATGTTTTTTAATAAAACAAGTTTGCAGTAAAAACAAAGAAACTAGAGGCATATATACACTCAGAGAGTGCAAACCTCCGCCGTCACGGGTCCTTATGAGCCTCCGAGGCGGATTTTCACGACTGGGGAGGCGTAGAGGGAGGGGGGGGTTCCCCTAGACGGAAATTCCAAAAGGAAGACGCTCCCGGCACCCAATTTCACAATCACATCGACATCTATTGGCAGAGTAGGCTAACTTGAAAATTTCGTAGATTTAGCTCATTTGGCGCCTTATTCTGCACTCAGAGATACCCAAAATTTAATAACTTCTGGCTTTTGGCATTCCAACAACTCCACAAAATTTCATTCAAATCCGTTCAGTACTTTTTGAGTTATCCTGCTGACAAACAAAACAAAATAACAAACCAACAATGCCACTGAAAACAATACCTCCTTCGGCGGAGGTAAAAATGGAGTGTGCATTGTTAGCATATTTCATAGCTTTTTTGTATCAATTAACTTCACTCGCCTGTAGAAGATGACTTGTTCGCTTCAGAGTAAAATAGTACTTTTAAGTTTAGTACAACTTTGAATGATAAATCCAAAAATGACCTTGGTTGCATTCTATCAATTCAGAATTCAGTACAATCTGAGTTTACATCATATGATTCAGAGCCTGCATTGACCTAAAAGAAATCGATTATAAAAAAATGAATAATAATGTGTTTTTTAGATTTGCGTCAAGGTATCCTCTCAAAATTTTACTTTGTCTCTGACGCATTTATAATCCATTATATGCGTTATTTTGTAAGCGAGATAGGCTTTTTTAATGTAAATATAACTCTCCATTTATTAAATTAACATGATTTAGTATACCAAATTTAAAACTGGTTTACCAAGCTTTCATTTGATATGTTTGGTGTTCTAAAAATCGCTATACTTTAAGAGAAATAAGCAAATACAGTTTGGCACGTACTCTCCCAAAAAAAATTATCTTTTGATATGAGAATATACATTATCACTTGGTAACTGCTGTTAGTGAACCTGGATAGAAAGAAAAAAGAAGGGAGAGAAGTGAGGCAAAATACTCTCTCCCTTCTCTTTCTATCCAGGTAACATATTAATTCTGCACTCAGAGATGCCAAAATTTAATCACTTGTTTCTTTTGGCATTTCCAACAACTCCACAAAGTTTCATCCGAATCCGTTCTGTACTTTTTGAGTTATCCTGCTGACAAAAAACCAACAAACTAACAAACCAACGCCAGTGAAAACAATACCTCCTTCGGCGGAGGTAAAAAGACAATCGTCAAATTCATAATTACGGAGGATAAATGACTTCTTTATAATAACTTGGAGAGTAATCATGTGATTGAATTAGGCGTTGAATATCAACTCCATGTTTGGTCATATGTCAGTATTAATCAATCCATCAATTCCTTTTTTCATTTATCTATTCAAAATTGCACCATCACTATAGGGCTGGGTAATAATTATTAAGTGTTTCTACAATACTGCTTTTCTTACTTTTATATTTTATAAACGTAGATTAAAATCCTTCAAAAGAATTAAAGAACTACAGTTTTCTTAGCTTTATTTCATAAATATATAAAATGTCTGACAAGACAATTGTGAAAGCCAAAAATGTGATAATCACTTAGCTTTATTTATATTTATTATACTCATTAAAATTATGTATATTTGGCCAATGCAAAAAACGTCACTACACACATAAATATATATTTTTTTAAATGAAAAAATAAAATCATCAAATAAACAAAAAAGTATTTGTAAATATACATTTACACAAATAGTTACTTCAAAAAGGTCTGATTAACAATCACTTTTACAGCACATACCTATAAACAAGTACGTTTAAAAAATACAATAAATTGAAACACGAGGGTCTGAGGTAGAAATTGAATAAATATGGAAAGAAGTGTTCAATAGGATTGCTAGCCATTGCTTTCCATGCTCTTGCTGTCACTTCCTTTCCTTGAAGTCCTTTTTTCGCTTGGATACTTTGGATACATGAGCGTAACGATCAGGGCGAGGATTCCAAAGGCCGATTGTACTTAGGAAGAGTCCTAAAAATCCTGTTTTTTCGATGAGAGGCTTGCTCGTCATAGCGACCAGGAGATTGCTAAATATGTCTGCGGTGAATAAAAGGGAATATGCCATGCCACCATATCTAAAAAATAGAGAAATATTTGTGTACACTTAAGTTCAAAATTAATATCATACAGTAGGGGCTCCCATAATGAGGAAATGATCTTCAAGTATTGATGCAGTCCCCGCAGATATTACGATAGATTAGCGGAAGGCTCACTAACAGTTTATCCCTTAATAGATCTCAATAAACATCAAAGACTACGTCCACTATCTCCATTAGGTTATTTGTATTAATTTACTCGTTTCACTTAACTTTTTAAAGTTATATTTGATAAGATACTATTTACATTTGTATATTTGCTTGTTTGTATGTTTAGCTCATATAATAGACCCAAAGCGCCGGGACTTAATCCGGTATCATCGGTAGTGACCTATCTGAGAGCTACTGTCATTTGTATAATTATTTGGGCCATTATCTTTGAGCAATTGTGAATTTAACAAATGATTTGTTTCTATCTAGTGGATTGAATTAAAATAAATAGCAAAAAGAAAAGAAAAGGAAGAGGGAGAGCGGAAGGGTTTGTATATAACAACAACTATGTTTATTTAATTTTTGATTGATGTATTCTGATTTATATTACGATGGGAAAGTTTCATCATCTCTCTGGTTTTATTAATGGTGAAAACATTCTTAAAAGGAGGATCACTTATCATGTGACATTTTAAGCTACTGGAGCATTTTCTTTCTTTGTATACCTAAAACAAACATAACATACGAGGTTAAAAGAGGTGAGGACCTCCCATCTCTTAGTGACACATCAGTCAATAAAAAAAGTTTATTTTGTCACTCTATCTTCTTCCTGACTGATCCCTGTTAAGGTGTAAAGATGACTGATTTTTTTAAATAAGACGTTTGTACATAAGAAAGTAAATAATAAGGATTAGGTGTATACAAGTATTTAGATAATATGTAAATAGGGTAACAATCCCTAACTTACTTTTGACCAAAAGTTTGCGTGCAAACCGCAGGCTGCATAGCATAGGTCCCTGGAAAAGTAAAGAAGATGGCCCAAACCCAGAGGGAAAATAGAACTTTGGATGCAAGGGATGTGGTCTCTGGATGACCACAGATATCCTCTCCACTCAGATCTGTGATGTTGTCGAATGTTGTAAAGTTGCTCTCGAAGGAAGTGAGGTTTGCTTTCATTTCATCGCAATATCCGACGCTCTGGCCGCTGACTAAGCTGGTGCAGTATAGAGTAGACGTTAGAACCATGAGAGAAATGGCTTCGATGGACATTGCAACTTATAGGTCAGTCTATCCATTAAGAAACCGTAGAATAATCTTCCCGTGCAGTTAAATAGAGAGTTGATGGTTCCAACTAGGGATAGGAAATGATCGTCGTATATAAAAGTAAGTCCGAAGGTTTTGTAAAATCCTCCAACAACCTGAAACGAAATGGTGTTAAAGATTCAATTATGTGGTGTGCAATAAAACTGGTTTTAATGTTATTATTGCATCCGACAGGATATAAGTAAGCATTATAGCATTAAAATTAGTCTTTCGAACCTAGGATGTATTATTTATTTTACAAAGATCTTTTGAACATCCGCCATATTCGAGTCCCACTTGTTATAAAATAATTATTGTTATTATTCTATAACAAGTGGGACTCGAATAAGGCAGATCTTCAAAAGATCATATTAAAATAATTAATACTATGAAACAGTTTGTATGATTCAATTCGTGTTAATTAAATTATTCATTTCTTAAGGCAATAAAAGAAAAACAAAAAATATTTCTGAAAAGTATAATGAACAGTATAATAAGGAAATAAATAATATACATTATTTATAAATGCAAATGGTTCCCTTAATTAGGGGGTTACGATACTTACTTGTGTGAAAAGTGGAAGTGAGAAGCGAGAAATCCAAAGCAAGTAAATTCCTTTCTCTTAAGAATGCATCGCCATGAGGAAAAATCAGTTGTTTCCGAGGTTTCGTCGAGGTCCGAGTACCACTCCACGGAGGGTTGAACCATGAGAAGGCCCCCAAATAGGCTCATAAAAAAATAAATCCCTCCAAGTAGTAGAAGAAGCGATGGAAGTCTATCCAGGAGTGTGTTGTTTGTAAAGTAACCCTCATGACACCGGAGGATTCAATCTAAGCATAAGGAGGAAGAAATCAGAGCGCTGTACAATGACAAACATTTATAGTACGTAAGGATTTACATTGAAGTTTTCGGGGTTGATGAATCGGGTTTGAACTTGATTGAATATGAAGGATCCCCCTCCATATCCACTCACAATCACACCAGCTGCAAGGCCCTTGTTCTTGGGGAACCACTTGATGGCCGTCGTTATGGTGGGAATGAGAGCAAGGTTTGACCGATGGAAGATATGAAGCCGTAGGTAAGGGCCACCATCCAGAGCTGCTCATGAATTGTGAAATATGTAAGGATGCAGCCCAAGCTGAAGATAAATGATCATTAATCTCATTATTTGGTCGCCATTAAAGGTCTTACAGGGACAATAATATCAACAAATACATATATTGTTTCGACAATATTAGAATATATCGGAATGCATATGGCATAATATAAACCTTCATAAGTGGAATGGGATTAGATCCATACAATGTCTCTTAGTGATGAACCAGAGGCCATTATTTAGATTAGAAGTTGAAACTATTTCTAGGAACGCAGTATTTATATTTTATTGCAAAAAAATGAACTGGGAAATAAAAACTGACAATTTTGGTTCCGCCGCAAGGTTGAGTTACATTGAATAGCTCATTCAATGATGTCCAGATTAATTGATTGTGACTCATGAACTTAAAAAGATAATTATTGATTTATATGTACATATTTGATAATCATTGGATGAAGGATGTTTTCTTTACCTGTAGAGAGTGCATCCTACTAGAATGGAAATCTTTTCTCCTATCCGGAGGTTTACGTAGCCAGGACTGGCATTGTGACTCCCTGAGTCATTCCGAAGGTGGACTGAATGACAATAAAGTCTGAGTACGTTATGTTTGGCAAGCTCTCTCTCCGCATGTAGGAGGTCATGTAGGTCATAATGTTTCCAAAAGGAGTAAAAAGATCCCAGGGATATCATGACCAGGAGTCCCCCTATCAGGGAGGAAACCCCAAAAATGGGGACCCCAAAATATCTCTTGCCCCTTTTCTCATTGCTTAATTCATCAAGCCAGGATTACACTTCATAATGGCTCTGAAAATATAAAAGAAAAATAGAGAATTTGGACTCGTCATATATTTTTTGGTAAAAATAACTTTTATTGAGACCCTGGATTGTAGCAATTGCGATGTTACCATTGGGTGGGTGAGAAGTCATAATGACACACCACCGGAAATGAATATGCAGATGTTCTAGCTAAAGCAGGTGCCCATACGGGCATTGCAGTTTCAGTGCCCACGTCAATTGGTCAAGCCAGGGTGCTCTAAGGGAGGCATCCATGTCCATGTGGAAGGCCAATTGGCTGAAGATGAGTTCCTGCAGGCAGACAAAACATTTCATTTCCGAGCCCTATCTTGGGAAGAAAATGTACCATTATAGGAGGGCTTCTATGACCCAAATTGTCTCCATGGCCAGTGGCCACATTAACTTAAATGGGCATCTTCACCGAATGGGAAGGTCGAAAACTCCAACGTGCCGTCTCGGCGAGGAGGAAGATGAAACTCCAATTCATCTCATCTACGATTTTTCACGGACACGGATTGGAATGGACGAACTTATATTGGAAACCAGAGAGAGGAAGAAGACGATGGAGGAATTTCTTTTAAATAGTTACAACTATTGGTCCAAATTTAATTTGTTTAAAAATTAAATTAGTAGTTCCTAGACAGTTCACGACCGGCTGATACCGGATTAAGTTCCGGTGTGGTGGGGCTGATCTAGAAGCTAAACAAACAAACTTTTATTGAAAATATGTCTCATTGTACATTGTATCTCATTTTATACTTTATATATTTATATATATATGTACATGTATATATATATATATATATCAGACTTGTTGATTTGTTTTTCATTTGTAATATTTCGTCGTTCGCGAACGATGAACTACGAACGAAAACGATAACAAATTTCCTATCGTTCGTTTTGGCCCCCCAAAAGACAAAGATTTTTCTTTCTCATGGGAAAAATTTTCTTTCTAAAAAACATCATCATTTTTTTTTTCATAATGGCAACAAAAATATATTTTCTTAAGAAACGCAGTCAATTTTTTCAGAACGACAAACGAACGATGTACGACGAACGATTCAATTTAAAATTAACGTGAACGACAACTTTTGGCGAAACGAAAAATGAACGACAATTTTTCGCGAACGTCAACAAGTCTAATATAATACACACACAAACTCATATATCTATCTATCTATCTATCTATCTATCTATCTATATGTATATATATATGTATATGTTTGACTCCAAGTTTATTTGATTGTTGATTATTATTTTAGTTGGTATCATAGGAGCGACACGCTCACGTTTGCTTATAATTCTGATTTGTATTTTGTAGCTCTTATTTCTAGCCTTTTTATCTTTTGGTTGAAATGTAATTTTAAGCTCAACCGTTTAATTTCAATCTTTTATACAAATAAAGATGCTTCTTGATCAAAATACGTTTCATCACACTGAGTTGGAAATATACAGTAAATTATAGATAAAAACAAAGTAAGTCTATTTTGAAACTTTGCTGAAGAAGATACTCCTTCAATATCTCTGTTTCACTAAACCCTAGTTATTTGTTTTCTATAGTTTTGTTTTTATATTGCATATTATTTCTGTTTAGCTGAGTTTGGTCTTTTTAGGTAGATTAATTTTAAAATATTTATTTATTGATGTTTTTTACGCAATTCTACATACTTTTTATAATTGTAATTTTTGTAATAATTATTTTTTAACTAAAACCATTAAAAAAGTCTATTTTAGACAGTGTGTAAAAATAAAACGTATATTTATGTTCAATTGATTTATTTTTTATTTTACAAGAATAATTGAGTACCTGACGGTATAGTAAATCAAAAGGTTTTGATATTGTGATTATGATGTTATTATTTTGCTACAATAACTACTTATGTTAAATTTACAGAAAATAAGATTTTTTTTTTCATAACACATGTGATATAATATATAGTTTGCAGCTGTTTCATTTAAAGTTGTGTTCAGTATAATTTAAAAAAGGGCTCCTAAAAAATATGTCATGATTAAGGTAATTCGTTTTCACCCAGAGCCATTAAACTCATTACTAAGGACCAAATATATAAGCTTGTTCATATATATAATATGACATCATCTATGCCTTATGAGCTGGTATTTATTTTTCTGCTTTAGAGTTACCATCTCAACTCCAATGCACTAATAGCGAATATCTTGTATACTCCAATACTACTGACAAAACTGAGGACGATTATCATTGCGGCAGCAGCATGATAAACTGTGTTGGATCTGAAAAATCCCTAGTCTACATAACGATTAGTAAACTCTGGCTCCAAAGGAAGTGAAGTCATGATACTTAATATCATCGAAAGAATATTGAAGTATTAAAAAACAGCAGTTAGTTTTATACGACCAAAACATGTTCTTAAACATCGGAAATTGTTTTTAGTGTTTCATATGTTCTTATTTGAAGCCAATTTTCAAGCTACAATAATTAATTATGGTTTTGATAATATATATTCAGGGGAAAAATAATGTGTTTGACAATATTTTTTTTGCCTATATGGTTCGATGGAATTGCATCCGATAGGATATAAATAAGCATTATATCATTAAAATAAGTCTTTTGAACCTAGGATCATATCAATGAGGTAGACCAAAAATGACCATCCTCCCTCGGGATTCGAACCTGCGCCCCGACATTGAGAGTTGAACACGCCGTAACACGCACGGCTATCAACCTCCCTACTAGTGTTGTCCATCGGGCGGGCCGGGCTCGGGCGCAAAAAATATGAAAGTCGGGCGGGCGGGCTTTTTTCATTTTTACATATTTAATTAAATGTCAATCTAAAAAAAAAGTCTTCACTTTTTTCCTCGGACCTCTTTCTAAAAGAAGACGTCTTCACTTTTTTTTCCTTGGACCTCTTTCTAAAAGAAAACGTCTTCACTTTTTTCCTCAGACCTCTTTCTAAAAAAACGTCCTCACTTTTTCTCGGATCTGTTGAATTGAATTTCTTTCTTCTATTAATATATTTTCCTAATGGTCGGGCGGGCGCAAGTCGGGCGCATACCAAACTTATCGGGCTAGGACCTGGCTTGGGCCGGGCTCAATTATTAGTCTTTCGGGCGGGCTCGAAAATCGCGCCCGATGGACAACACTACTCCCTACGTGTTTGATATTTTAAATCAAGTTTATATTGATTTTATTTAAATTGGATGTAATCAAAATAAAATCTATTTGTTCATATCCAAAGTTTTTAATATGATATACAATTTAAAAGCATGAAGATTTCTTAAAACGAGTAAATAATATATTTAGATATATATAACATATGTTTTAACTTGCTAAATTTTTGTATGTGATACTTCATTGGCTGTAGTCTCATTTCTAATATATTAATGTTGTATGTAAAGTCGATGGTAAACTTACGTAGTATTTTTTTTCGTCATTCAATATTATGTCCTCGTCTAACGTCCGCTATACAAATGATTAAAATAATTGGGTGCATAATGTAGGTAAGATCTCAAAGATTCCCCAAAAGTTTCTATTTTTTATATACATACAAAAATACACAAGAAATTTTTGAAATTGTAATTTGTGGGGTATTTTTCCAAATAAATAACTATTTCAGAACTTTAATTTCTTAGATATTTTGCATGTATATAAAAGTAAAAAATAATTTGGATTAATTGAGATCTTATATAACATTTGCAATGTGCATTGTATTGAAATTGAGAAAGTGAGAGGTGATTGAATGGCAAAAAATACTGCATAACTTTTGGGTCCGTTGAGGTGACACTTAACGTTGTTAGGCTTCCCTCAAACTTAAAGTAATAATCCCCCTTAATATATATATATATATATACATCTCATATTCAAAATAATATTAAACATCTTACCTTAATTACAGAAGAAAGTAATTTATACTTGTCGTAAACTGATACTTAAGACACAGTTTCACAAAGCTCATATAAAACAACTAGCACGGCTCCAATATACAATAGGCAGGTAAGTAATCTTTCAACTACTCATATCAAACTCCTTCTCATTTGGTAAGAGAATGGAAGACCGAGTTCGTTTCACCTTCCTCTTCAAATATGAAACACAATATCAATTGTACAATTCTTTCGGCCTGCTTTACTCCCTCAGGCCTGACTAATCTATGGAACACTATTTTTTGTAAGATATATGTTAAAGCATAGACACATAAGGGAAAGCAACAATTTTCATGAGATGTTATTTTATGGGATTACATTACATAACTTCTATTTTATTCACGGGGATCTCCCTTTTCCTTGATGGGGATTGTTGCTCTCAACCAGGTAAGTGACCTTCCTAAGAAATTGCTTAAGGACAAACTTACCTCCAATATAATGTATACAGGTAATGAGAAATGATAACTTAGTCCTTCCTCAACGACTTCTTTTTCACTTATACACCACTCACGCACACCTTTATTCGGAGGTTGATGGCCTTAGAATGATAAAATGTTCTTTTTGAAATTTTTATGCAAGATACTAAATTCTTCCTTTAACATTTTTTTTTTTGTTCAGATATTGTTTTTTATTCTTATCATCGCAAAGAAAGGCTGGATTCCCTTCTCTGGCGACCCTGCATTCCCTCTTCAAGCGCGTGTACCTTTCATAGTTATGTAATTCTCCATGCTTATATAACAATGAGACTGGATATCCCATCCAAGTGACGAAGTACCGGCTTATCCTTTGCATTGATATTGTAATTGAAACATTATGATATTAAAGTATTTGTCTCTTGTATTTTTAAATTTCCTGCACAAATCGTAATTCTATTAATTCACTTTTTTTAAAAGATTAATGAGTTTGAATGTTACATACAGGTAGCGAGGCATGGATGCTATTCTTTAAAATTATAAAATATATAAAAGCATCAGTTTACAAAGCTCCCGAGTAAATATAGTTTCATTTACCCTTTAATTGGGGTCTTATCTCATGACAGGAATGATATTGAAATAAAAAGCCATATAATACAATTATGAATGGGATTTACTGATTATATGTAGATTATAATAAAAACAACACAACACAATACTTAGTTATTATTTTTATTTAAGGAGATAAACTTAATATTAAGATTACTTTAACTTTTTTTGGTTAGATGTATATATATATATATATCAGACTTGTTGACGTTTGCGAAAAATTGTCGTTCGTTGTTCACAAAAGTTATCGTTCGTCGTTGGTTTGTCGTTCGTCAAAAACGTCGTTTATATATATATATATTAATAATTTATAATATATTAATAATTTATAATAATTATTGAAGTCTGTAACGCCCACCATTTTCAAGAAATTTGTGGAAAACTATATTTTTACTAAATTTTTAAAACTTTGACCTCATTGAGCAGCCTCGTAATGTTGACCGATTTTGTTCAAACTATGTATGTCGTCTTCTTTTATCACCAAGAAACAGAAAATCAACAATGTTGCCAACATTTCAAACATTTGAAAAATAAGAACATCCCTAATATATTATATATATACATTTTTATATATTGTTTATTTGTTTAGCTCCTAGATCAGCCCCACCACACCGGAACTCCATCCGGTATCAGCCGGTAATAAACTGTCTAGGAGCTAACCTTTATTGCGAAATAGATTAAATTGATAAAAAAGCAAAAAGGCGCTTAGAAATACTCCTCCATGGGCTTTTTCCTTCTTTGTATCTCCTCGGCCAGTTCGTCCATCTCCATCCTCGTTCGGGGACACGCACAGATTAGGTGGATAGGGGTTTCATCGTCTTCCTCACACAGTCAGCAAATCGGGGTAGAAGACTTTCCCATCTTGTAGAGGTGTGCGTTTAGGCCAATATGTCCGGTAACCATAGCAACGATCCTTGATACAATTTTTCTCTTAAAATGAAAAATCTTCCTTCCAATATACAGGTCGGGGCATTATATATATATATATATATATATATATATATATATATATATATACACACATATATTTTACAACACATGTATATTTCTAGTTTTTATTTCCCCCTAGTTTGAGTATTTATAAATGTAATTAAATGTTGGAGCTCAAGTTACTAAACAAGCAATGCATTTAATAGTCTTCTGAAAATATATAAATAAATAAAAACTTCATAAAACTATGTACATGAAGAAAATATATATTATATGTCGAAAGATCATATCATTCGTAATAGGTCTCTTTCGTGTTTTTTAGTGAAAATTTTCCTATTGATTTGTACATGGCTTTACGGTAAGAAATGATACATATATATTTCATTTTATGCACCCCTTTTGTCCTTTTCATGAAATGCATACTTTTTTAAAGCAAATAATGGGCAGAACAATATATTTTGTTGTCCAAAATGTGGCCAATCACATGCAAAACACATTTTCATTCTATATGGTGCAACCGTATACATATTTTTATGAGGATTGAAGTATTTCAATGTAATTTAGGGATACATCTGGCAGTAAGTCAGTAATGTTTTCTTTGTTTTCGATAGTTTATGATTTTATTTAAAATAAATATTGGGACGTACAAAAAATCATTCAAATAGTTAAAAATTAAATGATGGGACTGAGTGAATCTTCGCTCACTCTCGGCAGTATGACTGACCACACCGATCCTTCATCATCTAAAGAAGGAACTCAATGGCTCCTCATCTATTCTGGCTTCACTTCAAATCATATCTGACGTCACATTAAATAAATTCATATCATGGGATTGGAATTCTCAATATGTGATCTCAAAAAGTGTTTACCATTTAAAAGATAATAATATCCTCATTTTCCTTTAAAATATGAATATTGTTTTAGTTTGATGTACATGAAACAAAAATAAAGATTTAAATGTCTAACCTACATAATTTTATAACCTTGACCTCAATTTCATTGAAAATAGAAGTGATCTCTACCTCCTCGAAAATACCCCCCCCCCCCACTTTGAATTGTGTATAATACAATAACATTACATAAGGATTTTTTGGCAATGCACCTTGATGGCATAAAAAGTGCAACAAAACTATTTCTAAAAAAGTGGAACTTCATTAATTGCAACTATAATTTTTTTGTCTACCATAGTTTTTTTCGCTCTCTCTTTCTCTCTCTCTCACTATATATATATATATATATATATATATATATATATATATATATATATATATCAGGAAACGACCGGGTATCCGGCCCGGGTCCCGGCTGTTTTTTAACTTTAATATATTTCCGTTCTTTCTTCATTTTGACGGATATTATGACATAAAAGCCAGTGTATTTTGTTTCTTTGTTTGAGGGTAGGATCCAAGAGTACGAATTGAAGTCGAGTCTTGAGTCAAAGGCGGAATCGAATTGTACGATCTTATTCCATTCCCTAAAACACAAAACCACTTTAACCATGTTGTTTACCCATTCTACCTCGGGAAGCCAAACAGGTAACCAATGTTCGAAAATGAATGATGATATATAAGAAAGTTATGACCAGTTATTATCTGTATTTGAATACAAAGAGATTCACGACAAAGATTAATCAATCGTCTCAATGTATTAGGGTCTGGCTTTGGAAGCCATAGTTTACTTTGTCTACAGGAGCTATCCTGTGTCCATCGGGAGGCCCCTCCTTGTCAGGTCTGACATAAAAGAATATGGAATAGGAATGTCCTTTAATAGATTTGATCCAGCTTTTGCAAGTCGGTCAGCTTTCTAATTTCCTGGCCAACCTACGTGGGCTTTAATCTAATGAAGATTGACATGGTTTACACGTCCAAGTGCATTCAAAACATTGATGCAATTGTTCACTGTACGAGACTTTACAACAACCGAGCCCAAAGATACAAGAGCTGCTTGGTTGTCGACATAAAAATCAATTTTTTGGTTTGAGATTTTCTTTTAATAATAAAAGGGCTGCCCTTAAGATAGCCCAAACATCAGCTTGAAACACACTGGAAATGCCAATACACACGTAGGATGAAATTCTATGGAATGAATGAGGCAAAAAAACAGTTCAAATTTTTAATAACCCTGTACCATGGTTCCTTAAATCATTTAAGGCGATATACATATAATTGATGGGGGCGGTACTTCATAATGGCCGTGCTCTGGAAAGAATATCTCTTTTTTTCGCTCAAAAGCTCTTGTATCTTTGGGCTCGGTTGTTATAAAGTGTCGTACAGTGAACAATTGCATCAATGTTTTGATTTTAAATATAAATTCTAAAATGTAGTACTTTCAAAATAAAATGAATATTGTGCGTTAAAAAAGGTATAATCAAAAGTGTTCAAAAAAGTAGGATTGTGAGGTGGATTCAAAAAGATAAATGTTTTGTTATTATGAGTGTGTACTCAGATGGAAGATTATCGATTAATCTAGCATTCCAATTAAGATATTGGCAGATTTACTATTAGTTCTATTCACTATTAAAGCTTAGTGGACAAAAACGATTACTGAGGCTTTTGCATGTAAGTTAATTAAATAGAGCCAGAAAAAGTGGGCTTGGATCTATATATATATATATACATACAGGGATTTGCCGGTAAATTGGGACTACTACAATGAAAAACGAAAATGACTGTAATTAGGTTATTAATTAATTTATTTTGATGAAACTTTAACAAAAGTTTAATAAGGTAACATGCATTGATATTATTCTATATGCCCCCCTTTGGCCTCAATAACAGCCTCAATTCTGGCCCTCAACCTCCGATCAGCAGCCACCATTTCACTGGCAGGGATCTTCTTGCAGTTTTTGATGACGGAGGCCTTCATCTGGTCAACGCTGCCATGAGAGTGTTCGTTGACTCTTTCTTGCAGGACACCCCAAAGAAAATAATCAAGAAGATTCATATCTGGGTCATTACTAGGCCAGTTTTTTTAGCCTTCACGAAATTGGGAACTTTCCTGGCAAACAAGGTCTATGGGGTCTTGGACCCATGACATGGTGCAGAGTCCTTGATGAGTACCACGTTGTTCAGACAAAACTTCTCATCCATCCAAGGGAAAATAACCTCCTCCAAAATGTGCACGTACTCCACAGTGTTGATATTGAGACCGGCCTCAACGAAATGGGGGGCATGATGCTGCCGTTGCTGGCCACGGCAACAAAGACCATCACACTGCCGGATTTTTCGTCTTGAGGACAGGAGGGACAGCAAAGGGTTCAAAGGCAATCACTCTGGAATTCTGCCTGTTGATTTCGGCGTCAACAACAACTTCTTCTTTTCCACAAAAACAACCACTTTAGAAGCACCTTGATGTTTGAGGTGGTTCAAACATCTTGGGGCACCTCTCAGCCCTGATGGCCTGGCCTTGTCTGTAAGGATATTTCTGGTCCTTTGGACATACGATTTCATCCCCAGGTTGTTGTTAATGGCCTTGACGATGGTGGAGACATGCACACCACGGTTCTTAGCGAGGGTGGTCATCAAAACTGTCAGATTTGCCATAATTTACCTCTTCAGGCCAGCCAAGAACCTGGGAGACCTCTTGGCATCACTTCTCTGCTTGTGGTGATTCCTCTGCGTCTTGCCCTCCTCCTTGAAGGCCTTTAAGACCCTGAAGATTTTCGACCTGGGGAGCTTGGTGGCCTTGATGATCGCTGAAGCTGTGCGTCCGGCACGGGCGAGAAAGATGATGGTGGACATTTTCTATTGCACCATGGCTCTCACTCACACCACAGTAACTCAAGTAGTGTCCAACGAAAGATAATTGTCGGTTGATTCCAATGGTGTAGGAATTGGCATCAAATTCAAATAAGATGTTACTTAAATTTAACCCTGAAAGCAGTCCCAATTTACCGGCAAAGCCCTGTATATATATAGTTAACACATTGTGATAGCTTAAACAATACAAAATAAAAATAAAGAAACACTCATACTAATGATATCAAAAACCATGTAAAATCATGGGAATGGGCAACTTAATTAGATCTAAATTTATGAATCTAAAATGATACTTTTATTTTGATACTCAATTTATATGTATCCTTATATTTAGATGAAAAAAATCTTTTGTTATTTAATTTTAATACAAATAGGTATAGATTTGTTTTTTGGATAACCCAATAGATTTTCCAGCAAGCCTTAGTTTTTCGATATTTATTTAAAAATAATTGTCTCACGAACTTCATAATTATATTTATTTACTTTCGTTTATAGTGTTCTTTGTCTTCTTTATAAATATATTTTTTTTTGTTGGAAATCAAAGCTTTTATACCTGAGGACTTTATGTGAACTTTAGATTGATGGAATGCTTTTAAATACAGTTTTTTTAAATCAAGGTTGCTTTAAGCACAATAATGGCATTGATATACATGACCTTTATAACTAGAATACAATTACTACCAAAAAAAAGACAAGTAATGTAATACCTTGGTTCCCTCTTCAAATATAAATATGGCAAACTTCCAAACTCAAAAATAGGGAGTGCGTTGAGGCATGTTCAACCCTCAATGTTGGGGGCGCAGGTTCGAATCCCGAGAGGGGATGGCCAGTTTTGATCTACATCATCAGAAGCGCTCCTGGCTACTTTTACGCCCAGGGCGAACACTCCATTGGCGGCCCCCTCCCATCAGTGTTACATCTAAACAAGAAATGATATAATAAAATAATAATAAATAAAAAGAAAATAATATAATGTAAACACAATAAATTTTATTTTGGAAGCAGCAGTTCCACTGGTTGCAGAACAGCAGACCTGCGTACTGCTTATGTGCCCCCTGCGTGCTCAGCGCCCACCTTATCCGACCTGCTACTGAGCGGAGTTTTATTTACTTTGAAAAGTAACCGAATGAGTTATTTTGAAGCTGCATCCACATCCAGCTGCCGCTCGAGCTGCGCTGAGCTCCAGTGCGGCGTCCGGCAGAAATAGAGATTGGGGCGTGATCCGCAGTGTGTGGAAACTGGTGATTTTTTTGTGCCCCCAAATAGATTGCGCCCTGGGCAGTCGCCCACATTGCCCATAGCAAAAACCGGCCCTGTACATCATTGATAAGATCTTGGGTTCGATAGACTAATTTACACGCTGTATACTTATTTATATCCAGTCGGATTCAATTCTATCGAACCAAATGGACAATGAAAGGAAATAAAACTCCGACGAAGAAATAAAAATAACTCTGTCATAGTTTCAACATTGTGTTAACTCTTCTTTTTTAACTATTTAAAAACGCTTTATTCTGTATTCTGGACTCGGTCCAATGATTATGAATCCTTGACAAAGCAACTTACTCTAAGTAGCCATGAAGCCATTTTAAGGGGATATTTGTTATGGTTTCTAACATGCATTTTACATTGACCACTTGTTATAAACTTTTTGATACAAGGTATATGTATATGACGGATATTATGACATAAAAGCCAGTCTATTAGACCAGTTGCTGAACAAATTCGAATAGAGAAATACAGTTAATATCCTGGTTCTTCGTGACACAAAAAGTAACAACTGAACCTTCCTTTGTTCCTGACAAAACAGTATTGAATTCATTATGATCTGACTCTGATGTTTATTATAAGAAGTCTGTAATGCTTTAGCATCCTATAACGTACATTTGTTTTCCTAGTTTGTGCTATAATGTACTTGCCTGTCTCAGAAATGAAATAAATGAGGCATGGTAAATTAGTTCTAAATAAATAGATCCCTTTTGATCGAAAAAAAATTATGCTTTCCAGAGCACGGCCATTTGAAGTACCGGCCCCCATCAATTATATGAATATCGCTTAAATGATTTAAGGAACCATGGCATAGGGTTATTAAAAATTTGAACCTTTTTTTTGCCTCATTCATTCCATGGAATTTCATCCTTCGTGTGAATATGTATTGGCATTAAAAATGAGTCCTTCAACCTAGAATATTTTTTAGAAAGGATCAAAATTGATGTTGGAGTTTTAGACTATATCCTCAACGTTAAGAAGCTCCTTTCTTAGTGACAACAGTAATAAGAATTACAGAGTTCATAAGATACTTTTAATCACATCGGTAGTTTCTTGAAGTTTATTATTATTCAACATGTGCATCCTTTTTACTAAATTGATTTAGACTCCTATGGGTGCAGATTTATTTGGAATTAAAAGTTTCATGGCTACCTAATGAGTTGTATAAACTCTGGTCGAAATACACTTCATGATCCTTAAGGCCTGTATGGCGTTGACCTAAAAGGGAGTTGGATCAATTTTATTTTATGACGGCCTTTAGCACATATCGTGCTTTATACTTTCATCTACATGTGGTAGCTGGGAGCTTAAGCTCATCAAGTCAGGGGTCAAATTTAATTGTCTCAAAACCATTGTTAGAATGGAAATCTGGAGCTTAGCCTGGTGTTTACAGATTTTATGACTGTTTTTGGCCGCGAAAAGAGAGAGGGTAAAGAGAGGGATAAAAAGGAAAGAGAGAGGGAGAAAGAAAAAGTGAGAGAGAAACTTCTTGCTATACCAGATAGTTCTACTTAGATGATTGACAGGGACAATGTCAAGGTATCCTGGTCAACTCTTACGCCCTCAACATTAAAAGTGGAGCACGCTTAATACATTTTTTGTATATATTTATTTTATTGTCCAGAGTTTTAACAATACATACAAATAAAAAATATGCACTAAAAACTGAGGTAAACGTTAAAATGTACATGGCTAAACGTATTTAAAAAATATTTTTTTTGCACATTAATTAGTAATAGATATAACAAAAGGAGAATGATCATAAAACATAATTTTTTTTTGGGTAAACAAGGACATTCCTAGATATTAACTTTTTTAAAAAATACAACTTTAAGAGATGTCTTGGGTTATATTTAGTGTCGCTTTTGCCTCCGTCGTATTCAGCTCCTCCAGGAGGGAAAGCTTCCGATCTAAAAGACCTTCAATCCCACATGGGAGTTTTGAAGAGCTAGTTCTCGCTGCATAAATAATTCGCTGGATGCAAATATTAGCTCCTCTATTTTCAGTGATTGGGACGCTCGGTAGTAGAGAAGATGAGCCAATCTGCTCGAGAGAGCTTTAATCGAACGCATTGTTTACTCGCCTCTGAGTCAGCTCCCACCAGTGGAGCCACTTTGACACAGTCTGCAAATAAATGACTCGATGTCTCTGTTCCATTATTGCAGAATACACATCTTCTTTTCCTCGGATCCTCCTGTGATTTGCTCAAAATAGGGAGGAAGTTGCCAGCCTGTAGCGGAACCATTATCGCAGAGCTCAAAAAGGGGTTCCTGAAGAGGTTTCTGGATCCGTAGAGAACGGCTGTGCTTGGAGAAAGTCCCAACCGCTCGAAACGTCGCCGGACAAGCCGCTCTGGAGATTCATATGAAGAGATTATATTTAACGATCTATTAATTTTTTGAAGAGAGAAATACACCCGATGGCGATGAAGAAAGGTGTTTGGAGGGTCAGTTGTGTTTGTATATGGCCTTTGGGCGAACTTTTGTACCCTTCTGTATTGTAAAAATGTTTTAGGATTCGCCCAACCCCTCCTTATCTCTCAGGGACTTGGTATACGTAGAATATCGGCCCAAGGGAAAAAAATCCTCCTTGTTTTTAGCCTCGGGTTGAAGTTTATGGGTTCGGAAGAGCCACGCTTATTACATTGACTCAATTCCCTACAATACTTAAGGTGGCAAAAAACTTGTGGAAAAGAAAGCGCGCCCGAAAATACAGCTAAAAGTATCTGGTTCCTTATTTTCTTTCGGATATAAACATAAACAAACCTATGAAAGCATACTCCGGACGATGTTTCAATTCGGACATGATTAAGAGGTACTATATACAGTATATTAAGTCTTGTACCTATGTCAGGCTTGTGAGCAATTCAGCTTTTTTGCATTCAGCGTTCAAAAAAATTAGCGTTTCGTTCAGCGTTCCGTTCAATGTTTTTGCGTTCAGCGAGTTTGTTAGCGTTCAAATATTTAAAAAATAATTTTCCCAAAAAAGTACTGCGTAGTGATGACGTTTTTTTTTAAGAAAATAATTTCCCAAAAAGTACTGCGTAGTGATGACTTTTTTTTAGAAAATAATTTCCGAAAAAAGTACTGTGTAGTGAAGACTTTTTTTTTTAGAAAATAATTTCCAAAAAAGTAATGCGTAGTGGTGACTTTTTTTAGAAAAGAATTTCCAAAAGTACTGCGTAGTGATGAAGTTTTTTTTTTGAAAAGAGTTTCCAAAAAAGTGATGACGTTTTTCCGAAAAAAAGTCCCAAGAAATGTTTGGAAAAATTGAACGCTGAACGCAAACTCTTTTTTTGCGTTCAACGTTTAAAAAAAAAGTTGCGTTCCGTTCAGCGTTCCGTTCATTGAACGTGCGTTCAGCTGAACGCCGTTCAATTTGCGTTCCGTTCACAAGCCTGACTTATGTACATTGTACATATTTAAGGGCATGTATAAACATAAATGGCAGACATCAGCCCACTATTAATGTAATACTTCCACGCACCATTGCCTCCATTAGTACACTTTTTCTTCGGCATGATAAAAGTGAAAGATATGAGGAAGGTAGTTGTTATGTCGACGTTTATTATAAACCTACTGAGTAGGAGTCATCTGTATCTGCTGCAAGTGTACCAACATATTTTTTGTCCTTTTTTATATTTTTTAACCAATCAAATTTGAGATTGCACGAGGACATTTCCACACTTACAATACTATAAGAAATAATTATTACACTCTAGATATCTCAAAGTCAACAATAATGGAGTGTAGTATTACTTTATCAGAACAGTTCTAGTAATAGAGCCATGGCTAATAGATTTTAGTAAATAAAAATTGAATAGAGAAACGGATATTCAATTAATCCCCTCCGGATTCATTAGTCTATATTCGATTGATTAGCCCAGGATTCGGCAAACCCGCGGCTCCAGAGCCTCATGCGGCTCTTTAGAGCTGCCTTTGTGGCTCTGGAGCTTTTCCAAAACGTTAGAAAATGGAGGAAAAGATGGTATAGGAAAATATATAAATTGGTACCGTATGAAGGTTATATATGTAAGGGATAATTTTTTTGACTTTTTTGGTCCGTTATGGCTCTTTTCTAATTTTGGGTTGTCGACCCCTGAATATGCCACTATATTGGTATTTATAAATATGATATTATCTCTATTTTGGCTCATATAGGGATATGGGATTTGCTTTAAACTTCTTTAGATCATAGTTGTGGCTGGTGAAAACCTGAGGGTTCATGACTGTGGATTTGAAAGCCCAGAAAAAATAATTGTGGCCCAACAGAACCCGATGGTTTAAAAAATACGGTAATCCCTTTCCTGCGCATTCTTAATTATAATATTAATAGTATATCTCTTCAGTAAAAAAATACAAATACAAGGGACCATATGCCGCACACAGGGCTGTGCAGGTCGCCAATAAATGACGCCGCCAGGAGCATCGTTGGATGTAAGAGGCGGGATCACATCCACATCGGGACCTCCTTGAGAGAGCAGGCCTTCCCTCCCTCACGAAGTGGCCGCCAAGGTGGTGGCCATGGAGACTTGGAAATGCTTTTACTCCAGCGACGGGGGCGGCGGTGCCAGGACCCGATTGGTGATTTCGTCTTCCCCATCCCGAGGAGGCCTATGAGGTCCACAACTTCAGTGGTGTACCCACTTGGGAGGAGACAGCTACTTTGCATGTCACGCAATATCTGTGTGGAACTTGTCTAAGGCCTTGAGGTTGGCCACTACCCTTCACACAGCCAGGACTGCAGCTAGGGCCATTGGACGCAGCGTCCCCATATAATCCATTCTGCATGGGCATTAAAAAAAATTGATATAATTTTTTAATTTTATTGTTTCTTTATTTCTTTATATATTTTATACTAGCTACAAATGTAACTAATATGCCCAATGGCAAAAAAATATACTCGATTACACACACACACACACATATACAAATAATCTTTTAAGTTTTAAGCATGAAGGATTAAATCCATTGCTAGAAGATATCAACGATTTATGTAAAGAACGGCCTTATTTTGATTATTTTAGCTTTGAACATCGTCTTATTGTCCCTTTATAAAAGGTTATTTTTATTTCTAGGCAGTAATTATAAACTATAAATGTTCATTTATATATTGCTTTTACGCAACTGCTTAGTTTTATGTTTTTATTTATTAGTGTATTGTCTTATGTACATTTTATCTACACTGTTTGTTGATGATGATAAATAAAAGTCTTAGCCAAAAAAGCATGATTTTGAAGGAACATGATATTGGTTGCTTAAAAACCTCAAATTACAATATGGTATAATATTATTATTATGATATCTAATTTGCGTCTTTTAAGGGAATATATAGTATATTCAATCTAAACTCTTTTTACTCACGTAGTACGGATTCAAGTGTATAATAATTAAATAAGCTGTTAAGCCCTGATTTTCTTACATCGTCAATCATAAATAAATTGTTTTCAATTTTTTTGGTTAAATATTTATGTGGTGAAAATATTATTTATTAAATTTTGTTCCAATTTGATCGGTCGCATATGCTAAATGGAAAGTCTTGAAAGTACTTAAATGTTATATAACGACTTTTTAGGGTCTGAGAGGACGATTTGATGCACTGTCTTAACACAAAATTACTGCTCTTTGAATGGCTAATTATCGTTTTATGCACCAAGCCACCAACACTTGTTTGGGTTTCTGTTTTAATTCAAAGCTGAGAAATACAAAATAATATATAAATCAGTAATATATAATTCTATAATAAAATTCAACTACCTTTTCTAAGCTAAATTTGAAGTTAGTGTCAATAATACACAATTCCAAAACACATAATATTACTTATTTATATTATAAAAATATTAGAAGAATATATATATATGTTTTAACTATAATACAGACCTCCTTCGGCGGCAGGTAATAAAACTAGAGGCATGTATACACTCAGAGAATGTAAACCTCCGCCGTCACGGGGTCCTTATGAGCCTTTCCGAGGCGGATTTTCACGACTGGGGCGCGTAGAGGGACCGGGGGAGGGTTCCCTCGCGGAAATTCCGAGAGGAAGACGCTCCCAGCACCCGATTTCACAGCACAGCGACATCTATTGGCAGAGTAGGCTACTGAAATATTTTTTAGTATATAGCTCCTTTGCATATTAAAAAAGCACTTAGAGATGCCAAAATTAATCACGTTGTTCCTTGAGCATTTCCAACAACTCAACAAAGTTTCATCCGAATCCGTTCCGACTTTTTGAGTTATCCTGCTGACAAACAAACAACCAACAATACGCCAGTGAAAACTAGAGGCATATATACACTCAGAGAGTGCAAACATCCGCCGATCCCACCTAATGATCACTTACAGAATTACAATCCATCATATATGTCTACATAAGTAGGTGTGTTAGGTGAATAATGAGTGAGGAGAGAGCCATCCTAAAAAATATCCATTGACGTCATACTATTTATTAGTCAATTCAGAAATACGTCACTGGATGTTTAAACTCCTTTCTTTTCTCCATCATGCTCTTAATATTAGCGTTATATTTTATTTATATTATATTAAGAGGAAGACGGGAAGAGAAAGAATTTTAAGCACCCAGTGACGTAGTCCTTAGCTGATAAATGAACAATATTACGTCAATGGATATTTTTAAGCGTTTGTTCTTTCCTACTCCCTGAATAGAGACCCCATTCATTATTATTATTAGTATTAGTTTGCTCATTTTGCATATTAAAAAGCACTCAGAGATGGGAAGACGGTAAGAGGAAGAAGTTTAAGCTACGGCACTGGGTTAACATAGTCCTGAGCTGATAAATGAACAATAATCGTCAATGAATATTTTTTTAGCGTTTGTTCTTTCCTACTCCCTGTATAGAGACCCCATTTCATTATTAGAGTAGTAGTATTTTGCTCATTTTGCATATTAAAAAAGCACTTAGGGATGCCAAAATTTATCACTTGTTTCTTTTGGCATTTCCAACAACTCCACAAAGTTTCATTGGAATCCGGTCAGTACTTTTTGAGTTATCCTGCTGACAAACCAACAAACGCCAGTGAAAACAATACCTCCTTCGGCGGAGGTAACAGTACCTCCTTCGGCGAAGGTAACAATACCTCCTTCGGTGGAGGTAATAACAGTTGGTTCTTATCGTTTTGTACAGTCTATATATGGCTCTGTCTAAATAATAATATATTCAACTTTTTGTCTCAGGTATTTTTTCTTCTTTTCCCAATCGTATTATAGGAATGTTTCATAAAAACTCAAACTTCATAACCCAAAATCTCATAAAATATTCATAGCTTGAAGCCCCTTGTAGGTAATTTGTTTGGTGTAGTTTGGTAAATTAATAATTAATTTTGCGAAGTTGTGTTGGTTTGTTTTATTTTTCCCAAAAAAAATATATTTTTATATTAAAATAATAAAGTTTATTGGCAAGAAATACAAAGAGACTGCTTATCACTTTTTAGCCGAGTGTGAAGCGATCAGAGATGTCCAGGAAAAAGTTGCGTTAAAGGTTTATATTGATTTTAATATTGTCTTAACAAAAATCATTTCTCCTTTATTTATTTAGGTCCTTTTAAAGAGAAAATAAATTATCTTTTAGCTAGAGTTTTTATTATTCTTTACAAATTCCGAGTACCCAAACAACTATTCCTAAATTTTTTATAACAAATTTAGATGAATTTTTTTAAACGCCTCGTTCATTATCAATTTATTCATAGTGTAAACTTTTATCTAACGATCACTTAACCCCCCCCCCCCCTCCCAGAAGGTCAATCATTTGTCTTTTTATGTGTTTTTTGTTTTCTTATTGAATTATTTCATGTGATTTGTGTTTTGTGGACACGTAAAGATAAAATAAAGTCATGTTGTACTAAGGTACAAACAAAAAAAAATTACAGCACAGCGACATATTGGCAGAGTAGCTAATTGAAATATTTTTTAGTATATGCTCATGTATTAAAAAGCATGAAGGCAAAATAATCACTTGTTCCTTTTGGCATTTCAACAAACAAAGTTTTCATTGGAATCTGTTCAGTACTTTTGAGTTTCCTGCTTTATTGTGTATATGAACAGAAACAAAACAATTCCATAGTTTTCAATTACTGTTCGATCCATATTAGATTTTTTTGTGTCAATACTGATATGATATGGCTTCAATGCATGCTCCGAGCGGATTGATTGTCGTTAGTAGTGAGTATCTATGTATTGAAATCTATATAATAATTCACCAATATCTGTCCGTCTGTATGTCCGCACGCTATTTCCTCCCACATTTATGGTCAGATTGAACTTTGAAGATACCTATGGAATCCTTGGGTCAAGACGGACCTAATAAAACTATTTGCGAAGTGATGGAACCAGAAATTAAAAAAATTCAGACATTGTCTGATTTTACTACCTCCTTTTCAAGGTAAAGAGAGGAAAAAAAGAAAAGAAAAGGAGGAGGAGGAGTTAGCGAAATAGAAAAAGAATAAAGCATCTCATGTGACTTAAAACATATTCTTTCTACAAAGTCAAACTTTTATGATGAATGTTTGTACAAAACAGAAAATTATTGTCTCTCTTAAGGTCTGTTTCACTCACAAACTAGCTCCAAAACTTACCCATACCCGAAGGGCGAACATATGAGCGCTGTAGGCGCCCAAATATGCGAGTATATATAATACTAGATATAAAGCAAGTTTTTTTTCGTTTAATTTATGAATTAGTATTGATGAATCTGTTTATGCTTCCATCAACAGCTCTGAAATATTTATCTGTTATTGAAGATACTCCTTAAGTTGTATTTATCCCCTCCCCTTTGTTCACCCTGTTTTGGATAAAAATTACCTGTTTTTGGATTAAAATGAAGTTAAGGACTCTTATTTCCTTCACTTGCTCACTTACCTTCAGGTTACAACTCCTGTAAAAAAACGATTTTTTCCTCGTTATACCTTGTGCCTATCCAAAATGTAAGGATATACATCCTGCTTCGAACTCCCTGCTAAATATATCATGTAAAAAAATAGCATTCACTATGTCATTATATATTCTTTGACATTTTGTTATAAAGACTAAAATTGATTTTTCTTTATTGGATGCTAGAGTCAAAATGTCTCCTGACATATAAAAGTGAATTGAAAGGTCAAAGAATATTTTTTCTCCATCTTATGAAGAAACTGGATAGCATTACATGGTTTATATTGATTTTTAAAGAAGTATCCTCTTAAAAATGATGAAGTAAATAACAACAAAAAAAAGTGTACACATAGTAAATCTATTCTAAAAGAGAATGAATATGTAAAACTAATAAGTGGATTAAGTCCCAGGTATTGTAGCCGTGGGGACTCACTTGTGGAGGGGCCCTTGATTTGTCAGACATTTCTATATAAGTACAAATACACTACCGTGGTGGAATATGAAATGGAGATCCATTGTTCAATGGCATAATATACAAACCAAAAATCCCTGATTGGACGCACTTGGATACATGTTTAGTGGTAAAGCAACATATAAGCAACATGAAGCCGTAAAAACTTAGTTTATATATATATATATATATACAATACAAGGTATGACTCTTTCCTGTTTCCATTGATAGTGAACGTCGTATATCTTATTTTATTAACTTCATCCAAAACAAATTGTAACGCTATTCTTCCTTCTTTCCGATGGCTTAATGACGATACAACAGCAAGCAAAAAGTCAGTTGCTCTCTGGGCAATATTAAAGCGTTAAAGTAAAGTAGCGCATGCATAACATAAAATTATTCCTTTTTTCCCCAAACATTTGGACTTAATATTAGTTCTTCTTAAGTCCGTAAGGGGCGCTTTTATGCTAGAGCTCTTTGAAAATAATAACAAAGTCCTTTTTATTATTTATATTTGGAGACGTTTTTTATCTTGTAGTTATTTGATATATTTCAAATCATCAAATTAATCCCTTTAACCGGTTTTAAAAGGATTGTGACGTAATTTCATGACAACGACATCTAACGTTAAAGGAAATTACAACTTTTGGCCAATTTTTTTCTGTTTACTTTTCCTTGCATGCGTTACTTTACTTTAACGCTTTAGGCAATATGACATACCTTGATTCAATATTTCCTTGTTTTTGGTACATAATTATAATCTGAGGGACGAATCGCCAACCAACAACTAATGAAGTAATGAGGAAATGCATCACTGGAGAGTTGTTGAGATCGCTGTAAGTTATGTATTAGGGGAACCCAGAGAACAAAAGATATTTTAATTTCTAATTATAATAGACATTGTGCAACAATCAAAGCAATATTTTAATACTTGTCTATCAATAATATTAAATATTTTCCGTAACTTATCTAAAACTTTTAAATTTCAGTCCTTCAAGCAGTGCAAAACAGGTACAACCTATTTCCTTATATAATTTAATAGCTTCCGTATTTTACAGGGAAGCTTAAATAAAAGAATGAATACAAACTTGTTGTGAGAAAAGGAATGAGTAAAAATACAATGCAAGTCATGCAAAAAAAATAACATTCTATGTGAAATAGTACCTTGAAGTCTTTTCCTGGTAGAAAGAATGCAGTGTCACACTGCATTAGTACAAGGTGTATCTTTGATAAGTATCGAATATGTAAATATAAACTACTTAAAATGAAAAAATGAAAAACCAAAATGTGTAACGAGTATATTTCTTGCCATTGGGCATATTAGTTACATTGTAACTAGTCTAAAATATATAATAAATAAAGAAATAATAAAATTATAAAATCATATAAAAAATATAAAAATAAATTAAAACAAAATAAAAACAAAATGCCATTGCAGAATGGATTATATGGGGACGCTGCGTCCAATGGCCCTAGCTGCGGTCTGGCTGTGTGAAGGGTAGTGGCCGACTTCAAGGCCTTAGACAAGTTCCACACAGATATTGCGTGACATGCAAAAGTAGCTGTCTCCCTCCCAAGTGGGTACGCCACTGAAGTTGTGGGACCTCATGGGCCTCCTCGGGATGGGGAAGACGAAATCACCAATCGGGTTCCTGGCCACCGCCGCCCCCGTCGCTGGAGTAAAAACATTTCCAAGTCTCCATGGCCACCGTGCTATTGATAAATTGTGTTTAAAAATAATGAAGCGTCGACATACGTTTGTATCTATAGTCATTGTGCACTGACAATGGCTACATTGGTAACCTTAGAGACAGGGGCTGCTATTCACAAAAGGTTTTGATTTTATCTATCCAAGAAAAAATGAGTGGCCACACCGTACAAGGGACCGCTAGCACAGGTTTGACTCAATGTAGTAGTTCTGTTTGATGGAATTGAATCTTTACGGATAACAAATAGCATTTTAGTGGTTTCTTTCTTTTTTTTTTCAAAAAAAAAAAAAAGCATTTCAGCATTAAATCCCTCAAGCACATAATGGTACAAATGTATGTTAGCAAAATAATCCAAAAATACAAGGGGGGTGTTGAAGCTAATGTTTTTATTGTCTAAAGGATCAAAAGAGACAATATTTTGTCATTCTAACCTATTACAAATATTCAACAAATTGATGTCTATTAGCCTTAAAAAGTGAAAATAGGCCTTAAATTATGTAGGAAGAGTTCGAACTATGAACTGGACCGGTTCATCACTCGGGGCCGTCTCATCAGGGAGTTTGTATAATATATAACATTAAGCGGCATTATGAATTAGTGAGAATATAATTTTTAAGTGTTAACACGTCCGTAGTTGTATTATGCAAGAGCACGACAAAAATTAAATTAAAATGACTTGTAATTAAGTATTGTCAAGCACCTTCATTGCCTTTCATTTTCTTTATGGACATTTGAAATGTCCATAAAGTGTGACAAAATAACTTCCATTTTATTTAGCATGAAAATCAGTTAAGGATGTTAGTTTGTAGTTCTCGTAAACCTAAAGAAAAAAATAATATTTTTATTACCAGAATGTGGATTCATTACCTTCAAAGATGATGAAATTAAACATTCATTCTTTTGGTTGAGTGGTGTAAGTGCGAAAAAATATTTTGATTAATAATTGTAATATGCACTATTATACATAATAATCTATTTGTAAATGATCAAGGCCCACGAGAATAGGATATTATTATCAGTTGATTTCACTCAACCATGAGTAAACTCATACTATATTTCATATTACAAGTTGTTTTATTTACTATTCAGGCTGCTTTTCTTTCAACCAATCCCGTTCAAGAGAAAAAAACAAGTGGGGTACCCTAAGTCATGGGCTTAAATTGTAAGCCTTGCAAGTCCCTTCTATATTGAAAGTAGGTAAACATTGGGGTCCACCCTATCAATAATTAATATATGTAAAATGGTTAATCGATTTGTTTAAGGGATTGCAGGTCCAATTGACCATATTAATTATATATTGGTGCTTCAAACCATCCATCAATGGGCCGCCAATTATAATTAGTATTTATTGGGAGGGGGGGGGGGGTCAAGCCCACCGCCAATGGCCCTAGAGACCTGTCGCCCATAATTAAAATCATTGCCAATGGGCATTCAGGTGTTGACGGTCTGTGACTTAGTGTATTTTTAATTCAATTGCCATATATAATTCCAATTATCATAATTATGAAAGGCAGAATCATATGGCTTATTTGCAGTTTGTTTAAATCCCAGAAGAACTAGAGGCATATATACACTCAGAGAGTGCAAACCTCCGCCGTCACGGGGTCCTTATGAGCCTTCCGAGGCGGATTTTTCACGACTGGGGCGGCGTAGAGGGCCGGGGGAGGGTTCCTCGACGGAAATTCCGAGAGGAAGACGCTTCCCGGCACCCGATTTTACAGCACAGCGACATGTATTGGCAGAGTAGGCTAACTTGAAATATTTATTAGTATTTAGCTCGTTTTGCATCTAAATTCTGCACTCAGAGATGCCAAAATTTTATAACTTGTTTTTTTTGGCATTTCCAACAACGCCACAAAGTTTCATGCGAATCCGTCCGTACTTTTTGAGTTATCTACTGACAAACAAACCATAACCAACCAACGCCAGTGAAAACAATACCTCCTTCGGCGGAGGTAATTAATAGGGACATGCAGAACTTAAGTGCTTATTGTTGATTTAGTTTAAAACAATATCATATCATCTCATTCTCTAGAGCTCAAGTGGATGCACACCATTTTAGACATTATAACATTAGTTACTGATTGACTTGCAGAAAATGAACGAGTAAACAGCAGGATAATAAATGTTGCCCTTTATAGAAGATGAACTAAGATAGACTCTGTCTTTGATCAAAGACTCGACTTCATTGTGGCCAGTTGTGTCATTTTTTTTGACAGCACTCTCGTGGATTATAATATAAATCTTCATAGAGTCCCGGACTCATATAAATTAAAAGAGTCTGATATGTAACTATTGACTAAGAAATGTTAAGAAATCGATTGGGATTAACTCATATAATACTTGCATCTGCATCATCATGCGGTAGACAATTTTTATGCCTATATGTGACCAATGCTTACATCATGCAAATTTAAGTATGTCTAATAGGATTTAAAACTTCCAAACGAAGATGTCAAACCTTGAATAAATATTTGGGAAAGTTACATTTCATGAAGAGGACTGTGTAGTTTGATTAATCTAAGTTTACAAATAAAATAGTTCAATTGTCGGAAATGAAATGAATTAATTAACTATTCATATAATTAAATATTTAGAATATTACGCAACTCTTTTAAGTCAAGTTATAGACATAAAAGGCTATTTTTACATTCTTTGGAGACCTTACGTGGATTACAATGAAAGTAAATGAATTAATTGATGATTGATGTCTACGGATATGGAATTATATCATATGATCGAATAATAAGAACTCTTTATGTAATTCATCCCCTACATAATTAGTTCAATGATGAAACAGTAGACTGTAACTAAGCAATTGAATATACTTAGGCATGATAATATATTCTTCAAATAAGATAAAAAAGCTATGTCCTTTGGGATTCCCATTGGCAAACAAAGTGAGCCTCTGAAAATAATCTTAACCTTAAGGAATTATTGTTGTGATATACCAGGGCTGAGATATTTACCTATTGCGATGCTTGTATTTGGTTTTCACGCCATCACATATATAAAGAACATACATTTATTAGTAGAAAATTACAAAACATCATTTGTTTGTGTGGTTTGTTAGTTTGTTGTTTGTCAGCAGGATAACTCAAAGTACTAAACGGATTTGGATGAAATTTGTGGAGTTGTTCACAGTGCCAAAAGAAGAAGTGATTAATTTTGGCATCTCTGAGTGCAGAATTAAGGCCCAATGAGCTAAATTAAACTAAATTTTCAAGTAGCCTACTCTGCCATAGATGTCGCGTGCTGTAAAATTGGGTGCCGGGAGCGTGTTCCTCTCGGATTTCCGTCTAGGGGAACCTCTCCCCGTCTCTCTACCCCCCAGTCGTGAAATCCGCCTCGGAAGGCTCATTGACGGCGGAGTTTGCACTCTCTGAGTGTATATATGCCTCTAGTTACCTATTGCGATGCTTGTCTCCTGGCTTGGTTTTGTCACCGCCATCACAGATATAAAGAACATAATTTATAAATAGTAGAAAATTACAAAACATTAACAATAAAGGAATTCGATAGCCGTGAGCGTTAAGGCTTTTCAACTCACAATGTTGGGGGCGATGGTTCGAATCCTCCCGAGAGGCATGGTCAATTTTGGTTTTCCCCATTGATAAGATCCTAGGTTCGAAAGACTAATTTTAATGCTATAATGCTTATTTATATCCAGTAGGAGGCTGCATTCTATCAGAACAATTATGCACAAAAAAAGAACCAAATTTTAGTTTTAATTTTTTCAGTCGTGTGATCCGTGAATTAAACTGTTCCTAGTTTTACCTTTCATCATCTAACAATATATTAGTCAAATTATGGCAAATTATTTACTAGGGGAAGCAGGCATTCTATCTTGTGTGGAGACGAAGGAAAATAAATATTTGGATTTGGGGGTCATACGGCTATCAACGTAAGCCGAAAAATTGCTAAGATATAGAATCTCTGTTTTCATAATCTAGCCGTAGGACTCGACCAAGTGTGCCTTCTGTCACCTTAACTAGGGAATCTAAGAAAATTGGTAGTTTGCTCCTCTCTTACTCAAACAAGTTAACAGAGTTTAAGCTGAAGAATTGAGGATTGGCTCATCGGACGTCTAAAAGATAACTGGCAAACCGGAGGTTGCATTGCAAATCATTCATTCACAACATATATAAAATATCCATCCAGACGTTGAATTTTTAAAAGCCTGTAGTGCTGTAGTTCAAAAGCAATGACTCAATGTCTATGCCGAAGGGTTATTGAAAGGAAGAAATGAATGATATCTGATATTCTAAATGGTGAAGTGCTACATCACATGATATTTCTTATATTCAATGAATTTTCGGTATGATTATATTCATAAAATACATCTGAGACAGGAAATGGAAAGCGTAACCTCCAAAAATATTTTTAAGTATCTATTCATAATGTAATTGAGATAATTTCATTTTATTCTCTTCAGATATACAATATTTTTATAATTAATATTTTTGAAAGGTACACCATTTACGTAAAACCTATTGTATTAATGCATTCCTTAGAAAGCCTTCAAATGAATGAGTGTCTGGTTCTTGGAGGCTGTAAAAAATCTAAGAGGATTTTCTTCCATATTGGGTCATTTGAAGGCCTGACCGCCAATAGGTTCAGGTGTCACCAATGAAACACAGGTATAATGGTCCATATGGGATTTTTTCAAGAGATTATATATAAAAGCAGTTAAGATAAATAAAGTCCCTTTGATCATTATTTTACTTTTATATAGTAAACGTGCAGAGTCACGAATATGAGCTTTATTTCAAAAAAAAATTATAATTGTAAACGAACTTTTTTTTTCTTCACATTTGATTTATTTTATATATACCTCCCTTAAAAGTAATTCTTCTCAAAAATTATTCCTTTGAACCATTTATAACTCAATTTGATTGGTTCCTCTCAAAATGACTCATTTAAGGGTCATAAAATGGATTATCATGGATGGTTTAAACTTTAAAGAATCACAAAAGTATCTAATTGAATGTTTTTCTAAAGAAATAATAGGGCATATGGCTTATGTACAAACTGTAAATTGATGCAATATGTATAATGCATTAACACTGAATTGCAATATTACGCTTTATATAAATCCAAAATAGCTACGTTTAAAGATACATAATCACTCTAATTATATAAGGAAAGCTAATTAGGTGGGGTCACGAAGTGACGTTTCCAAGATATCAAGAGTTAATTTTTTTTCTCCTTATTGTTTAGATAATAGATATAAAATTATATAAAGATATAATATATAAGTAAAATAAACATTATAGTTTATAATAATAAAAATATAAACATGAGTAATTTGTAACAGAATCTCTTATATAATAAATTCATTGATTTTAGTTTATTCAAAAAATAGACGAGTTATGTGGAGTCTTCCTACTCCCCGAACGAAAAAAATAATGACAACTTGGAAATGAGTCATCTAAGCGGCTTAATAAGTTTTAAACAATTTTTTTGTTAATTTATTGATATTTTGTGTAATTGCATATGAGTACATATATTAATACACTTTTAGTTTAAGTTGTTACACAAAATACAAATCATCTCACATTAATAACAAAAATAAAATCAACAAAGGTAAAATATCTCACAAAAAACACAACAAAAGGACAAATAAAATAGTCCAAACAATAATATCATAATTTTCTGTAAAAACATTAAACATTTTGAGGTCCTTCGCTGCATACACATAGCAGGATGGGTAGAACTTCACCACCTCTCCAGCAAGCTTCCACCGCTCTCCCGACGTCCATGGAATCTTGATGCTGAGAGCCGAATACCGAACTGCCCAGATATCAAGATCCTCTTCAAATCTTCTTCCTGATGAGATCCCCCGAGGCCAGTGCTCCGCCAATAGGCTTTTTTTTGTTTCCGTGGTTCAGAATTTTTGAGAGGGAGACGGTTGGACTGAAATATAGCAGTCAAGACTTGGTAATTTCAGAAATGGTTCTATCGAGAAAAAAAAAGAAGGAGAAAGTCCATAATATATTTTAAAACCTCAAAGGAAATTAATCCATTTTTTCAGAATACTATATATTTGTAAGTTTTTTGTAAATATTTTTTGGGTAAAAAAAGATGACAAGTATTATACAAAAAGGAGTTTGATTTTTGGGTCTAACTATTGACCTATGTACAAAACACTTTTAGCTTAACTAAAAAATTTGAGAGTTAATATATTTAGAGCAAGAATGACTTTTAAAAAAGAGAAGTAGGTCCTAGAGACAGTTATTATAACTTTTTTTTTAACATTAGATAATAAATCACTCAGAGGTGATTTTCAGGTCTAATATTTACCTAGGTAAAAACACTTTTAGCTTAGTGAAAAATTTGAGAGTTAAAATATTTAGAGCAAGATTGACTTTAAAAAAAGAGAAGTAGGTCGTAGAGACAGTTTTTATAGCTTTTTTATTTTAGAACATATAGATAAATATCCCTCAGAATTTTCTGATGGTAAAATAAATCCTAGACAATACCTTGACCAAATCAATAGAAGAAAGAAGATTACGAATCAACTTTTCTTCCTCCGCAGTTCTCACAAGTCTCTGTAACGCTAACTTCTATTGCAATCTAGTTTTGGTTGAAGTATATAATAGTCACTGGGCAATATGCTTGGGGAAACTGCTGTAGATCTGCTATGTTCTTTCTTTAAAACATAATTAGAAACAACCAAACATTTCTTGTCCGTGGGGTACCATCATAGATAGAATGTGGTTGATATGAAGGGCTTGTTTTTTATAGAAAATTCAATCTGTGTCATAAATCTAAGGAGTTTGTTATTTACCTCGCCGAAGGATGTATGTTTTCACTGGCGTTGTTTGTTAGTTGTTTGTTTGTCAGCAGGATAACTCAAACAGTACTGAACGGATTCGGATGAAAACTTTGTGGATTGTTAGAAGTGCCAAAAGGAACAAGTGATTAAGTTTGGCCTCTGTCAGTGCTCGTTAAGATGCAAAATGAGCTAATACTAAATAATATTTCAAGGCAGAGGAGAAGAACTCTGCCAATAATTTAGTCTCTGCCATAGATGTCGCTGATGAAAATCGGGTGCCGGGAGCGTCTTCCTCTTGGATTCCGTCGAGGGGACCCTCCCCCGTCCCTCTACGCCGCCCCAGTCGTGAAAAATCCGCCTCGGAAGCTCATAAGGACCCCGTGACGCGGGAGGTTTGCACTCTTTGAGTGTATATATGCCTCTAGTTTATGTTTAGGCCCATACGAAAAGAGATCAATTCCAGGAAACAAAAGTACAAGCTATCTTGTACAATTTAGAAGCAAAAAAACTCCCTACCAGCAAAGCTAAGTTTAACCCGAGATGTTTCCTTTAGAACAAAAACCACTTTCGTATCTCCTTGATAGATTTTCTAATGTATTTATTACACCCATGCCTTGATATGTTTATTGTTTTCTCCCAGTTTTATAAATGGTTTTTTTTTTAAGGCTTGTGAGCGTTCAGCGTTTTTGCGTTCAGCGTTCCTTTCAGCGTTCAAATATAGCGTTCCTTCAATGTTTTTTGCGTTCAGCGTTCCGTTAGCGTTCAGCGTTCAATATTTAAAAAATAATAATGTGTAATTTGAAAAACGGAAGTACTATTTAGGGTTTTATAATAAAAATGAGCCCGAACCGACTTTCAATGATATAAATTTGTTGACTGGATCTAACCCAGGGGTTCCCAACCTGGGGTCCGCAGAACGTCTATATTCACTAAATGAGTGGGTCGCCAGACTGGAGATTTTTCTATAGTGGGTCGCCAAAGAAAAAAGGTTGGGAACCCATGATCAAACCCCAACTTGTATATATTTTTTCCCGTGCTAGGCGCAGTGGCCGTGTCCGCTTTTGATGTTTCCGTTTTGAATGTTTCCGTTCTCGCCGTTAATGTGAATAGCCGTATTCCTACTCTGCAGTATATGGATTTCGCCGTTTTAATATGAAGCAAAAAAAGGAAGAATAAAGCGTGCGCTCAGCATCCGATAATTGATGCTCATCAAAATAACCTACATAGCGAAATAGTTTTTTTTTGTTCCAAATATCATGACGTTTCAAAATAAATAAAGCACTCTTACTCCTCAGCCTTGGAGGCGGCTCAGACTCCGACAAACCTATATGCCCCAAAACCGTTCTGATCTAAGAAAAATAATTCGTATACTCCATTTACCATTTCATGGAGGCGACTAATATTAACAACCTTACAGACATGCGGATCCACATCTTTCAAACACACAAAGCTTCTTCGCCTGGAAAATATTCACCTTTTCTACTTGCAACTCGACAAAAAGCGATCCCAGCGCTGCAGGAAGTGGAACATAACATCAACAAGCAAAATACAACGTAATGCCTTTTATCAAGTCCCGTCTTCTATCATCTCCATATTCTCCACAAAAGCCCTGAGAGCCCAATGTTTGGGACGAAAAACATATGAAAGATTCTTCTACATCTGTTAAAAAGAACGATATAACGTCCCTTCTAAGTTACAGACCTTTGTACTAGCTGGAAAAAGCGCAAGTGAACCTTTTTAAAGGGAAGATCCATCTTCTGCCCTGGGATGATATAATTAACATTGCAAAGTTCGATTGATTAAACCAATTTGAATTTAATAATTTTTAAAAAGAAGAGAAGGGGGTCTCCGTAATTCATTTTTTTTGTTTTATCTCATCAACAACAAGTAGTGTATTACGTAATACTTTTTGACACAGAGGTTCATTTTTTAATCATATAAACAGTATACTGGAATGTTATGAATTAAAAAAGACAACTATATTATTTTTTTCAAGATTTAAATTCAAATACACTATCAAAGACTGTTTATTGATTTAAGTTTATAATGGTTACACTGTATTGAGAATTACGGGCACATTTGATTTTTTTGACCTCCCCTCTGACGTTTCAGTTTTTTTCTTTAAATAGGGCACTATTAATAAAAATTCTTAATTTTAATATTTTAGTTAAATGAATAAGATTTTTTTTCTTAATATGCAAACTGTAAATGTAATCAATAAACATGAATATGATGAGAGGTTTTAGTGATTCTAAAAGTTGCGACAAAAAAAGTAAAAAATATATTTCATTTCTTACAAGGTAAATAAAAATTGGAAATGTTATCCAATATTTTTTCTATATAACTCAAATTCGGTTAAAATCCATTTTTTTCTCATGTTCTCTGCAACATCTCTTTAAATACGTCCATTCTACCAATTTATTTTCCAAACCACGACTTTGAAATATATTTGCCTTCTACGGATCATATATAGCCATTTTTTTTTTTCCATTTAGCCTCCAAGCCAATTTCTCCCTCAGTCCCTCTCTCGTTCATAATTGATTGTCCCTTTCCCATAATCTTAAAACCTTCAAGTACTATATTATATACATACATATATGAATAATTCACAATTCCTTAGTTTGTGGAAAAATAAATTGAATCAATTCTCTGTAATGCCATTTTGCATAAATATATTTATAATTTATTTAACTATCTTAAAAAGTATGTAGATTCCAAGCAATATTTTTTAAAATTGTATTTTATCATTATAATTATATTGAATAGCCGTTCATCCACCTTCAAATAGGTCTTCTTCCGATATCTCTCATCGCCACGGCGGAATTCAAGGACCGTTTTTCTCGCTAGACTTTCCTCTTTTTTAAAGCTGTTAAGGAGTTTCCATAAATTTGGATGAACTCCAGAAATAGATGATTGGAGAGCATTGTGGAAGCCCTCAACACTGTTATTCGTCCTGGGCTTTTTATTAAGCGTCCGCTGATGGAAAATGATTGAAAACTTTAAAAATTAAAAACCCTTAAAAACAATGTTAAATGGAATATTAATTTCACCCCACGAGATATTTTTTTCTTCATGAGATACATATAATAAAAGCCATTTACCATAAATGGTGCATATTTCCTATTTCTACAACATTTGTGTCAATGCCATCACTCTAGATAACTTTTGCCATCCGATTGTTGAACCAAAAAATATTTACAGTAAAAATAACCTATACCTTTTGTATAAAAGAAGAACTACTATTAATATACATCCCTTTTTAGGACCTTTATATATACATGCAAATTTATACATAATTACCATACATATTTGTAATTTAATTACTGGAATAAACTTTTATTGCACTAAATATCGTATTTTTACAAGGCAAATGAGCATCTCCATGTTCCGTACGGGATGACGGGCATTTTTAGCCCTACTTTATTATTTTTTCTTCATGATATAAGGGATTTATCATCATCGTCGTGCAGATCTGAAGAGCTCTCGTCGAGCTCCAAAACATCATCCCTTAAGGAAGGATCACTTGGACTGTCTCATCAAGAAGGTTCTGTTTGGATGAAAAAAGGGAGCTCATGACGTACTTTTTATTAGATGCAAAAGAGGCTTTTCTTGTCATTATCCCCAAAACTCCTTCATTTTCTAGACGTTTAGGAATTGACTGTCCGTAGTGTTCTATGTTGGGTTAACGAATGTGAAGAACTCACTAGACTCTTGGGGCTTCCAGGAGTCTTTAGATCTTGTACTTGCGTAAAGAAGATGTGCGCGTTTGGGAGAAGCAGATCCTCATGTCTGATTGTGTTAGCCGCCTTTATAGAATGGAGGCGGGAGTTCCCGGACTTTTTCATGGATGGAGAGGTTTTTTCCTTTTATGATTCGCTAGAATTACATCCGACTTGATATAAATAAGCGTTATTAGTCTATGGAACCTAGGATTATGGATGGAGAGGGTTTGGGGGCGGATGGAGAAGATGGACTGGTCGGAGTCTACACTTCTTACGTGGCTTAAAGGATTGATGGCTGTCCACTTGCAAGGCTTTGTAACTTTTTTTTAACATCTCGATATGAGGGAGATCATATCTATCAACACTAAACATTATCTCACCATGTATTTGTTTTGATCAGAGCCCTAATTTTGATCAGCATCAATTATCGGATACTGAGCGCACGCTTTCTCCCTTGATTCTTCCTTTTTGTGGCTATACTGTATATGCTGTACACTACATCTACCTATTAAAACGGCGAAATCCATATACTGCAGAGTAGGAATACGGCTATTCACATTAACGGCGAGAACGGAAACATTAAAAACAGAAACATCAAAAGC
>CP045890.1:19304367-19405690 GCA_013387185.1 Caligus rogercresseyi
AGAATGAACTAGAGGCATATATACACCAGAGAGTGCAAACCTCCGCCGTCACGGGGTCCTTATGAGCTTCCGAGGCGGATTTTTCACGACTGGGCGGCGTAGAGGGCCGGGGGAGGGTTCCCCTTGACGGAAATTCCGAGAGGAAGACGCTTCGGCACCGATTTCACAGCACAGCGACATGTATTGGCAGAGTAGGCTAACTTGAAATATTTATTAGTATTTAGCTCGTTTTGCATCTAAATTCTGCACTCAGAGATGCCAAAAATTTTATAACTTGTTTTTTTGGCATTTCCAACAACGCCACAAAGTTTCATGCGAATCCGTTCCGTACTTTTTGAGTTATCCTACTGACAAACAAACCAATCAACCACAAACCAACGCCAGTGAAAACAATACCTCCTTCGGCGGAGGTAATTAATAGGGACATGCAGAACTTAAGTGCTTATTGTTGATTTAGTTTAAAACAATATCATATCATCTCATTCTCTAGAGCTCAAGTGGATGCACACCATTTTAGACATTATAACATTAGTTACTGATTGACTTGCAGAAAATGAACGAGTAAACAGCAGGATAATAAATGTTGCCCTTTATAGAAGATGAACTAAGATAGACTCTGTCTTTGATCAAAGACTCGACTTCATTGTGGCCAGTTGTGTCATTTTTTTTGACAGCACTCTCGTGGATTATAATATAAATCTTCATAAGAGTCCCGGACTCATATAAATTAAAAGAGTCTGATATGTAACTATTGACTAAGAAATGTTTAAGAAATCGATTGGGATTAACTCATATAAATACTTGCATCTGCATCATCATGCGGTAGACAATTTTTATGCCTATATGTTGACCAATGCTTACATCATGCAAATTTAAGTATGTCTAATAGGATTTAAAACTCCAAACGAAGATGTCAAACCTTGAATAAATTTGGGAAAGTAACATTTCATGAAGAAGGACTGTGTAGTTTGATTAATCTAAGTTTACAAATAAAATAGTTCAATTGTTTGAAATGAAATGAATTAATTAACTATTCATATAATTAAATATTAGAATATTACGCAACTCTTTTAAGTCAAGTTATAGACATAAAAGGCTATTTTACATTCTTTGTAGACCTTACGTGGATTACAATGAAAGTAAATGAATTAATTGATGATTGATGTCTACGGATATGGAATTATATTCATATGATCGAATAATAAGACTCTTTATGTAATTCATCCCTTACATAATTAGTTCAATGATGAAACAGTAGACTGTAACTAAGCAATTGAATATACTTAGGCATGATAATATATTCTTCAAATAAGATAAAAAAGCTATGTCCTTTGGGATTCCCATTGGCAAACAAAGTGAGCCTCTGAAAATATCTTAACCTTAAGGAATATTGTTGTGATATACAGGCTGAGATATTTACCTCCGCCGAGGAGGTATGTTTTCACTGGCGTTTGTTGGTTGTTAGTTGGTTAGTGTTGGGGTTGTTGGTTTGAAATGTTTGTGTTTGTCAGCAGGATAACTCAAAAAGTACTAAACGGATTTGGATGAACTTTTGTGGAGGTGTGGAAGTGCCAAAAAGAAGAAGTGATTAAATTTTGGCATTCTGAGTGCAGAATTAAGCGCCAAATGAGCTAAATACTACTAAATTTCCAAGTTAGCCTACTCTGCCATAGATGTCGCTGTGCTGGAAAATTGGGTGACGGGGAGCGTGTTCCTCTCTGAATTTCCGTCTAGGGGAACCCCTCCCCGTCTCTCTACGCTCCCCAGTCGTGAAAAATCCGCCTCGGAAGGCTCATGACGGCGGAGGTTTGCACTCTCTGAGTGTATATATGCCTCTAGTTACCTATTGCGATGCTTGTCTCCGGCTTGGTTTTGTCACCGCCATCACATATATAAAGAACATACATTTATAAATAGTAGAAAATTACAAAACATTAACAATAAGGGAATTCGATAGCCGTGAGCGTTAAGGCATTTCAACTCACTATGTTGGGGGCGATGGTTCGAATCCTCCCGAGAGGGCATGGTCAATTTTGGTTTTCCCATTGATAAGATCTAGGTTCGAAAGACTAATTTTAATGCTATAATGCTTATTTATATCCAGTAGGAGGCTGCAATTCTATCAGAACAATTATGCACAAAAAAAGAACCAAAGTTTTAGTTTTAATTTTTTCAGTCGTGTGATCCGTGAATTAAACTTGGTCCTAGTTGACCTTTCATCATCATAACATGTTATATATTAGTCAATATAAGCATTATTACTTACAAATAATTAATTGACAAGCAGGGCTGGGATTCTATCTTGTGTGGGAGACGAAGGAAAATAAATATTTGGATTTGGGGGTCATACGGCTATCAACGTAAGCCGAAAAATTGCTAAGATATAGAATCTCTGTTTTCATAATCTAGCCGTAGGACTCGACCAAGTGTGCCTTCTGTCACCTTAACTAGGGAATCTAAGAAAATTGGTAGTTTGCTCCTCTCTTACTCAAACAAGTTAACAGAGTTTAAGCTGAAGAATTGAGGATTGGCTCATCGGACGTCTAAAAGATAACCGGCAAACCGGAGGTTGCATTGCAAATCATTCATTCACACATATATAAAATATCCATCCAGACGTTGAATTTTTAAAAGCCTGAACATGCTGTAGTTCAAAAGCAATGACTCAATGTCTATGCCGAAGGGTTATTGAAAGGAAGAAATGAATGATATCTGATATTCTAAATGGTGAAGTGCTACATCACATGATATTTCTTATATTCAATGAATTTTCGGTATGATTATATCCATAAAATACATCTGAGACAGGAAATGGAAAGCGTAACCTCAAAAAATATTTTTAAGTATTCTGTTATATCATTATGTAATTGAGATAATTTCATTATTCTCTTCAGATATACAATATTTTTTATAATTAATATATTTTGAAAGGTACACCATTTACGTAAAACCTATTGTATTTAATGCATTCCTTAGAAAGCCTTCAAATGAATGAGTGTCTGGTTCTTGGAGGCTGTAAAAATCTAAGAGGATTTTCTTCCATATTGGGTCATTTGAAGGCCTGACCGCCAATAGGTTTCAGGTGTCACCAATGAAACTACAGGTATAATGGTCCATATGGGATTTTTTCAAGAGATTATATATAAAAGCAGTTAAGATAAATAAAGTCCCTTTGATCATTATTTTACTTTATATAGTAAACGTGCAGAGTCACGAATATGAGCTTTATTTCAAAAAAAAATTATATAATTGTAAACGAACTTTTTTTTTCTTCACATTTGATTTATTTTATATATACCTCCTTTAAAAAGTAATTCTTCTCAAAAATTATTCCTTTGAACCATTTATAACTCAATTTGATTGGTTCCTCTCAAAATGAGACTCATTTAAGGGGGTCATATAAAATGGATTATCATGGATGGTTTAAACTTTAAAGAATCACAAAAGTCATCTAATTGAATGTTTTTCTAAAGAAAAATAGGGCATATGTCTATGTACAAACTGTAAATTGATGCAATATGTATAATGCATTAACACTGAATTGCAATATTACGCTTTATATAAATCCAAAATAGCTACGTTTAAAGATACATAATCACTCTAATAATATAAGGAAAGCTAATTATGGGGTCACGAAGTACGTTTCCAAGATATCAAGAGTTATTTTTTTTTCTCCTTATTGTTTAGATAATAGATATAAAATTTATAAAGATATAATATATAAGTAAAATAAACATTATAGTTTATAATAATAAAAATCTAAACATGAGTTAATTTGTAAACAAGAATCTCTTATATAATAAATTCATTGATTTTAGTTTATTCAAAAAATAGACGAGTTATGTGGAGTCTTCATACTCCCGAACGAAAAAAATAATGACAACTTGGAAATGAGTCATCTAAGCGGCTAATAAGTTTTAAACAATTTTTTTGTTAATTTATTGATATTTTGTGTAATTGCATATGAGTACATATATTAATACACATTTTAGTTAAAGTTGTTACACAAAATAAAAATCATCTCACATTAATAACAAAAATAAAATAAACAAATGGTAAAATATCTCACAAAAAACCAACAAAAGGACAAATAAAATAGTCAAAACAATAAATATCATAATTTTCTGTAAAAACATTAAAGCATTTTGAGGTCCTTCGCTGCATTCACATAGAAGGATGGGTAGAACTTCACCACCTCTCCAGCAAGCTTCCACCGCTCTCCCGACGCCCATGGATCTTGATGCTGAGGGCCGAATACCGAACTGCCCAGATATCAAGATCCTCCTCAGAATCTTCTTCCCTGATGAGATCCCCCGAGGCCAAGTGCTCCGCCAATAGGCTTTTCTGGTTTACAAGAATTTTGAGAGGGAGACGGGTTGGACTGAAATATAGCAGTCAAGACTTGGTAATTTCAGGAATGGTTCTATCAAGAAAAAAAATGAAGGAGGAAGGTCCACAATATATTTTCAAAACCTCAAAGGAAATTAATCCATTTTGGTCAGAATACTATAATATTTGTAAGGTTTTTTGTAAATATTTTTTGGAAAAAAATATGACAAGTATATAAAAAAGAGTTGATTTTTGGGTCTAACTATTGACTATGTACAAAACACTTTTAGCTTAACTAAAAAATTTGAGAGTTAATATATTTAGAGCAAGAATGACTTTAAAAAAGAGAAGTAGGTCCTAGAGACAGTTATTATAACTTTTTTTTTAAACATATAGATAATAAATCACTCAGAGTTGATTTTCAGGTCTAATTATTGACCTATGTAGAAAACACTTTTAGCTTAGTGAAAAATTTGAGAGTTAAAATATTTAGAGCAAGATTGACTTAAAAAAAAAGAGAAGTAGGTCGTAGAGACAGTTTTTATAGCTTTTTTTTTTAGAACATATAGATAATAAATCCCTCAGAATTTTTCTGATGGATAAAATAAATCCTAGACAATACCTTGACCAAAATCAATAGAAGAAAAGAAGATTACGGAATCAACTTTTCTTCCTCCGCAGTTCTCAAAAGTCTCTGTAACGCTAACTTCTATTGCAATCTAGTTTGGTTGAAGTATATAATAGTCACTGGGCAATATGCTTGGGGAACTGCTGTAGATATGCTATGTTCTTTCTTTAAAACAGAATTAGAAACAACCAAACATTTCTTGTCCGTGTGTACCATCATTTGATATGAAGGGCTTGTTTTTTATAGAAAATTCAATCTGTGTCATAAATCTAAGGATTTTGTTTATTACCTCCGCCGAAGGAGGTTGTTTTCACTGGCGTTGGTTTGTTGGTTTGTTTGTCAGCAGGATAACTCAAAAGTACTGAACGGATTCGGATGAAACTTTGTGGAGTTGTTAGAAGTGCCAAAAGGAACAAGTGATTAAGTTTGGCATCTGTCAGTGCTCCTTTAAGATGCAAAATGAGCTAAATACTAATATATATTTCAAGTTAGCCTACTCTGCCAATAGATGTCGCTGTGCTGATAAATCGGGTGCCGGGAGCGTCTTCTCTTGGAATTTCCGTCGAGGGGAACCCTCCCCCGTCCCTCTACGCCGCCCCAGTCGTGAAAAATCCGCCTCGGAAGGCTCATAAGGACCCCGTGACGGCGGAGGTTTGCACTCTTTGAGTGTATATATGCCTCTAGTTTTGTTTAGGCCCATACGAAAAAGAGATCAATCCATGAAACAAAAGTACAAGCTATCTTGTACAAATTTAGAAGCAAAAAAACTCCCTTACCAGCAAAGCTAAGTTTAACCCGAGATGTTTCCTTTAGAACAAAAAAACACTTTCGTATCTCCGTTGATAGATTTCTTATGTATTTATTACACCCATGCCTTGATATGTTTATTGTTTTCTCCCAGTTTTATAAATGGTTTTTTCCATATGGTTCGACAGAATTGCAGTATCCGACAGAATATAAATAAGCATTAAAGCCATTAAATTATTCACTCGAACCTAGGATACTCTTATGAATGAGGAGGTAGACCAAAAATGACAATCCCCTCTCGGGAGAATTCGAACCTGGTCCCCCAACATTGAGAGTTGAACAAGCCTTAACGCACACGACTATCGCACCCTCTTTTTAATTTATTTAGATGTGACTGTTTTGTTGCTGTTAGTTTTATTGTCGATTGTTGATATTCATTGAAATACATACGAAAATAAAAATTGCTCTGACGGTAACGAAATATAGTTGTGAAATATTATATTGACAACAATTGTCTGATTCTTGATACGAACTACAAAACGTGAGATACAATTCGGTACTGCCCTTCCTGCAATTGGACTTTCTTTCAGATCAACAGAGAATTTAATAAAAATTGCTCAATGATATCCTCATTAATAAAATTGAAATATAATTATTTGTAGTTAAAAGGGTTATTTTTGTAACATGACCTCTTATATAATAAATTAGTTGATTTTAGACTCGTATATCTATCGGTCAATATTATATAAGTGTAGTCAACTGAGTCTTTATTCATGATAAGTTATATGTGCTTAGGGAAAATGAATTAACATATCTAAATTCTTGTGGATCTATTACACTTATTACCTCCGCGAAGGAGATGTATGTTTCACTGGGGTTTGTTGGTTGTTGGGTTTGTTTGTCAGCAGGAACTCAAAAGTACTAAACGGATTCGAATGAAACTTTGTGGAGTTGTTGGAAAATGCCAAAGGAAACAGTGATTAATTTTGGCATCTCTAAGTGCTTTTTTAATATGCAAAATGAGCAAATACTACTAATAATATAATGAAATGGGGTCTCTATTCAGGGAGTAGGAAAGAACAAACGCTAAAAAATATTCATTGACGTATTATTGTTCATATATCAGCTCAGGACTATGTTAACCTAGTGAGTAGTTTAAACTTCTTCCGTCTTCCCATCTCTGAGTGCTTTTTTAATATGCAAAATGAGCTAACAGAGAGGAAACAATGATTAGAGATAGAAAATCGGGCGTGTGAAAGGAAGAATGTTTGAATAGGAATGTTGTGGGGATCGGCGGAGGTACACACTCTCTGATTGTATATATGCCTCTAGTTACCTCCGCCGAAGGAGGTATTGTTTTCACTGGCGTTTGTTTTGTTGTTTGTCAGCAGGATAACTCAAAAAGTACTGAACGGGTTCTAATGAAACTTTGTGGAGTTGTTGGAAATGCCAAAAGAAACAAGTGATTAAATTTTGGCATCTCTAAGTGCTTTTTAATATGCAAAATGAGCAAAATACTACTAATAACTAGAGGCATATATACACTCAGAGAGTGTGTACCTCCGCCGATCCCCACAACATTCTCATTCAAACATTCTCCCTTTCACACGCCCGATTTTCTATCTCTAATCATTATTTCCTCTCTGTTAGCTCTTTTTGCATATTAAAAAAGCACTCAGAGACGGAAGAGGAAGAAGTTTAAGCTACGTCACTGGGTTACCATAGTCCTGAGCTGATATATGAACAATAGTACGTCAATGAATATTTTTTTAGCGTTTGTTCTTGCCTACGTCCCTGAATAGAGACCCCATTTCATTTAGTATTTTGCTCATTTTGCATATTAAAAAGCACTTAGAGATGCCAAAATTTAATCACTTGTTTCTTTTGGCATTTCCAACAACTCCACAAAGTTTCATTCGAATCCGTTCCGTACTTTTTGAGTTATCCTTCTGACAAACAAACCAACAAACGCCAGTGAAAACAATACCTCCTTCGGCGGAGGTAAATAATGAAATGGGTCTCTATTCAGGGAGTAGAAAGAACAAACGCTAAAAAAATATTCATTGACGTATTATTGTTCATATATCAGCTCAGGACTATGTTAACCCAGTGACGTAGCTTAAACTTCTTCCTCTTCCCGTCTCTGAGTGCTTTTTTAATATGCAAAATGAGCTAACAGAGAGGAAACAATGATTAGAGATAGAAAATCGGGCGTGTGAAAGGGAGAATGTTTGAATGGGAATGTTGTGGGGATCGGCGGAGGTACACACTCTCTGAGTGTATATATTTTTCACTGGCGTTGTTTGTTTGTTTGTTGGTTTGTTTGTCAGCAGGATAACTCAAAAAGTACGGAACGGATTTGGATGAAACTTTGTGGAGTTTTTGGAAATGCCAAAAGGAACAAGTGATTAAATTTTGGCATCTCTGAGTGCTTCTTTAAGATGCAAAACGAGCTAAATACTAATAAATATTTCAAGTTAGCCTACTCTGCCCATAGATGTCGCTGTGCTGTGAAATCGGGTGCCGGGAGCGTCTTCCTCTCGGAATTTCCGTCGAGCGGAACCCTCCCCCGTCCCTCTACGCCGCCCCAGTCGTGAAAAATCTGCCTCGGAAGGCTCATAAGGACCCCGTGACGGCGGAGGTTTGCACTCTCTGAGTGTATATGCCTCTAGTTTTATCCTTGCATTAAATGCCTATATAGACAACAAAAGATTAATGTTATTTAATATATAAATATATATATATATATATTTAATTGCAGATCATCTATATGTTTCACAAAATCTCGAATGCTGAGAGATGCTCTTTTATGTAAGTTAAGTAAGTGCATGTCATATACAAAAAAATACCTACCTATGTATAGAGTAACTGACCTTTTGTGATGCTCTTTGATTGGTTTCGTTTTAATGAAGATTACTACTGCATTTTGCCCTTTTAAAAACTTTAAAAGGGGTTTCATTGCATCAAATCTCTATTTGTACCCGTATATAAGAGAAATTTGGACGGAAATCTGCTTTTTCGGGGATCAAAGTCGTAATCTTTGATTGTTTTTCCTCTTTTTTATTCCTCCCTTCTTCTGTCGTGAATTCATTTATCCTTTTAAAGTTTAATTGAAGTGGTGCAACATATCGGCAATATGGAACGATATGATATCGTTGCTTCCGCCTCATATGTCTCCTGATTGGCAGAGAGGAAATAAAATATTAATAGAAAAGGGTGTTTTTCTTCTGAGGAAGAATGTGTCGAAATCATAGAGATATAAAGACATTTTTATATATCTATGGTTGAAGCAATGGATGACAGTGGGCGTGTGGAAGGAAGGGCTCTCAGCTATCCTCTGGCGCCGTAAAGAAGAGACTAAAAAAAATAGTGTCCGAGGAATAAATGTTGATTGGGATGAACACTTCAAAATGGAAGTGTTTGTAGCTATGATTGAATGCAAGGAAGACGAGGCCTTTAGCGTTGAAAAAGTAAGACATATCGATGACTATGACATAGCTCTCCTCTTTGGGCTCAAAGAGCATGAGCTAGCTGGAGCGAACCCGAGTTTTGGACTTAACCAAGTCGGATTTTATTCAAAGTACTCTATTGATATTAGAGGAAGATTGGAGGCCTGAAGAGGGTTCATTCCTTCAACTAAAATCTCTGAGAGGTATTGTCGTCAATGTCAGCTTACGATTGAAAGGTGTGGAGAAGATATAACTCAATTTGAAGAAAAATGTGACCATAACAATGGAAAATACTTTTAAAAGGATAAATGAAGAAGGCGCGGTCGAATGGCTAAATCAGTATGGTGAAGTTATATCACACTATACCAAAAAAAATCCATAAAATGAGACAGGACAAAAAAACGGGAGTATAAGGACGTTTGTAGGGATTCTGATTTTATTATGGAGATGATCTTACAACTGTACCACAAGTTGTACCCTATCAGAGGTTTCTTTTCAGACTTAAATACAAGGGAAATAGACAGCAATGTTTCAATCGCTTTGGCCATGGCCATCAAAAGAACGGCTATAGACACCCTAGACTGAAACTACGGGGCTATGATACGATTTCCAAAGAATTGCTACGTTTTTGTAGCTATAGAAAATAGCAATCCATCAACTATAGAAATATTATACTCAAGTGATGAAGGTTCCTCGAGCGCCCATACGAGATCAAACTCTAACCATGTGCTCAGTGTACCTGAAGCATCTTGGGAATAAAAAAAAGACATCCAGCAATAAATGCCCAGTGATGAAATAGTACCTACATAAAACAACGTCCCTGGGTATACCTTTTGTCGTTTCTCCTAATTGGCATTTAGACATATACTGCTCAAGGGGTACTAATAAGTATTCCTTCCTTCGCTTCTTTGTTTCGTCAGCTACTGACTCGGACATTGATCTTCTCTTTTTTATTCCGGCTATTTTGCATCCATTTGTTATTTAGGTCGGTGATTCAAAATTAAATCAAAATTTTAACATAAATCGTTCAGGTGAAAGCCAGATACATATGCTTCTTTTAATTATGGAGATGTAGCAAAAACGTAGTTCAACCTTTGTTTCAGGAATTATTTAATTCTTTTGACTTTTTCCAATTTAAATCACCCATTAGTCAAAAATTATGCTCGTAAAAATTATTATTTTGAAATGAAAGTTATTTTTTTATGAATTAATCTCAGCTTTTAATTTAAACTTTTAAAGTTGCACAACGAAAGTCAATTTTTATGACTAAAAAACAATTCGGAGGAGGCTTGGTGCAACTATCCAATGTATTGTAAAATATATATACGAAAATTTTCATCGATCTTTCGTGCAACTCGGAACAGGATGGAGGTCAACAGTTTCTAATAGCCATATCTACTCCATTTTAATGAAAAGTACGCTAGCCTCCAATGTGCTAATAAGAAATTCTCCGGTATGGGCTTCATGTCAAAGAATATTATGGAGTATTACGCCAACTAACGACTTTTCCTCTACTGTAGACATTTTTCACCATAATGCCAAGAAAAAGGCACTTTTGGGCAACATGCAACTTCCTAGAGCAGTGGTTCCCAACTGGATTCGGCTCGTGGACCCCTAACGGTCTTCGGGCACTTTCCGTGGACCCCGCCTCAATTTTGTCAAAAACGCGAATTTCAATTTCAATGCGAGACATCTGCAAAGTACAATTATATTTTATTTTGACTTATATCCAGGCTTGTGAGCGTTCAGCTTTTTTGCATTCAGCGTTAAAAAAAATAGCGATCCGTTCAATGTTTTTGCATTCAGCGTTCCGTTAGCATTCCGTGACGACGTTTTTTTTTAGAAAAGAATCTCCAGAAAAAGTGATGTCGTTTTTCTTAGAAAAGAATTTCCAAAAAAAGTGAAGGCTTAAAAAAAAAAGAAAAGTGAGGACGTTTTGTTAGAAAAGAAAAAAAGTGACGACGTTTTTTTAGAAAATAATTTCCAAAAAATGTGATGACGTTCTTTTTTGGAAAAGAAATAGAGAAAAAAATGATCATTACACGTGGACCCCCGGCCAGGCCTTCGTGGACCCCCAAGGGGTCCACTGGACCACTGTTGGGAACAACGGTCCTAGAGCATGGAATTGGAAGCCTCTAGAACAGAAACTTCCACCATCCACGATTTCAAAAAAGATGTAGACTGTGGTCTTTGAACAGCCAGGCTTCACATATCCCCTACTCCATGGTATATTAAATTAAGTACAAGGCCCGGACCCGACGAGGACGCGAAGGAAATCTGCTTTTATTCAAGAGCTAAATCTTCAGCAAAGATGGAAAAATAATAAGAAATCAAATAATGTGAAGGATTACAAAAAAATTACGGCACAATTTCAAATTTTTACCGGTTGCGTCTTTTTCAACTTTCCTTGTAAGGACTGCGGAAAAATCTATAATTCGACCATTCACGACTTTGCTGATTGCCCTGCCCTGTCGTATCTTCGTGCTTTCGTCACCCATACTATAAGTCATTTATAAAGCTCTGAAAATGAGACTAAGTTTTTATCGGCCTATATCCTATTTGGTATACTTATAAAGGCAACAACAGCTTCTCCTGAATCCAAGGCTCTGAGCTTTGCACTTGCTAGCTCTAGAGCTCACAGAGTATCTAACCACCAATACACAACGAGTCGTTTAAAAATATTTGTTTTTTCGGCTGCAAGATAAAGAGCCTTTGCCCGAAGATTCCACATTCTAAGCTTTGACGTTATGGGGCATCACTGCGAATATCATCAAAGTTTTTCCTCAGGGGTCCTGTAATTTTTACTCTCGTTTGAGACTCATTGTTCGAAGATATAAGAGGACCTCAAATGATATCATCGAGGGAGCCGTGCAATAAAATATGTTCTTATATACTATTTACAAAATTAGTTAATTTTTTTCGTTCTACTCTCTTCCATTTTATATAATTTAGATTATGATATTTTAATGAGGTTATGGTTCATGCTTCAGAAGGTTAATTTTAAATAAAATATTAATTTATGATTTTATTATCACAGCCCTTCCTGCTACTTTTATTTATTATTGAATACATATATTATAATATTTTGTTAAATATGATTTTTAAATAAACAGCCTATTATATTAAAAAAATAACCTAGGTAGGTAAATTTGAGAAGACTTGAACATATTCAAGTAAGATTGTACAAAGATAAAAAGGATCAGTTTATCAGTTTTTGATACAAATAACCGAAGCTCCTCCTGCAAGATGACGCTTTAATTGATCTATTTTCCTTCTATACCCACCCTATATATATATATATATATATATATATATATATATATATATATATATATATATATATATATATATATATATATATATATATATATGAGAATATCATATTGACCTTAATTGCCAGTGTGGATGCGTGAAACGTGAAATACTAAACATCTATTTTCCCCTTGGCACAAATTTGACCTTTTAGACCCTGAATATCACTCCATCAAGTTTATTTTTTGTTCATGTATGTAAAACACTACTTTTACGAGTCATAAAATTTTCCATCAATTAAAAAAGTCATATTTTGAGGAAATCAAACTAGCATACGCATAACTTCACGTTTAGATACATAAGAGGGGGGGGGGGGGGGAGTGTATGATATTTAGTTTATGACTCCCCTTTTAATATTATTAGGAAGAAAACTAATTCATGTAATTGAATCATCTGTTAATGATCCTTGTAGACCCATGAAATGTGTTCCAAAAAATATATTAAATCAGCGAATAAAAGATAAAAGTTGTTTTGTTTGGTGAAGGTTGCTGCAACGTATCAAAAAAATTAAATTATATATATAAATATTAGGGGGTATTATACCTAATATTAAGATATCAAATTTTAGTTTATATATATATATATATATATAAATATATATATATGTATGGATTTATATATATATATCAGGCTTGTGAGCGTTCAGCTTTTTTGCGTTCAGCGTTCAAAAAAAATTAGCGATCCGTTCCGCGTTCCGTTCAATGTTTTTGCGTTCAGCGTTCCGTTAGCGTTCAGCGTTCAAATATTTAAAATAATTTCCCAAAAAAGTACTGCGTGGTGATGACGTTTTTTTAGAAAAGAATTTCCAAAAATAGTAATACGTAGTGATGACGTTTTTTTAAGAAAAGAATTTCCAAAAAAAGTACTGCGTAGTGATGACGTTTTTCCGAAAAAGTCCAAGAAATGTTTGGAAAATTGAACGCTGAATACTGAACGCAAACCTCTTTTTTTGTGTTCAACGTTCAGCGTTAAAAATAAAGTTGCGTTCGTTCAGCTGAACGCCGTTCAATTTTGCGTTCCGTTCACAACCTGATATAATATGTTATATATATATATATGTTATAAACATAATGTATATGGGGGTACTATAGAACCTAAAGATATCAAACTTCTAAGTTGATTTGTTTTGTGAAGGTTGTTCCAATTAATCAATATTTTTTTATGATATATATATATATATATATATACATATTAGTGGGTATTAAAGAAACCTAATATTAAGATATCAAAACTTATACTTTATATATTTTATAATATATATTATATTATATATATATATATATATAATATATTATTATATATATATATATATATATATATTAGGGCTGTTCTTTTTTCAAATGTGAAATGTTCGCAACATTGGAGATTTTCTGTTTTTGGTGATAAAAGAAGACGACATACAAAGTTTGAACAAAATCGGTCAACAATTACGAGGTCGCGCAACGAGGTCAAAGTTTTAAAAATTTAGTAAAAATATAGTTTTCCGCAAATTTCTTCAAAATGGTGGACGTTACAGACTTCAATAATAATTATTAATTTAAAGGAAATCTAATTTACTACCAGACGTATGTTTGATGTTTTTTAATAAACAAAGTTTTCAGTAAAACAAAGAAAAAATGGAGTGTGTATTGTTAGCTTATTTCATAGCTTTTTTGTATCAATTAACTTCACTCGCCTGTAGAAGATGACTTGTTCGCTTCAGAGTAAAATAGTACTTTTAAGTTTAGTAAAACTTTAGATGATAAATCCAAAAATGACCTTGGTTGCATTCTATCAATTCAGAATTCAGTACAATCTGAGTTTACATCATATGATTCAGAGCCTGTATTGACCTATAAGAAATCGATTATGAAAAAAATAAATAATAATGTGTTTCTTAGATTTGCGTCAAGGTATCCTCTCAAAATTTTACTTTGTCTCTGACGCATTTATAATCCATTATATGTGTCATTTTGTACGCGAGATAGGCTTTTTTTAATGTACATATAACTCTCTACTTATTAAATTGACATGATTTAGTATACCAAAATATTAAAGCTGGTTAACCAAGCTTTCATTTGATATGTTGGTGTTCTAAAAATCGCTATACTTAAGAGATATAAGCAAATACATTTTTGCACGTACTCTCCCAAAAAATTGATCTTTTGATATGAGAATATACATTACCACTTGGTAACTACGTTACTGTTAGGGATAGAAAGATAAGAAAAAAGAAGGGAGAGAGTATTTTGCTCACTTCTCTCCCCTTTTTTTTCTTTCTTTTTTTTTTTTTTTTTTTTTTTTTTTTTAAGGTCTTTTTAAAATTGTAGTACATAGAGTATACATAAAATACAATAATAAAAATAGTAGGTAGAATTGCGTAAAATACATAAATAAACATTATAGTTTAAAATTGAATCTACCTAAAAGACCCAAACTCAAATTAAACAGAAATAATACGCAATATAAAAACAAACCTCATAAAACAAAAACAAATCAAAGGGGTTATAAAAACGGTGATATTGAAGGACTATCTTCTTCAACAAGGTGATGTGGACGGCTCGAAGAAGGTACCATGTATGAAACCAAGTCGAGGCATATTTCCACGAATCCGGCCTAACTCGGGGATCTTAAATCCAGTGCGGTATATCGAGCTGCGCAGATAATAAAAATTGGACGCAGGTCTTGCAATTGTCACTGGTTCCTTCCTCGACAGTTTTGAACCAATAAGGGCCTTCGCACTCGATAGTGCGAAAGTGAACAGCCTGAAGAATTGGGTTAGTCCGTCGCTTCTAGGAATACCAAATAAATAGTACCTGTCACTTCGAAAGAAGAACAAACAGTGTTTAATTTTATGAGTTCACTAAAATAATGATAAAGGGCATTTTACAAAAGCATGTATAATATTATTAAAACGTTTCCGCATTAATGCAAGGGTATTAAAATATAAACCTCTGGTGGAAATGGTTGGAATTTTTCTTTCAGAGTTGGTCGAATATTACTTTGAAAGTAGTAGTAATATACTACTTTTTACTGCGTAGTAATATCTTTTTCAATATAGTTATTATCACAAAAGTAAATACTACTTTTGAGCATTCCGAAACAATAAGTAAAGGCAATTCAAACAGGATTTGTAAAAATCCTCACCAAAACCTAGTTTGCATTTTTATAATAAACTCATATATGATATAAATTATAAAGTGAGCACATGGCTCAAAACATGATAAAGTGGGTGAATCAAAGACTAAAAAAATGACTTCTTACATTATGAGAGGCATAGGTTTAATTATCCAACCCACGCCCTCGGGTCCCGCCTGCTGATCTAGGCTTGATTTAGGTTGAAACCCACCGCCAACTCTGGCAAGGTATAAGGGAGTCCTTACTTTCAATTTCATACACCCAGCCCTCGGGTCCCGCCTGCCGTTATGGGTTTTATTTAGGTTGAAACCACCGCCACTCTCGTAGGTATAAAAGGAGTCCTTACTTTCAATCTCATACACCAAGCCCTCGGGTCCGCTGCCGTTATGGGTTTTTATTAGGGTTGAAACCACGCCAACTCTCGTTAGGTATAAAAGGAGTCCTTACTTTCAATCTCATACCACCCAAGCCCTCGGGTCCGCCTGCCGTTATGGGGTTTTATTTAGGGTTGAAACCCACCGCCAACTCTCGTAGGTATAAAAGGAGTCTTAATTTCAATCTCATACACCCCAAGCCCTCGGGTCCCGCCTGTTGATATAGGCTTTTATTTAGGGTTCAAAACCCACAGTTTGTAATAAACGTCCTAGGAACAATTGGTCAAGAAGAGGAAAGTAAAGAAATAGAGGGAGCGGTCAAAACACATGGATAGTCAGTATTTGAATGGCAATGCGCTACATATTGCCTATACAATATTTTGTCATATAGCGTGTAATAGTAAAATTACTTCAATTCAAACAATTCAAAAGATATTAAGAGTGTTACTCAGTCTAATAGATAAATTGACCTATCATTGTATTTTGACGTTTATCTCTGAGAATTCTAGGCCGTTTTTCCTGATTTCCATTTCTGATTGAACAGATAAACGGTTGAATGATTTTAAATTGCATATATTGATAAGCAAAAACTTGTCTTAAGGGGTGCGATAGCCGTGCGTGTTAAGGCGTGTTCAACTCTCAATGTTGGGGGGTGCAGGATCGAATTCCGAGAGGGGATGGTCATTTTTGGTCGCTACATCATTGATAAGATCCTAAGTTCGATAGACTAATTTAATGCTATAATGCTTTTTTAACGGTTATAAAATTCTTTATTTGGCTATCAAATATTATAAAACAGTAAAAAATAACTACACTAAATACAGACAACTATAAATAAAAAAAAAAAATACTCTTGACAGTTGCGTTTAAAATAAAAAACATGAATGAACATTGTAGAACATATTTACTGTCAAGAGATTAACCTTAATACATGGACGAAACAGCGTTTATTTATTCTTTAAAAAATCCCGATGACGTATTAAAATCCTCTTCAGAGCTTTCAGGTATACTCCTGATCGAGATGGCACGAATCGTATAATATCTCCCGCCCATTTCCAAGAAGGAGAACCAGGGTCAGAATTTAATATAATGCTTATTTATATTCTGTCGGATGCAATTCTATTGGATCAATTAGGCACAAAAAAAAGAAAGAAAAGAAAATGGTGAGCATATGCACACTCGATTTGCATAACATGAAATGTTAAAATAATACATCAATAAATACGAGTATGTTCCTTTAGTCACTTTTTAGGTAATCAGTTGACTTTTGCATTTAAAAAAAAAGTTTCATAATCAAAAAGTAAATTATTCCATTTTGTGCAGTCTCTTGACCTAATTATTATAAAACTACCGGAAATGTGCTTTTATTGAATATTTCGTACGAAGCCATATTAAGGAATACCTTTCTATTACAAGGAAGTTATTAAACTTTGAACTTTTGAAATAATGACGTGTGATATGATATATCTTAATTCTTTTAAATATTCTTTGAATATTAATGACATTTAATCCTAAGTTCTTTGTATTTGTTGTATATAAACATTAATACAGTAGTCTTCGTCAAGACCTTACAAAACATTATAAAACTTCAAAAAGAGTGATTGACATTGAGAATCAAGATTAATAATTATTAAAGTATAATCAAATATTATTAATTTATTTTATTGCGGGTCTGTTAGATAAATAAGTAAGTATAAAATATAATTGAATTAGCATTAAATCCATAAAAAATATATTATAGTTTACAAACTTCAAACTTATCCAGGAAAAATATATATATATGTATATAAACTTTGTCTATATGGGTCTTCGCATCAAATATGACTGTTTTAATTTTTTTAATTTTTGTTATTATATTTTTTTGCCTATTTGGTTCGATAGAATTGCATCCGACAGGATATAAATAAGCATATAGCATTAAACTTAGTCTATCGAACATAGGACCTATTAATGAGGTAGACAAAAATGACCATCCCTCTTGGGATTGAACCTGCGAATTACTTTAATGAATTAATCATTATCTTGACTTTGAGCCCAGTATTTTTTTAAATTTCATCTGGCTCTTCTCCCACATTCGGCTTTAACATTAGCTTACAAAATCTCGTAACGTCTTTTCATTACATAATTGCACATATTTTATAAGCCTCTTTTTGCGAGAGGCGTTGAAGGTGTAATACCTTATTATCGAATTACACTCGTTTTCTGAAGACGCTGCATGATTCCATTCCCTTACTTAAAGCATTAGGAATGAAATAATTATCGAGCATCACGTCAGTTTTTACGTTTCTAAGCTCAATCGAATAAAATAGATCGTGTAAGGAAGCTGTCAATTGATCGCTAGTGATTAATATGAAGAGTTTTTGTTTTCTAGTTAGTAAAATTTTGGCGGGTTGTAATGAACGGAATGAACAAAAATTACGATATAACATTTTTTAAGTGACCATCTTGAAAGTATAAAAACAATTTCAATATCCTCAATAAATATTATTATTACTTGGAAAATGTAATTGGTTTCACATGTTGTACAATATTTTTTTGCAAAAATACCATTTAATATATTTAAGTTTAGTATGTTTTTACAATTATACTTTCTGCAAACATAAGCAATCCCTCCCTCAAGACTGAATTTCACTCTTTTTCTTCAGTGTGAAATAAACATTCATTTATAAAGTATTAAGATCATTTTTAAAACAACCTCTACCGATCGACAGCAATTGTGCAATCGGTAGCAATATTTGGTACTTTAATAAAATAGTCAATATAAACTCCAAATATCAACTGCACTTTTAAAAGATGGTTTCGATTTTAGGAATAGAGTGGGGATCCAAAGGTATTCTCGACAAAAATTGGAACAAATTGTACTGCGTCATCAATAACCGGATCTTAAGTTTTAGACGGCTTAATCTCCAAAAAAGAATTGACCTATACAACTCTCAATCGTCCCTTCCGTGCTATATAAGGCTTCCATCTCTCCTTTAATCGCAGAAAAGGCTATGTTGGAGGAAGATGTTTGGCTTCTCAAACTTTTCCATCGACGCTATCTTCCTACTCTAAAACGACCTAAAAATCAAATTGGAGGGGGTTTAGCTCTTTTATCTCAGATTATTCGAAGAATCTATATTAAAGTTTTCATTGACATCACTAGGAATCCGGATAGTGAATGGAGGTCTAATGTAACAAATAATGTTTGTATGTTCATTTTCTCTTTGGAACTGATCTAACGAATGCACAAACAGCTAGGCTATCTGAGACTTGGGGTGCAGCGTAACGTGTTATATGGAGGTGGGTCCCTAACTTTAAAAGTGACTGCACTGTGGACATCATTCGAAAGCACACCAAGAAAAAGTACTTTTCTAAAATCTTGATAGCCCTCCAGGATTGGAAGAAAAGCGATCAGTTATAAAATTTTAAGTCTGTATCATACATCACCCGATATAGTATTTTTCGGGACGGACGCTTTCAATTTCCCTTGGAAGAGCAGCTCATTTCCATACACCTCCCTGTCCATGGCACCTCAAAATGTCATCGTTAAGCTTCTATGAGGAAGCCTAGTCTATTACCTACGTCCATTTGAAAAGGTTTTCTCTTTCAGAAGACTGGAGATCAAGGATACTCAAATCTCTCTCTGTAATTTATGACAGTAAAAAGTTAACGGCTCAGTTGCAGATATCTGCTGGTTGTATATCTTTCGATTTTTATTGCCTTAATTGTGGCAAACTGTACAACGAAGTTGAACATGCATTTGTGGATTGCCCGTTTGTCACAACCTTAACAAAGTTTCTGACATTCAACGTGAAGGGATTTAAGACCAACGACGACAAGTTTACCAAAGCAACGATCCTATTCGGTTCTTACAGAAAAAAGGACACAATTCCTCTAAAAGTCAGGCAATAGAATTTGCTTTGTCAAACTCCAAAGCCTACATAGGAGTTGTTTGACAAAAAAAATTATAAAACCGTCCATTCGGCCTGTGATGATCTCTGCTGCCGCCCGATACGCCGCCCTCACTCTCAAGATCCCCTCCGTCTCCGAGGATTCATGAGTTCTTGTGGGGAACGTCATCAAATTATATCCTTCAAAATCAAAAGATATTTTAAAGTAAGGAAAAAATAGTTAAATATTTTAAATAGTTACCCTTATGATATGTTTTTTTTTTTTTTTTTTTTTTTTTTCAATATTTATATTCTAGACAATAATGTAATAAATAGTTTACATATTATATCTTTGGACAAAAATCAGGTGATGAAGTAATATACTATACTTAATAGAGTAGAGAATTGTACAAACTTAAAACTTGTGTCGTCTTGGGATGCTTCTGATATGATTTCACTTCGGGAAGTTTAAAAAGGAGTATGTACAATAATAAAAGGGGGGAGTTTGATGAACAAATAAGATAATAATAACAAAGACACGTGAGGTAAAAACAAAAGAGAGTACTAAGATAATAAAACACAAACAAATGATAGAAGCTGAGTCTTAGTATTATACTGCGTGGTGTTTATGGTTAGGAGTCGAAGAGTTGAGGAGTTTGGAATTCGTTAAGCGCCAGAAGAGCAACCGGTGTTTATATTCTTCCCTTATGATATGTTTTATTGATATACCTCTTGTTTATATTTTTATTATAAACTATAATGTATATTACTTATATATTTAATTTTATATAATTTAATTTATATTATCTAAACAATAAAGGAGAAACGAAAAAAAAAACCCTCCGAAAATCAATCAAAAAACATATATAAATACAATAAATAACTTAATATAATATAACAATGATAAAAACCAAATAAAATAATATGATTAAAATATACAAATTACATAGAACAAATAGATGACAAAATATGATTTGAAAACTATAAAACAAAACAAAAGTTTCTAATATTATCTATTCGGAAGTTCAAGCTGTCCAGAAAGTCTACTGTTTTCAAGGTCAATTTATTCATATAACAATGCCATATAGCATTTTATGATATGTATTGTACGATTTAAACATAAAAAACAATTAATATTATATAATGAACCCAAATCATTTTATGAACTTTCATGTGTTTCAAGATTTTTTGGACCATAAAACATATTTAAAAAAAGGTATTTTGTGATACCATGAAAATAAAAAGACAAATAGAAGGATAAAGTGATAGGTTGCGTGATTATGCCAAATAGTAGGCCTTTGTTATAGGATCCATGGTAAACAATAAAAATATAAACATTGTAACTAAACAATAACAAAGATTGGGGCGTTCAAGAGTAAATAGGTCTTCTTGTTCATTTCTTGACGGAATGACGAATCCCAAGTCTGTTTTTGCAAAGGAGTCCGTCAATTTAATAAAAAAGTTGACGGGCTTCACTGAAGAAGAAGAAAACTTTGGGATCTGTGAGAACTTTGTTTTGTCCAATCTTCTCTATCATTCTTATCTGGATCCCGTTCCCTCCAAAATCGAGGCACACCTCAAGGGCCTCTCAACAAAATGGGAAATCCAGGCCAAGGAAGGGAAGGCCTCACGTCTCAAGGCCCTCGTTGAGAAATTCATTACCGATCCGCTTTTCAATTCCAGGTGAGCAGAGGACGGATATTTTATTTTTTCAAAATAGAGGTTCATTTGATATGTTAATAAAAAAAAAAAAGATATATACTTAATCCCTAATCAAATGTGTAATAAAAACATGAATAAACATTTAGTTTTGCTCTGGAGTGGAACACATCTAATTAAATATAGATGTCCAATGCCTTTAAAACCATATTACAAGCATAGAAACAACTAATAAATATTTCAAAATTCAAACATAAATGTGGTAAATAAAATTTAAAAACATCCAATAAGGTATTTAAATATTTACTAATCATTGTAATTAGTTTTGGCCGTTGGAGGGAGAGGCTATGGTAATAGTTTATGATCCTTCCGACAAACGTCCGCGTTCCTTTTTATTCCAGTGAGAGAATAATGTTTTTAATTCATTTTCCTACAGAAACATTAAATCCTAATGTAATATTTAATCCATTAGAGCCGAAATTTAATAAATGATATCACAACGTTGAAACTTCTAACAAATTTCAATATGATGAGAGACTTCGGAAGTCTAAAATTATTTGATTACGATAATTACTTATAGAGAAATTAGCTCGTAGAAAAATCTACGCTTCGGCACTTATCCAAACTATGATTTTTGTGCTGTAGTGCCGAAACGTAGATTTTCGACGTATCGTTTTAAAACAAAGTGTAATAAACTGTTTTAGTTTTTAATTTGAGGTTTAAGTACATAATATAATTGAAGATATGTATTTTAAGAATAATTTAGAAAAATAAAATTAAAATACTTATGACATGAGAACACTTTCAATCTCAAATAGAACTTACCCGTCAGAAAATAATTAGATACTTGCAACCATCGCAAATCAATTGCTTATTTTCAACTGAAAAAAATAACCAATGGGGATCAACTTTTTTCGCTGTTTCTAAATACTCAAACAGACATAAACACGCATTTTGCATATAATTTATCCATTTAGATATGCTGGAGAGCTGTTTACTGCCGCGTAGAAAAATCTACGTTTCGGCTCTAATGGGTTATACGTCTACAACATTCGGTATGGGTTATAAAATTAATCGCTAAGCACACTTCTGAATAAACTTCGTGATTTTCAAGTAAAATTAAAAAGTTAGAGTTACTAAGAAAATCATAAACAAAGATTCAGAACATCTAAATGTCTAAATCGCAATGCTAAGCGGCTGTTATGGAGATATTTGATAAACTGAATGTTATCTGAATGTAGTATGGTTTTACTGTTAAGAGTAAAAATAAATATCATCCGTCAACTTTTAATAATAATTAATGATTAGAGGGTCCGTATTGGACGGCGTTTAGGCTCGGAATTGGACCGCAGTCTGCCAGTTAGGAAGCCTTGCTCTAGACATTAGGAATTTCAGACGTGAGGGATCTTAAAAAAGGAGAGACTCAACAATTTCTATCGGGGGCCTTATAGAAAAATTGCTTTCTCAAAGAATCTGTTCTTAATGCCTGAGTAAAATGTGATAGGAATTAAGAGTCTTTGAGTATGATATTTTTATACCTAGTTGAAAAAGGTATTTGTACCCATTGCTCGATTACTTTTGTAAATACCATTTGACACAATTATGTATGGTTTATAACTATATTTTATATCAAAAATATGTTTCCTTATTCTCTTCTTTCAGCACTGATCCCATGATCCAATTCGACATCCATTATCGCATGCTCTCCCTCGCATACAACCTATCCAACAGCGACTCCGTCATTGTAAGCCCCTTCGGCTCCGAGGAAGACAGCTCCTCCCTCTCAAAGTCACTTCTCTCTCCTGAACCCCCAAAACCCCTTCAGTTTTGGTTGGACCTCCTTGGATCTGGAGAGGCTCCTTACCGATTCCCGGTAAGGGACGATGAACTCTCCTCTTGGTCTGACACTTCCCTGGATCATCCGAAGGAATGGAAGATCTTCTTCCATTAGATAAGTCGAGTGGGGGCCAAGCAATATCATTTTCCCAGCCCCACTAAAAGTAGAAACGACTATTATTCCCTTTGATTCCTTAGCGAGTGAACTGCAGCCGCGCTACTGGGAGCTATCCTCTTTGGGCGTCTCCTCCTTTCCGACCAGCTTTCTCTCGCGTCATGAGAAGCTTTGCGCAAAGGCAGGGATCTCTCGACCCCTAAAAATCGTTGTGAGCGAGTATCAAATCATTCGTGAGATACTCTGGATGCTCCGACGGCCATCTGAAGGGTCCCTTATATTTAAAAGGGACAAAAGCAGTCTTTCTCTGCTTCACCCTACGTAAGCATCCCCAGTCTTGCAGCAGAGTCACTCACAATGGCCTTGAGTATTTATACGCCCCTCCTGGACGACATTCGAATCCTCCTAGACTTTCTCGCTCATAAGGAAAATATTGATGAGATCCCTCATACCTACGAAGCATATGGCGAGCATCTTCGTGTTCTCTTGAGTCGTTTTTCCTCATTTCTCATAGAGATTGAGGACAGAGTGGCCTCTCAGGAGGGAACGTATACTCTCTTGGACCTCGAGACGAACACAAGGGCCTGGAGGAAGCTCTTGAGCTTTGTGGCCGGGGTTCATTCCAAGGGGATCACTATGGGTCCCAATTGGTATCGGGCCATCCGACTTATATCCGTTCTAAACGAATCTCTGGGGCGTGTGTTCAAGGGCTCGGAGTTTGAGATTGCGGCAGAGGGTCTTCTTCGAACACTGAGGCCTTATTTGCGGATAGCGGATACTTGGATCTCTGAGGGGCGCCTAGAGGATTGGAGGAATGAGTTTGTGTATATGGCCAATCCGGAGTTGAAGGGCAGGATGAACGCTTTTGGGAGGATGCCTTTGTCATGCATGACTACGAGGCGAGCTTAGGGAAGATGGGATAGCCCCGCCGAGATTTCTTCCCTTCAAGAAAATCCACATCAGTGGGAAGAGTCGACACGTCCTCATTTCTTACATTACGTACCAAAGAGCTCCCTCTCATCAGTCTCTATCTATGAGGAGTTTATAAGTAAACTCAAGTCACAACTTCGGCCTATTATAAATGAGACTACGCAAGAAACCAAAGTTCATTCCCTAAAGCATGAGGGGAAATCGAGAAACAAGGCTTTCCTGAGTGTTCAGTTCTTATGGATGACCCATACTTGTCTCTTGCATTCAAGGAAGTTGAGGAAAAGGCTTGTTCTACTTCCTTGGAAGAGAAGGATATTTTTTTTGAAGAGAAAGAGTCACAATTCCTATTGAGGGACTATGATTTAGATCCCTTGAAGTCCTTCGAACCCCTCATTTTCTCTTCTCTGGACCCCATTATTCACAAGCAGTACACTAGCTCCTGCGCACGGATCCTGGAGTTCTTTCAGACGGAATTGAAGCTGGAGGCTCATCTCTCCTCCATTCGTAAGGTCTTTCTCATGGAAGACGGTGACATATGCGAGGACTTTTACTCAGACATATTCACAAAAATGGACGAGAGAGACTCTTTATACTTTGATGCTTCGAATCTCACCCTTCATCTGCGTGGCTGCCTATCCCTACGGAACAGGGGACACTCTCCAGAGCGGTTCAGAGTATGCCTGGGGCACTCGGGGGAACTCCTGGATACATTACAACTATCTTACCACTTGGATTGGCCCCTGAATATCGTCATATCAACTTCACACTTTGACCTCTATAACAAAGTATTTCAATTCCTGATTAAAATCAAGCATGCCCTATGGGCCCTCAAAGTCATATCTCCCTCCAGCATTCTTTCACAGGACAAATGGAAGATAAAGAAGATACTTCTCCTCCGGGCCTGGCTCTTTCACTTTGTGGGCTCCATTCACTCTCATATCATGACGCGCGTGCTTCACTCCACGGAAGTGGAGCTGAGGGATGCCTTAAGTCATGCCAAGGATCTTGATGACGTCATACAATGCCACAGCGACTACATTAATCAAATCGTGGATCGCTGTTTTCTTCTTCCCAATACGTCTATCCTTCGGAACACCGTCCTGAAGGTCCTGCGAATCTGCAGCGCCCTCAAGGAGTTGGTGCATACAGATGAAACGGAGGATATGTCCTCCTTGTTGAACCTGGAGGAAGTCTACTCTCGAAGCCATCAGTTCCTTGCCATTACGCTTAACTCTATTCTTCAAAAAGGAATTTGCCGCATCTTGAAAGTCTTGCTGTTGCTCTTGTGCATAGCTGTCCGGAAACCCTATAAATACCTTACTTATTTTTTAAATATTATATATCTAAAGAGCAAATGAATAAATTATATCATTTAAATAATTGTATCTGTTTTTTATTTTATGTAACACTTTTTTAGTTGAAGAAATTATATAAAAACAGCCATTAAAAATAATATGAACTAGAGATATATCACTCAGAGAGTGCAAACCTCCGCCCGTCATGAGCCTTCCGAGGCGGATTTTTCACGACTGGGGAGGCGTAGAGAGACGGGGGAGGGTTCCCTAGACGGAAACCGAGAGGAACACGCTCCGTACCCATTCACAGCAAGCGACATCTATTGGCAGAGTAGGCTAACTTGAAATATTTATTAGTATTTTAGCTCTTTTGCATCTTAATTCTGCACTCAGGATGCTAAAATTTAATCACTTGTTCCTTTTGGCACTTTCCAACTCCAAATTTCATCCAAATCCGTTCAGTACTTTTTGAGTTATCCTGCTGACAACCAACAACAACAAACTAACAACCACAAACGCCATGAAAACAATACCTCCTCGGCGGAGTATAGTATTTTAATATCAATGGGTGATGATATTTTGTGCTGAATTAAAGGGTAAATTGTAGTTTTCTATCTTGAAATCCTTAAAATATCGTATCTTTATAAACTTGAAATAATAAAAAGCAAATAAAAAATTTATACTCTAAAAGACCACAAAATATGAATGGAATGAAATACAGAAATTGTTTTATATCATTCTATTTGCCTATTGGCATATATAATAGTTTGTTCGGGGAAAAACATTGACATAAATAAATAAGGAAAGACTGAGACTTTAGTCATTTAATCTATTTTTATCCCTTAAAATCGTGATGATGTCAATTCACTCTCTCCATTTCATGATAAAAATATGAAATTTCAATCTCTTTTGTGTTATTTCCGTCTTTTTACCAACATTGGAAACCTAACAAATACACGATATTCAGCGCAGCTACGTTACTTTGACGCTACATAATCCATGGAGCAACGACAACAATCATATTTGCCACATTCTGATCTCACATTAATAAATTCAATCAATACCATTCCCCCCATTCATGAGTGCAAAGGGTATTTGGATATATATATATCAAGTTATAAGAATTAAAATAAAGGCAAAGGGAGCAACAAACTAATGATCTATTTTCTGTTTTTGACTGAAAACCTGTGTAGGAGTGATGTAATTTCAACATACAAAAAGCTTTTGTTGATTTAAGCTAATGTTGATATAGAGGGACGGCTTTTATGATCCATTTAAAAGGCAAAAGCAGATATTAGTGTTCATGGCAGCAGACCCGTGACATACACGTTCATATCCACTCAAAAAGGTAGCTTCATCATTCATTTAATAAACCAATAAAATATTTTTTCAAATAAATTTAAATTTAAGATCAAATAATATTCATATTTTTTTTCAATTACCCCTTATATATACATACGCCCGTTGATTGTCATAATCGATCCCATCCAATAAGCCGTCCTTTAAACAGATTAGGTCATTCCGATGGAAGGGGGAGAATTGATTGGAAATATTGACACATATTAAGTGTTTAATGATTCATAAGACGATAGATGATATGCTTTTCTTTATCTATCATTCACTGATAAAATATATATGATATCAGAAATATAAACAACACCTTGAAGGGGGGACTCGTTATGTGGGATCTGTGAAGTAATCATCGGCTGGACGAAACCATGAGGATCCTAAAGGCTTTTGGAGCCATCACTTCATTTTTTGCCCGGTAGGAATTGTACATTTCATCATTTATACTATAAAAATAACCCGACCGAATCATGTTTGAGCCAATTCATGATAATGAATAAATGTAGGCGAATAAAGAAGTCTTTGATCGACGATGATTTTGTTTCTATTGTGAGCAACACTCTGCTTACAGCAGTTGATATAAAATTGAATCCATGTGGCTTTAAGGCTTTCTTGGAGTTCTCCTTCATTGATGTTTATCGTTTTTTTATGAATTATGTACAAAAAACCATAATGGTCTCTTTTATGTGCCTTATCCGGTGCCTTAGAACAGTGGTTCTCAACCTTTGAACACTCGCAACCCCTATTTTAATGTCCCCCCCCCCCAAAAAAAAAAAAAAAAAACATAATCTGCAATATAAAAAAAACATTCTATTTTTTATTAGAATAATTGGGTCAACCTTTGAAAGATGTATAATTGTTAACGTCCGGTTCACTGACACATATATGATAATGGTCAATAGGAAATACATAATTTATAAATTCACATGACCTAAAGGACCTAAAATGCCTGTACCACTTGGGGAAAATATTTAGTCCTGGAATTAGAGAAGAAAGGAAGTTCTAGAATAAATTCCAATTCCTCTCTGCTATGCCTAAAATATAGTTGTCTTTTAAAACGGACGTATCTGGCTGTTACTTTTTCTCCTTACCTTCTATTCTTTAAAACTGGATTTTTTCCTCTTTTTGTTATGTATAGATTTCCTTCATAAATACGACATAAAATGGCTTCCATCAGCTGACGAATCAAGCATTTTCTAATATTATTTTATTGAGTAGATCCAGTTGTTATTAGATATGGTGACGTTCCGGTCGTAGACCTAGTAAATTTCATTTTTTATTATGAATTTAATTTCTCTTTTAGATTTTAAAGAACACGAGCTAACGTGCTAGATAAACGTACTTTCAGTAGATTGGAACTACGCTCTGTGGGCCAACTAATTGTTAAATATGTTAAAAGATATTTTATTTTCATGTTGATTATTTGGAAGGAGAAGCGTATAAGTTATATAATTTTTTAACCTGATATAAAATATACAATACTATAATTAGCTTCTATCTGAAATTGGCTTAAATTAAAGAAGTTCTAAGAAAATGTGGCATTTAAAAGCATTTTTGATTGCCTTGAGCTTTTTAATCAATCGCCTTCTAATGGAGGATTTGTAAAAATCAAACAATTACACTTAATTTGGGTACCATTAGTAATACCCCCCTCGCCCCCCCCCCTACGGAATACTAACTTTTATGTCTCTTTAAATATAGTTTCCTTAAAAAAGTTATTGAATATTTATACAACAACCTTTCATGTAAATTGAAATGAATTTTGCTGGAATTCTTCTAAACGAGGTAATTTGATAAACAAACGGATTTTGGTCGGTTTAAGTTTGTATTTCCTTCAAAACTAATAGACTCCTTCTTGTTTCAAATAGATTTACTGCCTGTCAGTGATTTCTGTTCTTGGGTACCTCTTAGCAACCTCTGGGAGAGATATCTTAGTGGCTGACTATTATATGACGAAATCACAGAGATTGTTTTTGTCTCAGTACTTATACGGTAAGGTCACTGCTGGGGAGTAGGTGGGATTATATAGATATATATATAAAGATATGGGATTTGGTAGAAAAATCTACCGCCTATTCGGTATTTGGTAATACCTTTTACCGTTCGGTATCGGTATTTTGTAGATTTTATTATATATCTGCAGTATCGATCGATATTCGGTGCGGTAGATAAGAAAGAGAGAAATAAATTATTATGTATTGCTTTGTGACTTCTTCTTAGCATTAATATCGGATAATTTATAACAAAGGTCAATTAACTACATAATTTGTTATAATTATTAGAGATTATTTGAAATGACCTTGGTACATACTAATCTTTATAATTATATATGTACTTGGATTTGTAGAAAATGGATATATAGGATATATATATATTAAATGTTTTTATTTTCAATGTTAGATTTGAGCATTTTCTGTTTCTTGGTATAAAAAGGTCTGACGCATAAATAATCCATTATATGCGTCATTTTGTACGCAAAATAGGCTTTTTTTAATGTACATATAACTCTCTACTATTAAACTCACATGATTAAGTATACCAAAATATTAAAGCTGGTTAACCAAGCTTTCATTTGATATGTTTGGTGTTCTAAAAATCGCTATACTTTAAGAGATATAAGCAAATACGTACTGTCCCCCAAAAATTGTCTTTTGATATGAGAATATACGATTACCATCTGGTAACGCCAGTTAGTGTTACCTGGATAGCAAGAAAAAAAGAAGGGAGAGAAGGGAGGAAAAATACCCCCTCCCTTCTCTTTCTCTTTCTATCCAGGTAACACTAACATCATTACCAGATGGTAATCGTATATTCTCATATCAAAAGACAATTTTTGGGGGACAGTACGTATTTGCTTATATCTCTTAAAGTATAGCGATTTTTAGAACACCAAACATATCAAATGAAAGCTTGGTTAACCAGCTTTAATATTTTGGTATACTAAATCATGTGAGTTTAATAAGTAGAGAGTTATATGTACATTAAAAAAAGCCTATTTTGCGTACAAAATGACGCATATAATGGATTATGTATGCGTCAGAGACAAAGTAAAATTTTGAGAGGATACCTTGACGCAAATCTAAGAAACAAATTATTATTTATTTTTTTCATAATCGATTTCTTATAGGTCAATACAGGCTCTGAATCATATGATGTAAACTCAGATTGTACTGAATTCTGAACTGATAGAATGTAACCAAGGTCATTTTTGGATTTATCATCTAAAGTTTTACTAAACTTAAAAGTACTATTTTACTCTGAAGCGAACAAGTCATCTTCTACAGGCGAGTGAAGTTAATTGATACAAAAAAGCTATGAAATAAGCTAACAATACTCACTCCCTTTCTTGCTTTGTTTTTACTGAAAACTTTGTTTTATTAAAAAACATCAAACATACGTCTGGTAGTAAATTAGATTTCCTTTAAATTAATAATTATTATTGAAGTCTGTAACGTCCACCATTTTGAAGAAATTTGCGGCGGAAAACTATATTTTTACTAAATTTTTAAAACTTTGACCTCGTTGCGCGACCTCGTAATGTTGACCGATTTTGTTCAAACTTTGTATGTCGTCTTCTTTTATCACCAAGAAACAGAAAATGCTCAAAGTCGCTAACATTTCAAACATTTGAAAAATAAGAACAACCCTAATATATATATATATAATTTTTTATTTACTGTCTCTTATTGTCCGATATTAAATGCACTTTCAGGTACTCTAGTATTCAATCCATAGCATGTGCATATATTGGATGTATATTTATGTATCTGCTCTATAATACTAGAAGTTGTTAATTGGAGCTACGTAGTTGTTTATTTATTTTGCAAAGTTAAAGTTCTTCACTCAAGGGAGCGCTTCCACTTGTACCTTAGTACTTTGAAAAACAAAACGTAAATTTTATTCCAATATTTGTTCATTTTTTATGAAACAATATATTACTTTTATCCAAATATGAACGTACGATGACTTAGTACAAATGACTTTGTTTATGTTGGGCAAAGCGACAGTTGAACGATGTTTTTCTGCTATGAAGGGAATAAGCTCTCTATATCTTTATATCTCCATGTGAATGTCTCAAAAGTCATACTTTCAAATATACCGATTGACAATCCGGTATTGGTAGTTTCTACCGAATATCATATAATCGGTATTTCAAATCTATCATCGGTAGTATCGATTTACTGAATACTGATTTACATTCGGTAGTCATAGCTCTGATATATATATACATATATAAATAAATAAAAAATATATATATATATATATCAGAGCTGCGACTACCGAATGTAAATCGGTATTCGATACTACTGACGGTAGATTTCAAATATCGAACCGATTATACGATATTCGGTAGAATATACCGAATACCGTACCGATTGACAATCGGTACGGTATATTTAAAAGTATGACTTTTGTGACATACACATACAGACATAAAAATATAGAGAACTTATTCCCTTCAATAGCAGAGAAACATTGTTCAACTGTCGCTTTGCCCAAGCACTCCCTTGTGTGAAGAACTTGACTTCAAAAAAAAATAAACAACTGCAACCTATAGTATTATAGAGCAGATACATAAATGGACATTAATATAAGCTTATGCTATGCATTGAATACTAGAGTACCTGAAAGTACATTTAAAATCGGACAATAAGAGACAGTAAATAAACACAAATCTATAGCCTTCCATTTCCTACAAAATCCAAGTAAATATATAATTTATATAAGATTAGCAGGCTTGTGAGCGTTCAGCTTTTTTTTGCGTTCAGTGTTCCGTTCAGTTAAAAAAATAGCGTTCCGTTCAATGCTTTGTGTTCAGCGTTCCGTTAGCGGTGAGCGTTCAAATATTTTAAAAAATAACATTTTGAAAAATGGAAGTACTATTTAGGGTTTTTTAATAAAAATGAGCCCGAACCGATTTTTAAATTATATAAATTTGTTGACTGGATCTAACCCAGGGGTTCCAAACCTGGGGTCCGCAGAACGTCTATATTCGCAATATAAAAGGGTCTTTTTTTAGAAAATAATTTCCCAAATAAGTGACGACTTTTTTTTTTAGAAAATAATTTCCAAAATAAAATAAGTGACCACGTTTTTTTTTAGAAAAGAATCTCCAAACAAAGTGCGACTTTTTTTTAGATAAGAAGTGATGACGTTTTTTTTAAGAAAAGAAATTCCAAAAAGAGGGATGACGTTTTTTTTAGAAAAGAATCTCCAAAAAAGGTGACGACGTTTTTTTAAAAAGAATTTCCGAAAAAAGTGATGTCGTTTTTTTATAGAAACAGTATTTCGAAAAATTCCCTTGTTTATATCACAGAAAAAAATACTTAATCAAAACTACATTGAAATGTTTGGAATTTTTTTTTTTTTTTTTGCGTTCAGCGTTAAAAAAAAGTTGCGTTCCGTTCAGCGTTCCGTTCACAAGCCTGAAGATTAGTATTTATTGAGTTTCAAATAATCTCTAATAAATTATAACAAATGATGTATTTAATTGTCCTTTGTTATAAACTGTCCGATATGAAATGCTATGAAGAAGTAAAAGCAGATAGATAAATAATTTATCTCTCTTTCTAATCTACCGTACCGAATATAGATCGATACTGTTGATATATAATAAAATCTACCGAATACCGATATCGATCGGTAGAAGGTATATATTGAATATCGAACCGGCGGTATTTTCCATAAAAATGACTACTTCCAAACTTAAATTTCTCGTTGAATTTGGATGTATATAAAAAATAAAAACTGATTTGGAATCCTTGAGAGAGAGTGATAGAGAGAGTGTGTGTGCGTAGAGTGTTCCCCAACTTTAAAAACTGGAGTTCCTCGATTTCGACTTAATCACATTATCACCATTTGACGGGGTTGCGTGTTTTATAACACTTTATCCGATATTTTTTAAATTAAACAGTAGAATGGATACTTTGCCTTTGAAACTCAACCATTTCAGTTGTTAATATATTTGTGTATGCACATAAAATATGATTTTTTTTGTAATTTTTTTCTTTTTTTAATCAACATGTGCCATGGTGAAGCTTATATATCACAGTCTCACCCTAGAATATAACAAAAAGATACCCTAGAACAGTGATTCCAAGATGACGGCCCGAATGGACATCACATTTGGCCCGTTACGTCAGTGGCTGAGAAGTGTTTTTTAATAAATAAATAATACTATGATACAATATCAACAAAACTAAATCTACTTTTGTTTTTTTGATCCATAATGCTTTTAAGTGTTTGGTCTTGCCAGGCCCAAAACGTACCGGCAATTTGACCCCCCGAGGTCCCACTTGATAGCAATCTAGCCCTCTGACCGATTTCCCTGGCATCCCTGCCCTTGAAGAAAAGCGTGAGCCAATTAAATGTTAAAAAAATAAATAGAAAAGAGGTAATGAATATTTCCAAGCATTTTTTGCCTTTTCTATTTCTATATTATTTATATTCGCACCTCTATTTTAAACTAAATAATAAAACTAATTATAAATAAATGTTTATGCTTTTTGATGTAACATTTCTCATCCAAATGAGAAGTAAATATAAAATATATTCTCTTTATCTTGTTTATGTTATTTCATTATAAGATATTTCCTACAAACTTTCATTGTGTACTCCTATGTACTTTTTTGTATCAATATCGTAATAAGAATTCCTAACCAATACATTTAATTACTTTTGACTTGACATTTCACAATTAAAAAGAATAAATAAGTTTATTTAGCTCCTAGATTAGTCCCCACCTCACCAAAACTTCGTTCAGTTTTAGCTGGTAGAAGTCTGGGTGTAGTTTTTATCATCAATATAGTTATATAGATTAATTAAGTTTTTAAGCTGATAGATCTCATGTGAATAGTTTAAAATATATATCTTAAACAGGGGTGCAAGAGATTCAAAGTTATGTTCTCTGCAGCTTTTAATGACCCCTACTGTGAATAATTTCTATCCATACAAATATTTTACAACTAGCTGGTTGGAGTTCAATTCCATGTTGTACACAAACATATTGTTTAAAGCTCCATTTGACCTCTCCTTTAAACAGACCCCCGACTAAATATTTTGCAGTTACGGCATTTTGGCTAACTTTCACCCTATAGCCCATAAAGCATACTTGCTTAAAAACACACAATTGTTTAGCTATGTAACCACCATTTCAATTTAAATCTCGTAGATATAACCAATGACATTCCTGAGCCCGTGACCCTTGGCTGCATCGGAGGGATTCCTCAGATGATTGGAGTATCGGATGACTATCATAAGATTATCGGATCATCTTGGAGTAGAATATATATGATTAACGTTATAGTCTTCGACATTATTTGGGAATTTCATCCTTCTTGGTTCTCCTGGAGACATGTAAGTTTATTTAAATACTGACGTACACAATAACTGGATACTCAACAGAAGATAGACTTATGAAAATATGATTTAAATCGATACATAAGTCAGCTGAGCATACTTTATTGCTGCTTATACATCTATAATATAAATCATTAAATTGGTGAGCAATAAATAAATATAACACAATTGATTATTTGATCTTTAAAAATCTCAAATCTAATAGTACTTTGAATTTTGTATTCATTTTTGAAACCAAACAAAATAATAATCTACATATTTATATTTTGAACCTTTAAGAAAATAGGGCAAAATGTAAGCAATATTTACCATTCGCTTCAAAACTGAGAGTAAATATCAGTTTAACTATAAAAAGTTATATATATATATATATTTATATATAAAGAATCTGGATACCAAATGAGATATTAACAGATTTAATGGCGAGGGATCGAAAAAAGCAACAATACATAGAACGGAACAGTAAGGCTTCGATGTGAGTGAATCATTCATTGTGAGTTACATAAAAATATTTTTTAATGGTCTTTACTTAAAATTGTATTACATAGAAAACATAAAATACAATTATAAAAAAGTAGATAGAATGGCGTAAAAAATACATATATAAACATTGTAGTTTAAAATTAAACTACCTAAAAAGACCCAAACTCAACTAAACCGAAATATTATACAATATAAAAACAAAACTATAAAAACAAAACAAATCATAAGGGGTTATAAAAACGGTGATATTGAAGGATTATCTTCTTTAGCAAGGTGAGGTGAGGGCTCGAAGAAGGTACCATGTACGAAACCAAGTCGATTGCATATTTCCATGAATCCGGCCTAACTCCGGGGATCTTTAATTCCAGTGCGGCATATCGAGCTGTGGCAGATAATAAAATTGGACGCATGTCTTGCCTTGTGAGTGGAAAATAATTAAGCTTGGCTATCTAAAATATATAAAAATGATTTTTTGGCAAATATCTATTCCTAATTATTTATATTTGCCTATTTAAGAAGTTCGTATTTGAAACTGAACATTATTACTAATACAATGAATGGTCCATTGATTCCTCCCTTATTATGAATATCCAATACTGCAAATATCCAAAAAAGAGAAAACAAATTAAAATATCAAATACTTAGTATTTTGCCTTGAACAAATACCTTTATGACTTGCTATTTATTTTGATAATTCAACACTCAAAGGTCGGCTTCATTGAAATTTCTTGTGAAACAAGGATACCGCACGAAACTATATTTAAATAGAATATGGATTATATGATAACTGAGCTATGTCCAAGGAAAGTCGATATAATTTTGTTTTTAGACAGTGTCAAACGAAAACAATATATAAATTTTGACTGGCTCACTTGGAATCCAGATTTGTAAAAAAATATTTTTATTAGTCTTTTTAATACAAAATGTTTGTTGTTTTGAAATTTTAAAATAGTTTTTATTTATATAAATTAGAAAGTATGTTTTATGTGATTTTGTTGTTTGTTTAATGTTTGTTTGTTCATGTTTTTTTAATATAGTTGTGATACATTGTTAGGAATTTTGTTGGACTTTTGTTTAGAGTATAAATTTTAATCTATAATGTTAAATTATATATATTGTTTTATAAACTACTCTAAATAAATAAAGTCTAAAAAAAAAATCTCATATTATTTTTCAATTTTATTAAATAGGTTGCTCGAGAAGGATGTTCTTACTTAATGGATGGATCGGATTCACAATAGTTCCCATGGTTCTACATTTAATCGTGACTGTCATTCACTGTACTGGGATTGCATATCCAATTGTTCGTATGCATTGTTATTATTTGAGCCTTCGATGAAAAATTAATTTTACTAAAGGGCTTTGGCTGGTGTGATATAATTATAAGTATGAAAGTACGGTACTTACCTTATCATTAACAAAAAGTATATACATTATGTTACACATTATAAAGGATGCCGGGGTATTATATTGTCCTCTGGCGGGTGGTTCGAAACCCAACTATGTCATAATTGTGAAATCTGAGAACTTTGAGTTGTTTAATTAGAAACCCCAATAAAACATTGTTTGTTTGTTTAGCTCCTAGATTGGACCCACCTTACCGGAACTTAATCCGGTATCAGCGGTAGTGATACTCTCTAGGGGCTATCTTTATTAATATATAGTAATTCAGATTTTTTAAGCATTTAAATGATTTAAAAATGAAATCCTCGAGGGATAAACGTTGCTCTCGGATCTCTCCCTCAAGTGCCATCATTTTTTTACCCCAATAAAATATAATTATGACGCCTGAAACACTCTCAAAATTCTCCAAATTGTGACATGTAGAAACCCCAAGTTTTCAGTGCTGTGATTCGTGAAATCTGAGGGTGCGGTTGTTTTAGACCATTAAGAAGCTATAATTGTGGCCTTTGGAACGGATGTTCCATATGTGAGTACGCGTAGTAGCTCACTACGCATTCTTAAAAATATATATCTGAAAGCTTTAGAAAGTGCGAGTCCAGTATTTTGATAATTAATTTCATATCATTTGTTTTAGAAAATCTTACATTCTACTGTCTTAACTTTCGTTCTACATCCTTCGTCCTAATGGTCAAAATGGCTCCTCATTCGAAAATTAGGATTAAAGACAACACAATCGCAAGGTTTCCATCGCCATATTCCAATTTGATTGATGATGATATAATTTGAATTTATCTCACAAAAACAATTTTGTTCACTAAATCATGGTAGATTCAAAAATATCATTTTGTGAAGATTTTAAAGATACATTTTTAACTGGTTTGAAGTCTTTTTGACTCTAACTCTGACAAATAGTCAACAAAATAACTGACTGCCATATAAGTCTGAGACATAGCAAACCAGTATTAATTTTAGTAAACAAAACTAGTAAAAATCTATTTTAAGGTCTTTGCATTTTTAATTGTCTTAATTTGTTAGCTAGCATGTTAGATCAGTGGAAGATTGCTTGACACTCATTATTGAGGGTGCAGATGCGATTCCTGAGAGATGAAAGTCCAAAGGAGCCTAGGTTTGATAGACTAATTTAACGCTATAATGCTTATTTATATCCACACGGACACAATTCTATAGAAGCCAATTTGCCAAAACATAGTTTAGGCTATTTTAAATCAAGGTTTTCTAGTTCCCTATTGGACTTCCATCATTTTCCAGTACAGTGTTCTGGACTGTTCCAGTTCACACCCATTCCTTCTAAAAAGCCTTATAACCCTCGCCGTCACACTTAAAAAACAATAATGAGGCATTGGAATCCTTTAAGTGTCATATATATTTTATTGATACAGGAACTATACAGCTGCTTTCCAGTAGACTTGTGGGTGACGTCTTGACCTCAGAGCTCATTTCCCATCTGTATACAGTGGAGGTTTCTTCGGTTGGATTTTACTGGCGATTTGTCATATGGTGTTAATTTGCCTTAGTTTCTGTGGACGAAAGAAACCCAAGGTTCGTTTATAAAATATTTCGTAATAATCTAAAATCAACAAAGATACATAATTATATATATATATATATCAGGAAACGACCGGGATACCTTTTTTTGCCGGGACCCGGGCCGGGACATAGTATATATTTTTGCTCCTTCGACATTCTGAAGTGATGATGTTTTTTTAGAAAGCATTTCCAAAAAATTAGTGACGACGTTTTTTTTAAAGAAAAGAATCTCCAAAAAAAGTGACGACGTTTTCTTTTAGAAAAGAATCTCATAATTTTTTTTGGGAAATTCATTTCTAAATAAAATTAAAGAATGACAAACGAAAGAAAATATTGAAGTCCCGGCTCGGTGTCTAAAAAACCGGGATACCGGTCCAGGACACTCAAAAACAGCCGGAACCAGGGCCGGGTACCGGTCGTTTCCTGATATATATATATATATATATATATATATATGGGTGATTATATTTTACGTTTTTCGGATTTAAGATTGAAGATTGTAGCACGGTTTTTGATCATTAAACAGTACAATTTGTGTTCTTAGGAATGATGTTCGTATCTCTGAATTGATGTTCACTTCTCAAAAGGGATGCCCTTATTTCATGTTGTCACCTTTTTTTATGTATCTTTTCCTTCATCCAATCACGTTCTAAAAAAATGTGGTATCCTGAATTATAACATTTTTTCTTCTTTTCGTAGCCGACCCCAAACACCGAAATCATCTACGCACATAGTCCGCCCGCAACAAAGTACGTATCCCTCTTTCAATGACTATGCTGTTCAATCAAAAGGTGTTTTTTTTACAAAATAAGGCAGTGGAATTTGTTAAAAAATGCTCCAATTTTTTTTGGTTACTTAGAGGCCGTCCTGCCTAACTTTACGCCCTAGGCAAACACTCTTCTCCTGGAAAACATCTACACTTATGTACTTTAAAAAAGCATGACATAATTCACATCTTCTTTTATGAATAAATATTTCAAAAATATCAATTTTGTATATGACTAAAGAAAGGAGGGAAAATGTACTCGTAAATTATCCAATACAATTTTTTTTTTCATTTGGTTAAAATGGTACCTTTCCATTTCTACGTTTAATAGTCTGAGTGATTATCTTTATATGGTCAGATATTATCAAACAAAAGAATTTTTTTTGACTGAGGTTGAGAAGTTACTTGATTCATTTGGCATTAAAGGAGTCCATTATTTTATTCTTCCTCTTCTATTTTCTTTCAACCAATCTCTAACCTGCATTGCACATATTTCCAATTTTAATACGGGTCATTCTTTCCTTTGCTATTTTCTCTTCCTGTTCTTGAATGAAATGAAAATGGCAAAAAAGAAATATCAATATTAATAATTGTAGGTTGCCTCTTGAACAGAACATATCAGTTAATTTTAATTGATGTCTTTTTTTATTTCCTCGATCTTCATAGTGCTGTCAGCATGAATCCGTTTAGTGAAGGTAAGAAAAATATATTCCACTTTATTTAGTGTCCGTTTCGCTTCAGTACCCAGGCAAATATTTGGATCTGCACACTACTTATTCAATATGGTAATTTGAACTTAATAACAGTGCTATATATATATATATATATATATATATATATATATATATATATATATACATGGTTATACCAGCAAAATGTATAATTTAGTTTAGTTGTCTCTGGCTACCTTGGGGCTAGCTGAAGTGATTTTTTACATTAAAACTGCCTGTTGTACCAGCCATGTAGAGCGCTTGTTAGTAAACATTGTTTTCACTCATTTTCACCATGAGGAGAAGAATCGTGAGAAGATTGCTGACCTCCTTAAGGCCAAAGTGGACAAAAATGAGAACATGAAAATTGTTGGCTGCTCTCTGGCTACAGTTTACAATCTAAAGGATGGCAAAGGATCTTAAGTAAGATCTCAAGAATTTAAATTGGTTTTTGTTTTCTACTTTCATTTAATATGAAAGTTAATAGTGTATCAAATTAGTTTTTTGTTGTTGGAAAATGCCCCCAACATAATTTATTAAAAACGTGAATTGCCCAATATTCATCGCTACCATACGTTGCTTCTGCATTCTACGTTTTTTAAGTATTAACTATCGATAATACATAACTTTTTGTTTGTTGATATGTTTTCAGTGAATCAAGGGTTTCAAGGTGATGGAGATCAAGGCTTTGAAAATCAAACTGAATCCAGGCGGTCTAGCGGTGATATTTACTCCCGGCGGTCCTCTCGAGCCAATGTTCCCCGCCGTAATGTCACTATCATTGATGCCCCCACTTCAAATTTCTACGAAAGCAACGACCGTCCTCTCCAGTCTTCTTTCTTTGCTCCCGTGAGCATTGGAATACAAACCTCTAACGACATCGCGACTCAGACACCCCTGAATGACGTCGCCTCACAATGTAAGCCTGATCGGATCAATAAAGGAGTCCAGCCTCTTATTTTCACTCGATCTCCCAACAAGCCCGAGATCATTCAAGCCCCCGTTGTCACGGAGGTTTCCCTTCCTGGCAGAGGGGCCCTTAAGTACCCTCCTCAGCCTCCTCCACTTCCATTGCCTAATATGGATGAATCCTCTCCGGATCAACCATGGAAGCTAATACTTCGAAATAGGGACAACTAAAAGTCTCACACACCGGAAAGAGTGAAAAAAAAAAAAAATCAACAATTCTGTTACGTTTACATACTTTAAATCTGCTTGAAATTTGTATTCTATTTGGCTGTATAGAGGTCAGGAAAAGGGCAGAAAAATAAATTTGTCTTCTCAAGGAGCTTAACAATATTGTCTTGTTTTTTCATCTTGAATAAAATATCAAAATGATCATTTTAGAGTCCAAGAATGTAACTTTGTGTAGATCACAAATAGTGCAGCACAAAAATAACATCGGATTCTCTTGGTCATGTTTACTGTAATTTCATCGCGCGTAAACTCTTCGTATACCTTTTCATAGCCTTTTTTTTTCGAGGATATTTACCTCGCATGCTCTTATATATTCAGTTAATTTTCTCCTTCTTCTTTTGCGGAAAGCATTTTCCTCGTGGATATTTTTGCCGTAAAGCTTTTTTTATCGTAAAGCATTTTCCCTTTGTAATTTTTTTCTGTACAAAACCTAATCTTGCAGGCTCAGTCAGGAGTTCCATGAGGTTAAAATCTACACTTTTAGGGAGAAAATACACGCGGTCTAAGAGCTTAGCACACCATAGCCTCAGGCAGGCCCGGCGGGATGGGCGGGCCTGATGGGGGAGGGGGCAGGCACTGCGTGACGTGGGTCCGATTTTTTATGAATTTGCAAAACTGTGCCCACCCACCCATAACAACTGTAGGGCTCCCAAAAGCCTGGGCCTGCCTGTGGGCCTGGCCTCAGGTGTTCCATCGAAAGTTGTTGGGGTTGAAATTGACCACAGACTCTATTAAGGTGGTAAACACCGCCTAAATTACAGGAACCCTTGTTACATCACAATTAAAAACCCAATTAGTACGTAAATAAGCTTGTCCAGTTTATGTTATATTGTTATATAATTGGTATTACAGGGAGACTTTTTCTCAACGTGATTGGTTTGAAAGTAAAGGAGCTTGAATAACGAAAAATGAATTGATATTATGTTATGTGATATCTCTTCAATCGTTAGAGCTCAAGTGCCAACATCTACTCAGATATAATAATATCATAAACACGATGAGTGGTTTTTTTCCATAAACCTCGACAAATACGATTTTTTAGTTATATCATCTAATACTGCCAAAAAATATGAGTTAATACACCTCAAACTTGGAGAAGGATGTGATGTAGCTTCTTTACGACAGTTGTGTATATCCTATCTGGTAATAAGAAGAGCAAATAATCTGGCATAAAATTTGCTACCATGAAAAATATGTTTGTTTGTAAATCATCATTATTCATAAAACAACGTTATGGTACCATTAGTAAAGCTTCTTTTCGATTTTTTTTGGCACCATATCTAGAACAACTTCTCGCAATGAAGCGTCCACATTCACTTTAAACCGGGTTGAACCACAAGTTCTTCTTAAGTTTATATAATGCTCCTCAGCTTGAAATTTTTATACAGGTCCTATCACTTATAAAAACATGAAAAGCGCCCATTATCATACATTAATTGTCTTAGAGTACCCATGAGTGCCCCCCTAAATTACATCCATGATACTTAACGTCTTAAAAACTGTGAAATGAAAAGAAATATACAGTCAACTCGACTAAGTCGATCTCTCGGGGACTGTGCAAAAACAATCGATTTAGGCGAAATTCGAGTAACAAATTTTGATTGCTAAGTCGAAGAAAAATTCGATATACAGGTAGGCGTGTGTGTGTGCACTCGCTCACATGCAGTCGCAAATTCTTAAGTTTTCAATACTTTTCTCCACTTCAAACATCTGTGTCTGCTTCCTTGTAATAACAGTGTGACGACAGGCGCAGTGCATGCGGGCTGTGTTTTGGAAAAGTGAGAGCCCTCTTCCTTCGACTATGCCAAAGTTATTTTCGTGTTTATGTATGTGTTACTGTCAAATATCTGTTCAACTTAGGCGAAATATCGACTTACAAAAATCGACTTGTACGATTTTTATTACACATTCAAAGGAGAGGAAAAAATGGGACTTTTGATTATATTCGAGTTAGGCGACTTTTCGACTTATGCAATTTCGACTTAGGCGAAGTTGACTGTATATATATTTACTCAGACATCCAACTTTTCCTTATAAAACTAGATAACGAACAATATGTATACATAAGTGCTTCAAACTCTTTTATTTGCTCAAGATTTTGACATTGGAATAGTTGATGCATTTGATGGTCGAATATATCTAGTTACAAGGATCACAGTTGTTGCTGATGTATCAAAAATATGCTAAATGAAATAAATATATTATTATCTTGGTAAAAACAATCCATTATCAAAAGCTATTCAACTTTTTATTACGATAAAGTTATAATTAAAGAAATAAAAAAATATCTGCCTAAAAAACCATTAATTGAAAAAAAACCATTTTGTGATGAATTATAAAACGTTAGGGGGAAAATATTATCTTACAACTAAAAAAAATCGATTGTGTGGAATGTTTTTTCTCTTCGTTCGAAATCCGTTTTTGAGAAGCTAGGATTATTTCCATTAAAATATTAGCTTCCTTTTGCGAAATCTATTTTCTAGGAACAAAAGTTCGTTCAGTTTAACATTCTTTATCATTTATCATTCTTTATTTTTGATCATTAGCTGTAAGTAATGGAGCTGATGTTTTTAAAACTTATTATTAACGCAAAAAAGTTCAGCCACAATATTTATTTATGATTATTGATAGTTGACAGTATACAAATATATATTATATAATTTACACAGAGTATCTAAAATAAATCTTCAAACTTTGAATAGTAGTGGTAACGGAACATGGAATGAAGCATAACACACGCAACCTGGCAATAAAATATATATATAATATATATATATATATGGGAAGATTCATATTGCTTCCATCAAGATGGTGCACCTTCTCCCATAGCAAAATTAGTTCAGGACTTTTGTCATCGTTCATTGAGCACTTCTGGTCAAGGGATATGTGGCCCGCCTGCCTCAACAGAGTTGAATCCAATGGACTTTTCAATTTAGTCGATTCTAGAGAATAAGGTACAAAGAACCGTATTTTTTTTAGGTCGCTGAAGGCCTCATTGGGGGTGACATGCACATAAATTTATCCGAATGTCATCCATACAGCCTGTCAGTCATTTAAGAAGAGGCTGTTGTGGTCGTCAAAGGAGATATATTGAATACATATATAATACATATGTGGGCTGTGGATGATTTTAATACCGACTTGACATAGAAAGAGAAAAAAACTGAAAACATAGAGACATCTCTCTGGCCTCTCTTTATTATAGTATTAAACCTCACAAACCTCTCCTTTTTCATAACAAAGCTGTTATTATTATTATTGCGTACATTAAACAGCTTGAGTTATTTAACTCTAGAGGAGGAACCTTGATACGGAGTTCCCCCCTGTGTCCGGAGTCACTTATTCGACAGGATTCCTGGACGAGAGGAACTCCATCGTCTCTTGTCGGGACTGACTTGTTCTTATGGTAAGTAGTTCAATGCCTCCCTCGTCACGGAAGGCTCTCTAGGCTTCCTCTCAAAGCTTATTAATTATTTTAGCATTTTTCTGGCCGATTTGACGACGAAAGTGAAGGAGGAAAACAGTAATACCGCCCATCATAATAATCTAGAAGATAAAAGAAACAACGCATCAAAATGTATTTAATTTTTTTGTAATAAATGTAAAAAATAGTAAAATAATTAGTAAGAAATCTATTTGAATATTTTTTTACATAGAGATCAATCCTGTCATTTTAATTACAAGTTTTGTCGTTTTTCATAATAGTTTAATTAAGGGGTTATTATTTATAAAATTTTATTTAGAAAGGAGATGGAAAAAACAATGTATACCTACCGCGACGAAATGAAATGTATTCAGAGATATCAAGTTTATAAATTCCTCATCATATCCAATAAATAACATTAGTAGTTGGATATTACTTTAATATACTTTAATGTTCTTTTCCTGTATTTCAGTTCTTAAATAATAGTATAAAATACATAAGAATCTCACTTCAATTAATACAACGACAAATGAAAAAGGGAGAGGTTTGTGAGGTTTAATACTATAATAAAAGAGAGAGGCCAGAGAGATGTCTCTATGTTTTCAGTTTTTTTCTCTTTCTATGTCAAGTCGGTATTAAAATCATCCTCAGCCCATATGTGTATTGAATATGTGGAATCTTTTTGATAAAATATATTTTGTATTCAAGCAAGCTATTAATTAGTCTTAATCAGTTCAAAGTGTCCCAAAAATAATTGTCACCCTGTAATTAGGTATATTAAAGCTTATAGATACATTAGATAGTTCGCATTTGGGAATTGAGAACTTACCCTTTATAAAGTTCTTGACAACGTTCTATAAGTATGAAAAGTGTTATAAAAAAAAGATTAAGTTCATATAAAGGAATTTTATAAGGGTCTTGATGGAATTGAAATCCATTTCTTAATATTTTAAAAAAGCTACATTGAGGGACTCTCAATTCAGTGGGGGGGAACTGGGTGGCTCTAGGATGTGTAAAATGTACATAATGCTGAACATAAATACATAGAATGTACACAAATAATATACAGCGGGAAGTTTGCTCAATTTAAATAATCCTCTAAAAAGTGGGAGCACGTTTGCAAGGGGGGGTATTGAGCTCGTGCCTATCACTTTTTTTCTTCTTCATCATCACTATGAATAATATGACTATGAGGAATAGTCCCTAATGATGACCAACAAAGATTAAAACCATCATAAAAACTGATCCCGTGAGAACATATCAACAACGCCCGTGATCAACAAAGCTCAAAGGAAAACAATGGTGCCATTGTTCATTGGTTTGACTATGATGAAGTTGAGTCATTAACACCAGATAAGTGTGAAGATATAGAGTAATGGAGTACGCTCGATACATAGAGACTTTCTCCAAAGGATTAACCTGGCTTATTCATTGATGGTCAATTCCAATAAAGTGACAATATAAATGTTATGTACAAGGTCTATATAATACCAAGAATGTTTATTTCATGCTTTTATGGATAGTAGTGACACGCCGGTAATTTTATTATTATTTGTGGACGTATCATAAATTAGTGTAGCAATAGGTTTTTGATGACGACAGAGGGAAGACATATAGAGATATAAAGACATAGAGAGCTTATTGGATTCTTCAGAGGCAACCGTGCCCCACTATTAAACAAATCTTTCTATCTCTATGATCAACTTACGATGACGTAGATCAAATTAGTTTGTTTATATTGAGCACAGAATACAGCTGAACGACGATGCCTCTCTGCTATTGAAGGGAATATGCTCTCTATATCTCATATACCTTATGGAAAGAACACCATTAATAAAGTTATTCTTCTTGCTTGCCGGTGTGACGTTACTGCAATCGCCGACAAGCGATTGTTCAGCTCTCTTGGCAATATGGACGGTCCTTGTTTTTCAATAGTCCTTGGTTATGTCGCAATAATCGAGATCCGGTTGGTTGATTCAGTATAATGCTTAAACGCTTATTTATATCCAAATGGAGTTATCTCTGTAAAATAATAATGGGGAAAAATAGTTTCATCATCTTTTTTTAAATTACTGATAGCCTCATATAAATTGTGGTCAGATCAATATAGAGCAATTTATTATTGTGCTTAGGTTTGAGGTCACGATATCACATATATTTTCTAGAAATAATAGTGTCCCCAATGAGCTAGCTCTTAACATGGTATAACATAGATGTAGGCCCATGAAGAAGAGAATATTAGTATCCTAAAAGATGGTATTCTTATCCCTCATTTCATTTTCAACACACCTCAACAGCTGCGAGTGAAGTGATGCTTTGTAGCATAATACCAGGCTTGTGAGCGATCAGGAAAAAAATAGCGATCCGATCAAAAATAGCGATCATAAATTCTTTGCGATATAGCGATATAACGATCAGGGATTTTCCGATCAGCGATCCGATCAATTTAATTGCGATCAACAAAAAAATTAGCTATGTTATACTAATTCTCAGTGGTTTCTGCGATAACTTTTTTTTCAACTTGCAATAACGATAAAACGATAACTTTTTTCTCAACTTGCGATAAACGATAAAAAAATTTCAAAACACAACTTGCGAAAGCGATAAACGATAAGAATCTCCAAAAAAAAGTGATGACGTTTTTTTAGAAAAGAATCTCCAAAAAAAAGTGATGACGTTTTTTTTAGAAAAGAATCTCAAAAAAAAGTGATGACGTTTTTTTTTAGAAAACATATCCAAAAAAAGTGATAACGTTTTTTTTATAGAAAAGAATCTCCAAAGAAGTGATGACGTTTTTTTAGAAAATATCTTTAAAAAAATGATGACGTTTTTTTTAGAAAAGAATCTCCAAAAAAAGTGATGACTTTTAAAAAAAAGTTATTTTATACACGCTTTTTTTAGTGATTTTCTTACGATCAAAAGATATAAAGATCAGGACCTTTTGCAATACTGCAATCAGCGATCAAATATCGCTATATCGCTATTGATCGCCGATCAAAAAAAACTCCGATCAACAAGCCTGCATAATACCAAATGTTAGTATTATTATAACTATTCCATCTCCTTTTCTGTCAACCAATCACGGTTCAAAAACTTTTTCGTAACCCTAAGCAGCCTACCCTTTATTAGAATCCCTTTCCGGTACATAATTAATTCAAGAAGCAATCACTACAGAGTATAGTTAAAGGATCAGTGAAACATGGAAACGCCCAACGCTTAATGACCCTCAAATCCATCCCAGACACAACTAATCCCTTTTGAAATCCTCTATAACTTCCAAATACCTCTCTTACTCATCCTCTTCTTATAAAAAAGCAAAACAATAACATTAAAAAAGTGTGAATCATTACGGATGCATAAAAAACACAGGAGATGATCCAAGTTTATCCTCTTTTTCCATTTTATTACCCTTCTCATTCCATGGCAGGATTCAGTGAATTCGGATAGACACGTGTGTTTATGTACATTTATCCTTCTATTCCTTCTCCAGGAAGAAGGGGGTTCTTACCATTATTCAAATATATATATGTATTTATGAATGTGTAACTAAGAAGCGCATCATCCATCTATCTATTTAAATAAGAAGAAAAAATTGAAATGGTTTTCAAATGGTGGAGGGGGATTTAAATAAAAATATATATATATATATAATCCCCCTTTATTTATCTATGTCTATTGCCTCCACACGCTTAATTTTAGATAAGTTCTACACACATAGAGCACAGGGGGGGGGGGGGGGGGAGTGTGCTGTTTGTTTGGTGCCCTCTTTGCAAGCTTCTGAATGGTCCTCCAAGAGATGAAGAGAGAGAGAGAGAGAAAGGGAGGGAAATTTAAATCCTTCTTTTTTGCTTCTATAGGGAGTAATGATCAGTTTATTTATATATATAATAATATAAAGAGTTATTGCTGGAAGAAGAGGTAAATCTTAAGGCCATAAGTCCTACAAATAATATCTATACAATTTCTTGGCGTCTGAGCAAGACACAATAATTGTAGCGTCAATTGGTGGTTCAAAATATATGTGAATTGGCATAGGCGTAGGAGACAGGGAGCAAGGGGGGCAACTGTCCCCCCAAAATTCGGATGAGTTCTCGAATTCGGGCGAATTGGTTGAGGTTTTCGGGCATTTAAGTTGAAAAAAAATATGAATTATGAAAGCAACCGGATTTTGAAGTATAACCAAATTAATTAATGTAATGAAAAGTATGTAATTACTATAAAGAATATATTAATCTACATAGCTTTCTTCGTTTCGATTATTTTTTCACCAATGAACAGTTCTTGTTAAAATTCGGGCAATTGAATCCTGCCCCCCCCCCCTCCAGACCAAACATCTCCCCTACGCCTAATTGAATTGGTTCACTCATTTTTGCTCCTACATATATTTAATAAATTAGGTATTATCTTTATAAGTAACAATCCCACACTAGATAGTAAGTAATATATAAATGTCCTTTGTTTTTCTTCATTCCTTGCTAAGCAATATTATTATCATTATTACCATTGTTCACAATATATAATTCTCTGAAAATATTTAAGCTCCTCTGACATCATAGACAAAAAAAAGTAAGTAAAATAAATATCTCCAAAAAACATTATTTATTCTCAGCTTAGATTATGTAGTTATTTGTGTCATACACGTATCTGAACCTATGTAATAACTGGATGTAGAAAGAATAAGAGGAAGGAAGATCAATGTACGAGTGGGCAGCTGATGAAACAAAAAATAGAAGGAAGGAATTATTATAATAGCCCGTGAACAGTCCAAGACTAAATATTAGTCCCTATGGAGTAGATAAAAGAAAATGAAAAAATGCATGAAGCATTTACGCAATGGTAATCAATAAAAGTTTTTTCTTAATAATAAAAATAGCTTGACGTCACTGGCAGCCATTTTAGCTACATTACTGAGATCCTCAAGTTGGTCGAATGTTTCTTCTCGATTGAGTTATTTCATAGGTCGGGCATCTGAACCCAAGAAAATGAATACAAATGTCATTGACGTCACAGACAAATTGTTAATCAACAAAATCCCAATATCCAAGAATATCCTTTATTCTGCTCATTTAAATTATTCCATATTAGTTTAGCAGATGGACTTGGTTATATTAAAAGCATATTATATGCAAAGTCAAATCTCCAACGATGTCATTTATTTATTGCTCATTGTATCGTCGCATTGTTCAACGTTGAAAGTTCCATGTAAGTTTAGTATTGGAGAAAAGAAAACAATACGTTTTTCTGACGTCACAGACAAAATATTCGTAAATAAAATAACATTGCACAGAATGTTTTTTATTGTTTCTTGCAAAGTATATGGTATTATTCCTCATTTTAGATCATTTCAAGACAATTTAATACTTTGTTTTATGACACCATACACAAAATAAATATATGGTAGTTCACGCTGTTTCGTCCATGTATATAAGGTTATAATCTCTTGACAGTAAATATGTTCTACAATGTTCATTCGTTATTTATTTTAACGCAACTGTCGAGAGTATTTTTATTTTTTTTATTGTTGTCTTGTATTTTAGTGTAGTTAGTTAATATTTTACACTGTCTTATAATATTTGATAGCCGAAAAAAAAAAATTATAACCGTTAAAAGAGGGAAGGAAATAAATATATGTTACTATTAAGATTGTTCTCTGAAACACAGGGATATGGACTGCAGCTTACGAGAGATACCAATTTTTCTCTTTTCACTCACTCTATAACTTTTATAATTAATTGGCATGGACCCTAACCACTCCAACTAATAAAAACTTCCAGAAGTGAACAAATAAACAAAATGTATATCCTTCGTTTTTGGGGATTCATCCGAATGAATAAAAAAAAATGTTTATCTGTGATGTATAAAGTTTATCTGACGCATTTTAATCCATTATATGCGTCATTTTGTACGCGAGATATGCGAGGTGTTCTAAAAATCGCTATACTTAAGAGAAATAAGCAAATACATTTTTGCACGTAATCTCCCCAAAAATTGATCTTTTGATATGAGAATATACAATTACCGCTTGGTAACCACTGTTACCTGGATAGAAAGAGAAAGAAAAGAGAAGCGAGAGAGTATTTTGCTTCGCTTCTCTTTTTTCTTTCTTTTTCTATCCAGGTAACAGTGGTTACCAAGCGGTAATTGTACATTCTCATATCAAAAGATTACCTGCAAAATGTATTTGCTTATTTCTCTTAAAGTATAGCGATTTTTAGAACACCAAACATATCAAATGAAAGCTGGTAAACCAGCTTTAATATTTTGGTAAACTAAATCATGTCAATTTAATAAGTGGAGAGTTATCGACTGATGTCGAATTAAGTTCCATGTGATGGCTTTTATGTAGGACTTAAAAAGACCAATGAAATGTTCGCTGTGCTCACCGACCTAACTAATAACTGGATGCACAAAGGACTACATAAGATAAAACGGAAGATCAATGTACGAGTAAGCAACTGATGAAACGAAGAAGAGAAGAAAGGAATACGTATTATAATTATACCTCTTGAGTAGTCTAAGCTCCCAATTCTTAAGGAATAGAAGAAGGGAGAAATGCCAAAAGTAATACCAGTGACGTCATTTGTGGGGACTACTTTTTTGTAAAAGTATAACATAGTATGACGTCACTGGACCTTTATTGCTAGATTTTTCAATTCATTACTTCTTTGTTTTTATCAGGTGGAGAACTATTTTTTACTTCCTGTATGTACTCAAACAGCTCTTTAAAGGGGACTGATTTTTTTCTGTTCGGGTGAATATCCAGTATTTATATAAATGGTGGGTGTTTTAGCTCCTAAATTAAATGCACATCGCAATAACTGTATCCAAATGTTGGAGACATTCAGCCGTCAAATCCACGAGCCAAAGGCATAGTTATTTATATCGAGGATTTACAATTATAAACAGAATGTGGGTATGTTTTTATTCTACTCCAGGCTGTCATACAAAATGGTAGATTCAAGTGGCATAAGACTTTAAATGTAGTCTCCAAGGGGTCCCATCACTGATAAAATCAAGTCTTTCAATCTATATTATACACAGTGCACTCACAAACTGAATAACTCCAAAATCTGTGTCCCCTTTTTGCTCCTCCTATCAATTAAAAAGGTACCCACATACGTCGACTATGGGTACCTACCTACATAATTTGAGCGGATAAGTCGTTTTAATCCATTGTTTCATTTTTTATCAGTGTTGTTAGTTGAGGGTAGTGTATCTTATGAGGCATATTTTCTGAATGACAACTTGAATATATTTCCTCTTCATCATATCCAATTTTATAATTAAAACAACGAAAAAGAGCAAATATTGAATTATTCAAAGGAATGCATTTTATTCAAATTAGAAAATTATTGTACACATTTTTAAAATATTATCACAGTACTCAATATTAATTTTTAAAGAATTGGTTGGGTTTTTTAAATCTAGGCATGTGTTTAAGCTAATATGTTAAAGTTCAACACTTGTTTTATATACAGGGTGATTCACTTAATTGAGACTCACTATTACAACTACAATCTTTGTATTAATTTTACACAAATATTTTAAAAACAAAAATGATAGCACAATGTGTAATTTCAAAATGTATTTCAATAAATTTACCATATCCTCCTTTGGCTTCACTACAGCTTTAACCTCCTCACGGTGAGGAACACAGGCAGGAATCTCTTCCTCAGACAAAGATTTCTCGGTCCAGGCCACCAGCAACAGTCAGAATGACCGTTTTTTTATCTAAAAAAAGGAGACACCCCCGTGCAGCTGAGGACTCTCTTCAGAAGGCAAAAGCCACCCTCAGTCATGGTCTGGGCGGGATGACGTCTGACGGTAAAGGCCCCAATTATCTTTGTCGAGGAGGGCGTGAGATCGACCAGGCGGTTACCTGCAGCTTTTTCAGAGGAAGTCGTCCCATGGGTACAAAGAGTTTATCCAAGACACTCTTTTACTGTTTCACAAGATGGAGCTCCATCCCATAACAGCAAATTGGTTTCAAAGCTTCTGCACTGATATGTTTGCAGACTTTTGGTCCAAAGACTTGTGTGCCCTCCCTCCTCCCCAGATCTGAACCAATGGACTTTGGAATATAGTCCATTCTGGAGACAAGGGTGTAGCAAGTCCTGGCCATCGGTGGAGATTCTAAAGAAGAAGTTGATTCAGGCCTGGCCTCTTTGTCTGAGGAAGAGATTCCTGCCTGTGTTGCCTCCACCGTGAGGAGGTTCAAAACTGTAGTGAAGGCCAAAGAAGGATATGTGGAAATTTAATGAAATACATTTTGTAAATTACACATTGTGCTATCATTTTGTTTAAAATTATTTGTGTAAATTTAATACAAGATTGTAGTTAGTAATATGTGAGTCTCAATTTAAGTGAATCACCCTGTATAATATAATATTACACTATCCACTTATACGACATGGATGATATAACGAAGCACACAATGGACCAAGACAAATAGAAACAATGTTAAGTATTTTCTATAAATCGAATAAACTGGAGATCTATGAGTGTAATACACATAAATACTGCCTTACCAATCTATTTTATTTAACCATTGCACATACAAAAAAGATTTATTTGGCAGTTATAATTGCTGACACTGTTCAAAACTAATAATCTATTTGCCACATTTTTTTTTACAAAGATATAAAGAGTTTTATTTAATTTAGATAAACCCCCTCCCGTTAAATTTGAGTCAATTTATTATGACTATCATTGAGGAATGATTTATTTTCATATATTTTTTTTTCGACCTTATTCTATTCAGCGAATTACATATAGTCACACACACACAACATATATATATATATATATATATATATATATATATATATATATATATATATATATATATATATATATATATATATATATATATATAATATATATTCTAGTTCTAAATTAAATCAGAAAATATAAAAAGTCAATTTCAATAGACAAACATTTAGTTGTTAAAAAGCAATATTTTTTTCCGTAAAAATTAATGCAGTAAAAACGATACAACAATTACACAGTGACAAAAAGGTAAATTAATAACACAAATGTCTTCTAACAAACCTCTATAAAATACGTAAGAGTTTTTTAAGGTCATTCACTGTTTTCTCCTCCGAGAATGAGGGGAAGTAGCGAACCAAGTCTCCCGCGAACTTCCACTGGTAATCAGTATATATTTTATGATCACTAAAAATGATTTTTTTTTTCTGCTAACAAAAAACTTCATTTGATTGTCTATTTATAGTATATTGGACAAATCAAGGATATGGTTACATTTTCTTTTCAGGATAGACTGAGTGACTCACAGATGATGTTTTCTCCTCTTCTGAAGGAACCATCATATGACGTCACGTCAAAACATATTCATACAACCGATATATACAACTACAATTGTCGATCTCCTTCATTTAAAGTCTTTAAAACGTGCATTTTTGGTACAATCTAAAACAATAAGATGCCTTAATATATAGCAGAATCACATTATAAACTAGAGGCATATATACACTCAGAGAGTGCAAACCTCCGCCGTCACGGGGTCCTTATGAGCCTTCCGAGGCGGATTTTTCACAACTGGGGCGGCGTAGAGGGACGGGGGAGGGTTCCCCTCGACGGAAATTCCGAGAGGAAGACGCTCCCGGCACCCAATTTCACAGCACAGCGACATCTATTGGCAGAGTAGGCTAACTTGAAATATTTATTAGTATGTAGCTCATTTTGCATCTTAAAGAAGCACTCAGAGATACCAAAATTTAATCACTTGTTCCTTTTGGCATTTCCAACAACTCCACAAAGTTTCATCCGAATCTGTTCCGTACTTTTTGAGTTATCCTGCTGACAAACACACAACAAAACCAACGCCAGTGACAACAATACCTCCTTCGGCGGAGGTAATAATGAATACAACATTCTTTGGCAATATTAATTTTATTATTTAAATCCGTCAGAGGACCCAATTACTCAAAACGTGTTAACGCCCCAGTCGTACAGTAATACCTTTAACGACTTTTATGTATGTCTCCCTCCTCCTTACTCGCACACATTCCACCCCTCATTTAACACCAGAGAAAAAATGATGTAGACCTCGCCATTGCCCATAGTTCATACACTACTTCCCCCAAACAAACTCAATATCATCCTCTTTCTTTCATAATGGTTAGCATGAATAATTACGGGCATCCATTTTCTTCCTTTGTCTCCCTTTTCACCCAACCTCAGTAACCCTCCCATCTATTGTAAAACCATTGTGTGTGTGTGTGACTGCCCCTTACCATTTTATATATACTTAGCGATAACACACATATGTATATGTGCACAACTGCAGGGATTGAACAAAAAAGAACAATAAAATATGTGCAAGTTTGGAAAAAATAATATTCTAACCGACTTTTCATTCTTCTTATTACTACTTTTATGATATTTGCACTTTAAAATCATTGTGTAGTTTTAAATTTATAATTCTATATTTAGTCATGGAGTGAAAGAGTCCCCCTTTTCTAAATATATATCCTTCATAGATACGGTGGCTTATCATGCTATTATTTACTTTTGTGGGGGGTTCCCCCCTCGAATATATAAACCACCATTATGGTTCCTTAGTTTGTTGACTCTTTTTTTTTTTTTCGCTCATGAGTCTTTTTTATGAAAAATATTTATACGGATTATTGAGTCCATATGGGCCAACTAAAAAAATGATGCTGGTAGCCACTAATGATTTTTTTTGTGTCCACAGATGGTAAATATGGATATATATTGAAGATATGTATATCGTAATTTATAATGCCTAATATAAGAGTGTTTATTTTGTGTCCATACGCAAATAGCATGTCCATGTTTATATAATGTTTTTAGCATTTCCATGAAAATTTATTGCATATGGGCACAAATGTAATTTTTTATTACTAAAGAGTAATATTTTTGGATTCAATTCAGTCAACACATAGGAAATACGCAAGCTCTTTCAATAACTATAAACATCATATGATGTTTAAGAACGGATCTTTTCCTCGAACGTAGTTGGTATTTAAAGGAGCGGGAAGGATTAAAAAAGGCCTTATGAAATAAGGCACATCTTCCATATTCCTTTGAAACATAACTTATATGATGGCCTTATTTGCTTCCCTTAATCATTTAATCTTCTATCTATACTAATAAAAAAGAATTCCGTTCGTTCGTTCGTTCGTGCGTTTCCCTGTATCTCCCCAATGGTTCATCAAATCTAGACGAAATTTTCTGTGATAGTTTTGAAAGTCCAGGGAGTGTTTTAGTGGGGTTGTCAACTCCCGGAAAATTCGTCATTGCCATGTTTATTTTATTCGCTAAAACGTTTTTTTGGCCGATTTTTTAAAATTTCCAAGTTAGATTTTGACCAACTTTCTGTGAATAAGTCCAGGTAGTAAGACGTGTTTTTGTTTAATTCGATGTTTACCGGAAAATTCGTTTTCTACATGATTACATAAAAACAAGTTTTTTTCCCCCAAATTTAAGTTTTGTCGAAAATACAACTTTTTTAAAACACAACATTGCGCTAGAGATGCCTAGAGATGGAGAGTGATATCAACCACATTCAGCTTTTCTTGATAAATATGTGAAGTCGTACTTTCTCTTAAGTTTTTGCTGTTTTCCCCATCAACAGAGATCAAACAAATACTCTGATATTCAGCGCTATCATACATATATTCGGCACTCTATGTTTCCTGTGAAATGATTCAAAAAATGACTTCTTTTTATGAAGTTTAAATACCCAGCCTTAAGGAATAAAACGGAAAAAATAGCAAAGAAGACCCAATTATGACTTTTTAAGGAACATATTTTAATATAAAAAGTCACATGCGATGACATCACTAAAAAATTCGTGTGACTTTTTTTTTCATTCCAGACTATTGTCAAGTTGGAAAATCCCGGGCAGCGCCGGGTAACATTCGCTAGTATACTATAATATTTAAAAGAACGCTAATACATATTTGTATAAATAATATATTTAACTTTGAATGGATAGACCAATCAATTCAACCATTACTTTTTACTTCTCACAAAAGGCAGTGGTACAAAATCAGGTTTAGTCGCAGGAATCATCGTCATATGTCCATCAAAGCTTCTCTAAATCTGGAAGTTTTCATCTCTCATAGAATTTGCATGAATAACGTCAGTGGGTGAAAATGTGCATAACGCCAAATAACGTGCAAATCAGCTCAATTTTTTTTTCGTCAAATTTTTTCCATTACTAATACATAAGTAATCGTTCATGGTTCTCTTAATTATGTATCGTTGAGTTGCTAAACCTTCAAGTTATAAAAATACAAAAAAATAGCAGAATATAAGGAAAAATATAAGGACTGATGATCCTTCAGTCCTCAGTCTAATTAGGAGGTACATACTCGCGGTCATTCTAGTGTTTTTACAATCTGACTCCGTATCTACTCATGTTTTTTAGTCATCTTCTGTAAATTTAATCGAACTATAAATTGTACTTTTATATATCTTCCATTCAGAAGTAAAATAAAGCTTGATTAATAATATATACAATAGTCTTGTATGTGATACAAGGTACATGATAAATAAGAAGAGAACCAAGAAATGGAATAATTCTTTATTGTTTTGAAATTAAGATATAGATAAACATAATATAAGTTGAAAGCAGATTTAAATACTATTAGAAGTATCGTCTGGGGATTGACGAGAGGTTGTAGGGGTTTAAAGGGAGCTATTTCATTAAATAAAAAATACGAGCAAAAAGTTTATTATGATAAACAATTAAAAAATAACAGAATGTAATATCCGTTTAACCTTCGATTTCATTGTATTGATTACTTTTTTTTCCAGTAATAAATACTATATTTATTCTTATATATATAAATTTACGCGGTTTGTATTACAATGTAAATATTTATCAATGAAATGGTCATACATTTGAGGGGGGTGATAAGGGGTGGGTGAGTCCTTCCATAAGATAAGTATGGAGGGGTTTGGCAGCTATGGTGTACAATATTATTAAAATTATATAAAATAAGGAGGCCAGAGATATTATTTCTTTGGTGTGTCTTAGTCTGAGAGTGCTCCTTGAGGAACTTGGCCATACCGAAAGCACGGATTCGGTCCTCACCGAAGATCTTGGACATATTGTATTGATTACTTTATGCTGAACATTATTCAGTATTGATGTTCAGTATTGTACAGAGAAAAACGCTAGCTAGTTTATAATAATACCTTGCAAGTGTGATAATTGCCTCCTTTGCCAATATTACGTGAAATACATCGTACAATGGACACAAAAATGATAAAATAACGTCTGGATCACGCTTCTCCATGAGCCTTGATACACCAAATCCTTGTCAAAGGGTTTCACTTCATGAGTTCTTCATAAGACGAAGTTATCCCAAAAGTTCCTGAGGCTCTCATTTCCGACGGTTAAGATAGCCGGGATCAGCATGGAAGGCCTCCTGTCCCATGATGTACTCATCATCGAAAATTCCAACCTCCTCCCCTAAAGGTGTCAATAAGGCTCAATAAAGATTCTTCAATGATGGGTTATACTCCTAAAAAGGGTTAAAATTACTTTGTAGAATTTTTTTATAAAATTTTCCCATGCAAATGAAAAATATTTGTCTTTTTTTGGCGCCAAAAAACGAACCACAAACTATAATACATTTCCCTTATCGTTCGTCACAAACTTTGTCGTCATCGTTCGCAAACGACAACAAATGAACGTTACATCAACAAATCTGATATATATATATATATATATTCACGGTTCAGAGAATATATATATAATAAGATTATATATAAAATCGTTGAATAAACATAGTAAAACTACATAAATTAGCAATTTAGCTTAAAATTTTAGCATCGATGATGAACAAATATAAATTTAATACAATTAACGGATCACAGATTACATAAGAGTAAAATAGTTAATATTTTGAAAGTTTTCTATGTATATATTACTTGAATAGAGTGAGAGATTCCGGGATAATATTTATTACACATCCTGCTAATGTCCATGAAGAGTCATATGATATGGAGGGAAAATATTAATTATTTTTGTGGAAAGACATAAATTATTACTAAATAAAGTATACTTTTATTAAAATAACTAGCAAAATAAAATTAGTTAAAACCTATTTAATCCTTGAATTTCTTCAATAATCTTTTTACGAAGTGAAGACTAATACTTCGTCAGTCGTCTGTAGTTTACTTTTTGTCGATTATAATTATACACAATGTCCAATTTCATTGGCTAATTAGAGGGAGGGTTATTATTGTCACGTTGCATAAGTCAGGATAATACTGGAAGTACTGGAGAATATATAAAATATACAAATACTTAACCAGATATGTTAGTGGCGCCACAGTTTTATTTGGTACAAACTTTAAATATATTACGTATTCCTCTATGACATTCTAAATATCTAGCCAAATAATATATATTTTTTTCAATATTTAAGAAATACCCAAAAGTATTATAAAATAATTCTTTAACTAACAATTATCATCGTGGAGCAAAACCAATGTTTTTGTAATTTTGTAAAACAATCCCAATAAATGATTTGTCCTTTTATATAAGTTATTCTTCAGGGCAGTAAATATGAACTACAATGTTCATTTATGCACTTTCGCAACTGCCCTGAATAGTTTTACTCTGTTTCTGTATATAGTTTTAGTGTATTTATTTTACACTGTATAAATTTTGCAGTTAACCGAAAAAAAAAAAATGTAATTGATTTTATATTATAACATACCATAAACGTTACCTCTAAAGAAGTGTGTATTAAATACGTAAAAATAAACAAATAAATAGGTGAGGTTAAAATAAAGTCTAGTTTTTTAAATTAATCATAAATTAATCTTAAATATTGATACTTTATTGTATATATATATATATGTACGCATTCTTTTCATACGTTATGTAAAGAATAAAAATTCTTTGGTGTAAAAGAAGAAAAAAAATATATATACGATTAATGCCTTTGAAAAATATTATTTTTTTATAAAATATTTGTAAGTAAAATTTAAAAAATAAACATCTAAGCAATTAAAATAATTAAAAGGAGAGTGCAATAGCTCAGTGGGCTCAACCGTGCTCAACTCTCAGTGTTGAGGACGCAACTTCGAATCCAGAGAGATAATTGACAATTTCGGACAACATCATTGATAGGATCCTAGGTTTGATAGACTAATTATATCTCTATAATACTTATTAGCATTCAGTCGGGATGCAATTATTATAATATATATATATATATATATATATATATATATATATATATATATATATAATCAAAAATACATTTTCGGCCCAATTTTACGACTACTAAGTTGCTTTTTTGCAACCAACACTTGACCAAAATAAGAGACCTTTTGTAAAGAATCTTTTATTATTCTTAGACCCATGAAAGGGGATATGAAAAACAAAAAATAATAATAACAAATAATCCACCCACAGCATTCTTGCTTCAGCGGAAGTTTTTTTTTATTCTCTTTTCTCGGGGTTGTTTATTTCTCAGCTTGAAGGAACGAAACGTCAAGCTGTCAAGCTTGGAGTCTTAAAAAGTCGAAAAAAACAAATAATAAATATATCACTGAGTAAAAAGAGAAAAATATATTGATGGTGAAATACTATTATTATAAATATTATTCAAAGCTTATTATTGATTCCCTTGGTGTTTACTCCTTGATATCTCGTATACAAAAATATAATAGGGATTAGAGACCAAATCGGATCCAAAATATGCGTTGTTATTATTTTGTCCATGATATGGCTTAAAAAAAAAAAAAAATGTTGACAGCGATCCTCATTCAGCACGATTTACTTCCTTTGGGCAAACTCTTTCATTCATTAACATTGAAACATGCTAACTAAAAAAATACTCACCTTGCAACTCGTAGATCTAAACCTTCTTATGTCTCTTTTAATATCTTCTTCAACTACATATTAAAGAATCCCAAGAAGCTACGTCATCTCTCGAAAACGCAGTTAATTTAATACAAAATACAGTTCTTATGGAAAAATAACTTTGTATTTAATGAATCATTTGATATTATAAATGGTGTCAAAGATTTGATAAGAGTTAAGTCAATGCTTAAGTTATTTTTATTAATTCTCCGCTTTACATAGATCTCTTGCATATTTGCAAATAATAATGATCGAATTCGTTTATTGTACAATAGAAAATACAGTTAGTTCAATGCTTTCGCATGTAGCTTTTCAATTTTAATTGCTTCTAGTAATATTATATATATATATACATATATATATATATATATTATATATATATCAGGAAACGACCGGGACACTTTTTTTCGCCGGGCCGGGACTTCAGTATATTTTCGTTCCTTCGTCATTCTGAAAGTGACGACGTTTTTATAAAAAGCGATTCCCAAAAGAAGTGACGAAAAAAAAATCCAACAAAAAAAATTCTGGAAAAAATGACGACGTTTTTTTAGAAAATAATTTCCTAAAAAAGTCCCGGCCCGGTGATTTTTAGACACCGGCCGGGGTCACTCTAAAAACAGCCGGGACCCGGTCGTTTTCAATATATGTATACATTGATGTATGCTTATTAAAGTATTAACTCTATCCAGAGGAGGAACAAGGATTGGCCCAGTGCTCCCAAAGGAGGAGTCACGGAGCAATATATAAACAAACAATAACATTATATAAGCATTAACGTTCATTATCTAGTCAAATACATTCATATAACCGGACTAACTAATCATCGATATTTCCAATATAATATAGAGAACAATAAAAAAATGATTGTATTATAATAGCAAACTCTTACTCTAGGATTAATTATAATATTATTGATTTTTAACGTTGATTGTTGGTTGTTTCGCTTTAGGAAATTAGCCTCATCACATCGGAACTTCATCTGCTATCGACTGGTAATAAATTGTAGTTGTTAACTTTCATATTAAAATGAACAAAAATTGTTGAAATATATAAAAACTCTTAGAATAACCTCCACCATTTTCACTTCTTTTTATCCTTTTATCACTTTATCAGCCATCAGTATATTCGTTCCAAGAAAAAAGGGATTTATCGTCTTCTTCTCAGAGTCTGCAAATCAGGGTAAAAGACTTTCCCACCATCTAAATGTATTTTAAAGTAATTATGGAGGATTTTGGTTTTTTTTGCCAATATGGTTCGATAGAATTGCATCCGATAGGATATAAATAAGCATTATAGCATTAAAATTAGTCTATCGAACATTGGATCTTATCAATGAGGCAGACCAAAATTGACCATCCCCTCTCGGGATTCAAACCTGGTCCCCCAACATTGAGAGTTGAACACGCCTTAACACGCATGGCTATCGCACTCCCTTAAACGGTTATAGTATTCGTTGGATTTTAAAAGTTTTTAATGAGGATAACGATATAAAAAATCTACTGTTGGTACTTTTGTCAATTATCAAACGGTAGTCTCAGCGTTGTATAAGATAAAATAATGCATCGACTATAAAAACATTATTGCCGAAAACAGGGTTTTAAGTAGACTTCGGATATATTGCAATTTTTTCATAAACGCTTCTTTGATTGAATTGTTTTCAAAATAGAATAAAAGTAATGGGATCCAGATGAAATGTCCCAAGAAAAAAAACAGTTTACTTTTTAATACTCTGGCCTCTTAAGAGCATTTTTTTTCTTGAGCAGTCATTTTGTTTTGTTAGATGCGTTCTCCCTATATAAACAGAGGCGCCTTATACTCTTGCCAAGAATATAATTTATCCTGGATGTTAATTCTGCTCCTCACACCTTGATTTGATGATGCTCGTGCCAAAACGATGATATAGACAACAACTAACATGGTGGAGGGGAGACGTCACTATTAGTAAAAAGTACACAGAGAGCAAAATCAAACTACATGTACATGTGTTCGCAAAGACGCAAAATAATAAAGCGTTAATGTTCAAAAATAATCTTTAGCAAGAACCTTTTCATTCGTTCAATAAGTCCATCAAATAAAACTAAATACGGCCAATGAAGTCATAGTTTTCCAATAATATCTTTATATAGAAACAAAACTCTAAATTGTGAGTAAATTCTTGATACAATGAAAATTGACTTAAACCCTGAGCAAATGAACTATTTATCAAGTAATTGTTCAAATATATTCATACTAATATTATACATAAAGCTGTATGAGAACTGTAAAACCATAGAAAAAGTATGACAGTTAAGAAATAATTTTTTTTTTTTTAACAAAGAAGCTATTAGAATTCAATATTACTTCAAATGGATTCATAAACTTTAAAATAACTTTAACTCTATCATCATAGCGGCTCTGCTCTTTTTGTAATGGCAACACGGAGACCTCGGAGCATCTTTTTACGAGTGCAGCGCGGTGGTGCCCATTAGGAAAATAGTGGAACCTTATTGGTGGAGGAGTTTGGTATTTTCCTGAAGAAGAAAGATTGGCTGCTTGCAGTTCATCCGGAGAGTAAATGCGCTTTCCAAGCAGATGCCGTCCTCACCAAAGTCATCGGTATGATTTACGCCGCAAGAAGCAGGAACCGCCCCCTCCCACGCATATGGCGTCAATATTTACAGAGAGGTGGAAAGCCCTTCTCCAAGTCCGCGTTCCAAAGTGAGCTTTATCTTACTAATTTTTATTTGTTTACATTATTCCCCTCCCCCCCTCCCCTTCTTAATCAAATCAACTTGATCATCTCTTTTAACGCCTTATCCGATCTTCTTTTCCGGTCTTTTTTAATTTACTTCAAATATTTATTATTGATATTAACACTGTTAGAATTGAATTGATTCCTGTTTTAAGAAATTCCTTTTTTTTAATATTAACTGTCGAATATCTTTTTATAATATTACTGCACTTACCTGTTTTTTTTTTTATAAAGAATCTATTAATACCCCCACCATTATTTTACTGTTAACTCCTTTCTAACTCGAAATTACATCATTGTCAATTAATATTTTTAGAAGAGTGTAACGAAATACATATTAAAAAAAAAAAAAAAACTCTATCATCAAAACATTGATAAAAGCTTACACCCATTTCAATATCAACTGCATATACTGATGTATTTTTTTAATCGATTTGCCAAATTGACTAGTCAAACATTAATAACTTTAATTGTTTGCTTTGTAGCACAAAAATAAGCTTTTATTTCTTACGCAAATAAGTACACGCTGTAACATAATCCAAAATACAATCCTTCATCCAACCATTTACAGTATATCTAGATTTTTTAGAACTTCTATTCAGAGATATTAAAGGTTTCAAAAACATCCAAAAACAAATAATTCGTCATCGCCATGATATTTTATTCGACAAAACATTTGTCGATTTTTTTTAAATTGGCCTCGTTAGATTTAACATCCAACTATTTAACTTAAAACTAACATTCAGAAAATTATTTTGTATTTTAATTGCATATCAAAAAATGGTTTATTCAGGAAAACACATGAAAAGTTATTTTAATGAATAATATCATTTTTAACATTTAAAGCTTAACAGACAATACAAAAATTCACATTTATTCATCTTTTATTTGCTATATATTTTATTTGAGTCTTTAAATATTAATTTAATATGTATTTTATATAAACTTCTTCCCTTTGTCAGCTGTCTCCAAACAAAAATCATAAAACAAATAACCCATATTTATGATTCTGTGAATGTACGAATTGTGAACGAAATAATATAAGTAAATTTTAGTATTAGGTTTGATTATATAAATTTATAAAACACAATAACTCTTATTTGACTTTAATTTGGGTTTGACATTTTAACTTTTGATATATATATATATATATACACAAAACCAAAGGCTTAAAAATGGTATTTTGCACAAAGCAAAAAATTAAATTGAAAATATTTATAGTAGATCTTAAATTCCTAATGGTCAATGAATTACAGAACTTGTCTGTGTTTTTTCTAAAATAATATTGGCAAAAATATTAATTAAGATCCCTGGAAATCCTCGTAAACATAAAGACAAAACACACAAAACTATTTTGTCCGAGTGCCCAACCAAGGAAGAAAGAAAAAAATCCCTCCAAATCCACAAAAACAACCATAAAACTCCACAAAAACTAATTAACCAAAAGTATTTTAATGACAAATGAAAATTAACTTTTGTTATTTCTTCTGTGGGCTCCCATAGTGCTCATGGATCTAATGGACTTTAGGAGAAAGAGAGAGAGAGAGGAGTGAAGAATGATGGACTTAATTTTCTATTTTTCTTTCTTACCTTCAGATTAACAAGGTTTAATTTCATTTAATCATTCTGAGAGTTATGTGTATTTAAAAGAAGTTAAGTAAATAAACTCCTCTGTAGTGGAGTTCCTCAGGACATTTCTCTTAATTGACTTTGGAGACGTTGAAGGGGGGAGAAAAAAGGGGGAGAGAACCCCCGTTCATCTGGTTCATCTGCTGTCTCCGCCCACTCTGGAAATTTATGGAAGGCATTTGAAAAAAGAAAACTTACAAGGAAACAACCAACTTCCATATTACGAACTTGCACAAAAGTATATTCTGTATACATTATAACTCGAAACAGGGACATCACGTACGTTAAAAAGCTGTATCTACAATGACGCCCATTTTTAACTTTAAATTATGTTCAAAGTCATACTGATTATATTCTTGTTGTCTTCTTGGGATTAATAACATGGAAATACATTGGATTGAGCAAACTATGGTCCGTTTTTAATATAAAGCGCTATAGCAACGTTTAAACAACATTATGTTGATGCGTTAAGTTAGTGATAATAATCAAGGTAGATAGATATACAAGGTTTGCATATTTCATATTTATTATTTGTGACGTATCAAAAGCATAGATTATTGATGACGTGAGCAGGAAGAATCTCATGTCAATACTATTATTCTACCTGCTTGCCCGTGTGACGTCATTACAAAATTCACCGGCAAGTGAAAGGTTAGCTCTCTTGATAATATATTCACGCATCTTATTTTTCAATATGCCTTGACAATAGCTATAAGACAGAGAGCAGAAAACTAAGGAATTGTAGGATCTTTATACTTTATATTAAATAAAAAAATCAATGGCATCACTAAACAGCTGTAAAAATAGGACACAACGATGCACAACTGAAAACTTTTTTTTATAAAAAAACATCAAACATACGTCTGTTAGTAAATTAGATTTCCTTTAATTAATAATTATATTGAGAGTCTGTAACGACCACCATTTTGAAGAAATTTGCAGAAAACTATATTTTTACTAAATTATTAAAACTTTGACCTCGTTGCGCGACCTCGTAATGTTGACCGATTTTGTTCAAACTTTGTATGTCGTCTTCTTTTATTCCCAAGAAACAGAAATCCAAAATGTTGCTAACATTTCAAACATTTGAAAAATAAGAAAACCCTAATATATATATATATATATATTATATATATATATATATATATATATATATATATATATATATATATATACCTTATATATATATATATATACCTTATAACTTTGTAATATATATATATATATATAAATTATTTATTAGTGATAACTACTAAGCAATTTAATACAAAGTTTTGTCAAAAAATAAAACAAACAGCTAACCTTACTAATAAGTTATTTTTATGACTAGAATCGATTTGTTTCAAAGTTTGCTTCTTGATCATTTCTTCCGGACGCCACTCAGGTTTTGATAATATAGCTATTATTTTTTAATGTCCATAATATATATTTAAAAAAATGATATTTATAAAAAGAAAACAGTTTCAAATTTCGTATCTTGATTCGCGGCTTTATGAATCATATTTTTTTAAACTCTGATATAAGTAAGAACGTCATATTACTTTGAATCACCGACATATAAGGGTGAGGAAAGCCCATTGATCTATTTATGTGCTGTAGATTTTCCAAATAATGAGTACTACTTTTCCAAAACGAATTCTTAGTTAGGTCAAACATAAAATTTGCACTTTTGATGTCATACTAATCAGTGTTTAAGTTATTTTCGTATAATTTTAATTTTATTATCTAAAAAGGGTAACTAAAATACAACAACAGATAACATACCATTGGTTTTGATATTTTCTCAGATCTGGTCATACATACCTTGTTATTTGTAAATACACTTATAGGGTGTTCTAGATTCCATCATTAGCTAACGATATATCTCATACACCAAATTCAACTCCCATTAGACATGGGACCCTTTCCAAGGGTACCCCATATATATCATAAATCATATTGATTTTTTTCAAGTGATCCTCGATCTATTTTCCCTTTGCATCAGTAGTAGTAGTAATAACAGGAACGGGTCTCTTGAGACCTCTTATTAGCATCGCTTCCATAGATCATCTCTCATTTATCCTCGGTTTTCATCTCCAAAAGTCACACTTGGAAATCTATACAGAACAAAAAGAAAAAATATCGAGTATTTTTTTCCTCTCCTTCATTCCTTCCTCTGATAAATGATAAATCTTATTGTGAGAATGACAAGGCATGTCTAATTAGAACACTCCTGAATGGTGTATACATAGTTAGCAGTCCTTCCAAACACAATGGATCTCTTTATTTCCCTTCGCACTTAGATCAGAAAACCAGTTCATTTGCATGTATATATGTGATGTATTTTCTTAAAATGACGCTTGAGGAAAAAAGGAGAAGAAGAGAAAAAAGCCTTTTTCTATTTCTAGCAATTTTTACTTCATAAGAAATGACCATATAGATATTATTCCTCAAAATTTGACCTCTTATCAACAACTGACAAAATGAATCACAACACCGAACTATAAAAAAATTCTTATATTTTCATATTAACCCTTTGAATAATGACAAAAGGCTTCAGAAAATGCGCAATTAGCCCCTAAAGTTGTGAAGTATTGTATTTAGCCGTATATGATGAGCAATTACTGCTGTGGATCACTGTGCATATCAACCGGTTCTTATCAAACATCTTCTTACTGTTATCCAAAGAAAACAATATCTTCTTTGCTCCTCCTTTTATTCTTCATATTTTTTTTGTGTATGAAATGCTTAAGCTAAGGATACCAACTATTGTAGTTAGATATATTTTTAAAGGGATTTTTAAGGATGATTATATGTCCGAAAGCGCATTTTCCAAAGAATTAATCGAAAAGTTGAAATCATAAAAAATGTAGAGCATCTCTCATAGAATAGTAAACGCTTGTTTTTCGTATTTTGTAAACTATGCCCATGCTTCATTTTAAGAAAATACAACACATATATATGTGATTTATTTTCTTAAATGACGCTTGAGGAAAAAAGGAGAAGAAGAGAAAAACGCCTTTTTTATTTCTAGCTATTTTTACTTCATAAGAAATGACCATATAGATAGTATTCCTCCAAATTTGACCTCTTATCAACAACTGACAAAATGAATCACAACACCGAACTATAAAAAAATTATTATATTTTCATATTAACCCTTTGAATAATGACAAAAGGCTTCAGAAAATGCGCAATTAGCCCCTAAAGTTGTGAAGTATTTTATTTAGCCGTATATGATGAGCAATTACTGCTGTTGGTCACTGTGCATATCAACCGGTTCTTATCAAACATCTTCTTACTGTTATCCAAAGAAAACAATATCTTCTTTGCTCCTCCTTTTATTCTTCATATTTTTTTTGTGTATGAAATGCTTAAGCTAAGGATACCAACTATTGTAGCTAGATATATTTTTAAAGGGATTTTTAAGGATGATTAAATGTCCGAAAGCGCATTTTCCAGATAATTAATCGAAAAGTTGAAATCATAAAAAATGTAGGGCATCTCTCATAGAATAGCAAACGCTTGTTTTTCGTATTTTGTAAAAATATGCCCATGCTTCATTTTAAGAAAATACATCACATATATCAGAGTTGGTCATTGTGCTATAGGAAAAACAAATATATAATATATTTCTAGATATTTACGTTAATAAAATAGGTAACATTGAGGTATTTGATGCAACACCTGTATATAGTCCCCTTGATCCTGTCAATCTGACTGATGACGTCAATGCCTAACAACAAGTGATTTTCTTGCCCATGTATTTTATATGACAACTTAAAATCAAATACGGAAAAGGGAGACCGATGATAAATTAATTTGGAGGGAGAGATTTAAAAAGATTAAGAACCACAGCTCCAACAACAAAAAATGCATGTAAACAATTTAGCAGCTTGCTTATTTACACATAAATAAAAAAATTTATACTTTTTTATCAGTTTATATTTATAAAAAACAAACAAATGTTTGTGAATTCCATATTTTTACAGTCATATTATTAGTTTAGCTCTTGATTTCAATTTAGATTCTGTGAAATAATTAAAAGGCGAGTAAAATACTTTTTCTAATGGCCGTCTTATATCTGAAATCGTACGTAAAAAAATATTATTATGTAAGATGCTAAAATTATGAACTATAATGTTTATATGTTGTATTTTTTTACTTAGTAGCATCTGGTTTTTTTTTGCTAGAGACTTTATTGATGTAGAGATATTACATATAAAAGTATATATAAATACATATTTTAGTTTCAAATTAAATTTCTAATATAAAATCTAGCAGCATTATATACAAAAATTAATTATCAAAAAAACAATAACAAAACAATATTGTAATAAAAATACGGATATCGCAAATAATAAATAAAATACTAAAGATTCAATATATATTTTTGTTTGTCTTTTAGCAAATTTCACGTACTGCCTCAATATCCGTTGCAGAAATGGAAGATGTCCAGCGGAGCAAGACGGATAAAATTTTATCGGATCCCCCACATATTTCCACGGAATGGTATTGATTGTAGGGATCTTCACACTAAAGCCCAGGTATCGCGCTGCCGTCGAAATCGTGATGGTCCGAATGTCTTCAAGAACAATTACTCTATCATGAGTTAATTTCTCCGACAAATAGCTGTGAATACTCGATAAAATTAGCTACATAGCTCGTGTTTTCGCTGAAGCCTTTATGGGATTCGAACTTAGTCCGAATAGAATTATGGCCGTGACAATTCTTTTTTCCACTCCTTTAACGTTGACCCTGACAAATTCCCTTATGAAGAGGAGCGCAGGACAGTTGGCAAACGCATGGACCAATGAATTCAATAGTTGTCCACAGTCTTTACATGGCCTATAAAAAATAAAAATTTAGTAAAAATTTGGAGCTTGGAGGTAAATCTTTTTTCATCAATAGTTTTTGAGATAGAACTCATAATTCGTTTCTTGCACGACGGTTGGAGGCCTAGCTCTCTTATATATATATCGCACAATTTCTCGGCTTCCTCTTTGTATTTTGTGAAAAGGACATCCTTAAGTGCCAAGGAATCGGTGGAAGATGATTCCCTGCTGCTCTATTGAATGGAAATAAAAAATTTCCACACTTAAACAGAGCTCCCTGTCTAATCGTGAATAGACAAAATTTCTTCTGATAAAGCCTTCCATTCTAGTTCTTTTGGCCCTGGGAGATTTTTGAATAAAATGGCTTGTTGATATTTTGTTGAATTATGTCAACCGTAGAGAAGATGAAAAAAGCGGCGTGCCTTTCCCAAATTAATTTGTATGGTTGCTATTATAGAGGATAATTCCATCAATTTTTTCGTTCGTAGCATCTGTCCCAAACATGAGTAAAAAGAATGCTGAACTGGACGAAAATACAGCTCGCCATTCCTGGTCAGGATTAACAGATAAATCCACTATAACTTTCTGAAAGATTTTAGGAACTATTTTTATAGCAGCAATAGTCCTCCTCCGATATACGACCTTGGCCTCTTCAAAGAGGTCAAGTAACTACTATGAAACAGCTCATTTAGCCATGAGTTTTTCATGTGAGATGGCTTTTTCCGCAAGCCAAGGAAGAGATGCTGCTTTTAAACAAAGTAAGGAACAATGGATACTTATATAAGTCAATCCTTTTTTGGAGACTGAATTTTCTCCAACGTGTGAATGTTTAGTACTACATGTTTTTGCATATTCAACAAATTGCATTCCGAAGCTCCCTGGGAAGTCCAAGAAATTCCTAGAATTTCTAATTTTTTTTATTTTTATTTTTTATTATTGACACAGTTCATATAAATATATATAAAACAAAATAAATATATATAAAGTGATGCTAATGCGAATTAAATCATGAATAAATTATAGTTTAAAATTTAAGCATCACAAATGAACACACAATTATATTAAAAAACTTTAATTAAAACTGACAAAACATTATAAAAATTCCAATATACGTATTAAAACATTAATTATTTAAAATCCTTGAATTTTTTAAAAAGTTTTCTGATGATGTCCTTGTAGAGAGGAGAACGGGAAGGGAAATATCGGATTTCTTGGGCTCCATAAGTCCAAGAATCATCCTTTGTAGATGGGATCCTAAGGTCCAGGGAACCATATCTCGCCGCAGCTGCCAGGAATATTGCCTTCAAATTTGAAGGCTGAAGAGGCTGGTAATCTGCCAACCTTTTTGAAACCAGCGATTTTGCACCCAGTAGTGCATTATTTATTGCCTTGGTTCGAGAAGACAGTATTTTGCCGCCACTTATTCCAAATAGAACGGACGCCTTCAAATATTTATCCGCTTCTTCTTTGTCCAGACCTCTCACATTAAGTTTAACAAAGCGTTTTTATAATATTCACTGAACGACACTCAACGAAAGCGTGTAAATCGAGTTATAAATAGTGCCACAATCTTTACATGGGCGATAAAATCGAATAATATTGGCCGATATCAATAATTGCGCCGTGAAGTGGTTTCCATCAATTATTTCTGCTAGGGAATCTTTTATCCGCTTTTCCCATGAACCCGGAAGATCAAGAAGCCTGAGAAATTCACGACAGATATCTTTACTCTCCCTCAAACCCAAACGATCCTGGCCATTCAATTTCAAATACCAGGTTTCAGCACATGATATTTGAGCGCAGATCTATGCAGGGGATACAAGAATCTACCATCCTTGAAAGAGCCATCTTGGCCAAGGTCATGAAGAGTAAGAGTTCCCTTTCTAATGGCGAATTCCTCAAGGTCCTCTGGACTTCCCAGGTTCCTGAAAAAATATTTCTTCGCATAATTCTGCCTAATTATATCCACAGTCGAAGAATTATCGAACTGAGGAATATTTTTCCAAAGAATTCTTTGTGCACATCCCCACACCAAAGAGATGTCAGAGGTTATATTATTTGTAAGCTCAGTGCCAAAAGGAGCCACGAGTATAAATCTGTGTGAGTGACACATCTTCTCCACTCAAGGGATGGCATGGATGCAATATTGACGAACATTTTAGTATATATCTTAGGAACAACAGTTGCTAGCTGAACAATACCACCACCGAGATGGTTTCTTTTCTTTTTATTGTTGACAAATATCTTTGATGGAACATAGCGCTCAACCACTTTGCTTCATGAAGAATTACCTTCTCTGCTATCACAGGAGATGAAGAAGCTTTGTATACTAACATTGGAATAACCTTTGTGTTATACATGTCTATTCTTTTTTGAAGACGGAAGTTCCTCCACATTTTTGCTTTTTGCAATATAGTATTATTGACTTCGGACCAGTTTCTTTCATGAATGCCATCCCGGCACCAGACTATTCCTAAGACCTCAATTGATGAACTGACCTTACAGGAGTTGATATTAGTACCATTTACTGGATTCCATAGGCCTAGAGGCAGAATGGTAGTTTTATTCAAGTTTAAGGATAGACCTGATATTTTTTCAAACTTTTTGAAGTAATTTAATAAAATTTGTACTCTTTTGATAATCTGTGCCTTTGAGTTTGCTTGAATAGTTAGCGTGACATCGTCAGCGTAAAGATCAATTATATGGCGAGTACCCTTAAAATCCACGCCAAATCCCCCGTATTTCTTAATAATACTTAGCGCAAGTTCTTCAATGGCAGCAATAAAAAGGAGAGGAGCGGATGGACACCCTTGCCTGCAGCTTTTCCCCAAAATTATTCGCTCACTTTCATGACCGTTTAATGAGATAGTGGATGATCCGTTAAATAGAAGGGAACGGACAGGATTAAAGAACCGTCTTGGAAGAAATCTTTTAACAGATCTTAGAATTTGCCTGTGATTAATCGAATCAAAAGCTTTTGAAAATCAATGGCAATTATTGCACCAAATTTTTTATTTACCTTGATAGTGTCAATAGAGGCTTGTATATTATACGAAATATCATGTATTTGACGTCCTCTAAGGAATCCTTTCTGGTGAGGGCCAATTTTCTTATTTAGAATGACTCCCATTTGTTGAGCCAGGACTCCAGAAAGTATACGATAAGATTCATTCAATATGGTGATCGGCCTCCAATGGTTGAAATCCGTTCCATTCCCTTTTTTTGGTATTAAAACTATTCTTCCCTTAGTTAAAGTACTAGGCATTTTCCCTTTAGCTTCCATATAATTCCCCACTTTCAAGAGAAAGGGTGTTATTTGATCTGTGACTTTAACATAAACTTTCCCAAGGATGCCGTCAGGACCACAAGCCTTGTTAATTTTCAATTTTTTTCTAATGTATTCCGAAATACTTTTTGATGTAAAATTGGTTCTACCTACATGAAAGCAATTTCTTAGGCCTTGGAAAATGGCCTTCTCTTTCCCCGACGATTGTTTGGAAACGATAATGGAAGAAACGTAGTATTTCATGACCTTTGGAGAGAATTTTCCCTCCGTCAATGATTTTTCAACTGTTTGAGCCTTGACTCTTTCGCCTCTTGAAAGATTACGGATCCTATGCATAGGGTCTTGCTCACGGACAATTTTTGCTTCCATTTCCGCCTCAGCAACCTCTGCCAAACGAAAAGTGTTCACAGCATCATTCATGCATGTGCGAACAAACAGAGAGTCTTTATTTAACACTTTTTCTAATTGGCTTTGATGATGCTTAATCTCTGTATTTTTTTTATTTTTAAAATCGGTTGTTGTTTTTAAAATAATTTTATGCAATAAAACTGAAGCTTGATAGGCCGATATCGAATTCTTAAAACTTACATCTAATTTTTTCTTAACTTTAAAATGTAATTATCATCCTCAACTACCCATCCCGGGACCTTGAACGCTTAGAACGAACGTTACAAATGAGCTCTAATCTAAAATTTTGTGATCGGATGATGGTTCAGGACGATAACAAGCATTCTTAATTCTTGAAGCAAAGAAGGAGAAGCTAATTTTCCTTTACTGAGCATCCTGCAATTACTTTATTTTTCCTGGATTCCAGACACAATGGGAAGAATCACCGATTTTTTTGTTTGTAATTCTCAGACCAGACCTCTTTTCATATTTTTGAAGGAAGTTGAGTATAACTTCAATCCGCTTGACCAGTTGTTTTCTGATTTCGCCTCTAACATAAGTGTAACGTCGTCGTCGTACATCTTCAATATGTTTTTGGTCCAAAATCTACCCCAACCCTCTGTACTTCTTAGAGATATTGTTACTAAGATCAATAGTGCTCCCAACAAATAAAAGAGGTGACATAGGCATCCTTGACGGCAACTCCCTTTTGAAATAATAGGGTCACTTTCTAGGACTCCCATAGATATAGTTGAGGAGCCGTGATAAAGAAGAGCTCTAATTGGGTTAAAATATTCCTCGGGTAAACTTTTTTAATGGTTCTAAAAATATGATCGTGCTTAATGTATCAAAAGCTTTTTTTTAAATCTATAGCTATGATAGCTCCGTAGTCCTTTTCTTATTGAGCAACTCCATAGCGGTTTCAATATTTCGAGAAAACATCACAATTTTTTTTCCCTTCAGAAATCTTTTCTGTTCCACTTCCAGTTTTGCATTTGAAATAGGTTCCACTTTGGTTGCTAGCACTCCAGCTAAAATTCTATAGGTTTTGTTCAATACGGTTATAGGACACCAATTATTTATATCCGTTGCTGCACACCTTCTTAGGGATTAAAGTGATTCGTCCCTTAGTAATTGATTAGGAAGTTGCCCTGGGTTTCCATGGACTTCCCTATTCTACCAGGTATGGACAATCTCGTCTATATACTTCTTAAAACCAAGCCACCATACCACATCGGTCCTGCAGCTTTTCTGTCCTTAAATGTTTTCTTATGTATTGCGAAATTGCATATTTGTAAAATAATATGTTCCCTGCTTTTGGCTTAGGAAATGTGTTCGTTTACCACCACTAATCCTTGAAATCGCTGATGAAAAGCTTAGAATTGCACTCGTGTCTGTTATGGATTTTCCCTTCATGATGATTTTTTTTTTACAGATGCTGCATATTTTTTGTAAATACATTTTTCAATCTCTTGGATGCGTCATTTTCTCTCTCAATCCTGCACTTAAAATCTGATTCGGCTATTTCAGCTATACGAAATAGGTTCGTAGCGTCTGCCGCAATGGATCGAGTAAAAAGTGGTGCGTGATTTAAAATATCGTCCAGATTTGTTTGGAATGCAGCTTCTTTCTCTCTTTTTTTGCGACTAAAGAGCAAAGTTTTCTGTTTTGTATTTCTGTTTTATATTTCGTATTTATCTTGAACTGTTGAATATAAAAATATTTATCCTTTGATCAAATTGTTAAGGGAAGTTCTGAACTAGGGTACTTCTAATCATTTTGTGTGAGTAACTTCATCAATTTTTTGTGTACTGCCGCCATGGTTGCCAGGGCCAGACCAGCAAGACCAATCTATTGAGAGTCCCCTTGCCCTAGAACGGTAGCATGTGGAGCGCCTTCACATTATGTAACGCATACAAATTTAATCTTTTATGAATATTAATTTAAACCCCAAATCATTTTTTTATTTCATAAAGTTTCTATGGTTAGTAGACTTGCTTTGGTTCCGGATAAACTCGATCTCATGGTCATGGACACAAATGTATATCAGAAAAGTAATAAGTACTTATCTATCTCTCAAAGAGTATAACATTATCAAAATATCTCTGCACTTTGAAAAAATTAATAGAACGTATACTTTTATGAGATTATACAAACCAAATATATATATTTTTTAGCCATTTTGATAAAGTTATGATAATGTTAAATATATTTGAAGTAGAAATCATCGAATTGTATTTTGAAAAATAACTTTGAGTCTAGTTACCTTTGACAAAAGGTCTCACCTTTGGACAATAATATTGAAAAAATGAGTACGTTTTTCCTTTGATTACAGTTAACTTCGATTTTGATAACTATTAATGCTCTCATGGATGGATTCATGTTGTCATGGTCAAGGTATATTTAAATACAAAATATATTGTCAAAAGATCTCACTTTTCGCTTGCCGGTGACTTTAATGACGTCACACCGGCAGGTGGGGAGAATGACATTGGTAATGTTATTCTTTCCACTCACGCCATCAAAAATTGTTACATTACAATACATTTTTGCTATTGTGAAAAATAATAATACCATAACTGAAGTATACTTTCAAAAGCAACAAGAAATAGTTATATATATTAATATATATACATATATATATATATTAATATATATATATATTATATATATATACATATATATATATATATATATTAGCGCGTTCCCGATCACGTTTTGTTGCTCCAGATCCGATTCCGATCAATTGAATTCGAGTATCGGCCGATTCGATATTTCTCGATCCGAACGCTTTTTTTTCTCCCGATAAAATACTGATCATTTCTTATCGTTTTTCCCGATCATATTCATTAATAAAGGAAACTAAAACTCAATTGAAATGTCCCAAATTTCTTTTATTATTATTGACCTTTCTCTCCAAATTGGACATTTTCACTTTTTTTCACTGCATCAAGTTATCAAACAATAAAGGTTTGTACTTATTCAAAAAAAAATATCTTCATGAATGTCTAGCCCTGGCACAAAAGAAAAGAAAAGTATTTATCATAGACCAGTAGTGTTTTATTTTTTTAAATCCTCTTCGATGGGAAAAATTTCTTCCTAAAAAAACGTCATAACTTTCAGAATGGCGAACGAATTAAAACACATTATTATATTTATAACTAAAAAGATATCGGACAAGTCCGATATCTTTTTGCCGATTGTGATTTTTGGAAAATGACGTGATCGACCCTGATCGATAGGGACATCTCTATATATATATATATATATGTATATATATATATATATATATATATATATATATATATATATATATACAGTGTTGTTCCCTAACACGCGTGCGAGTAATATATTACTTAGTTATATTACTGCGACTAACTAGAGAGAACCAACATATTAGATATTACTTTCCAGCAATAACTAATATGTAATATCCTAGTTACATATTACTTTCGTGAAAAAAAATATTAGACAAGCATTTTTGATGAAAATTAATGAACTGTGAATGTATGTGACGTCACCCAGTGGACATAAAAATGCAAACTAGGTTTGGTGAGGATTTTTACAAATCCTGTTTGAAATGCCTTTACTTATTGTTTCGGAATGCTCAAAAAAGTAATATCTAATATAAAGTAGTATATTATTTTTGAGAAGTAATAACTAATATTTTAAAAAAATATTACTATGCAGTAAAAAGTAGTATAATACTTACTACTTTCAAAGTAATATTCGACCAACACTGTAATATATATATATACATATATATATATATGTTATTTATATATATAGAGAGAGAGAGTCTATGTCTCTAAGAAACAAGTTAATGGCCCTAGTCAGAAATATAACTGGAATGGCTTCGAGGAGTTAAAGCATTTATACCCTATTCCAAACTATAAAACAGAAAATAAATAATCAAAATCATGACACATGAAATGGGTGTCCCGCAACTCTTAATTTGATAAATAACCAATTTTCTTGATTCCATTTTTACATCTAATTAGGTTGGACTCATTTTTGTCATACTTCTTTTATATCAATTATAAACAACATTTATTCAAAATTGGCACTTCCTGATCAAGATATTTATTTACCTTTGCATATAAGGTGTCTGCTGTTGGATATACTTATTTCGCAACCTCATTTCTTTTTTGACAAACTTTGTCCATTAAAACTATTCCTATGTCTTATAATCTTTAATATATTAACCTTTGACCTTGAGTATTATAATATTTAATTGTCAGCAGATCCTCTTACGGTTTGTTTACGATAAAAACAAAATAAAGTTTTTTTTCTTTTTGATTATTATTTCAAAAATACAAAAAAAAACACTTTTCATATCTTATGTATGTATAAACTGGTTGAGTACAAAATGTGAAAAACAAGAACATGAATGATTAGGCATGATATTAAGGTATATAGAGAATGTATTTAGCTTGTCACTGTTGTCTTGAAGACGAAAAAAATAGCATGGTCACTACTGAGTTTTCCCACTGACGCAATCATCAGCAGTATCCCACGGCAGCGCTGTTGGCAGCCATATGCTGTTGACTCGAGTAGTAAACGTTATCTCCGCTGTATGTGTCCGAGTAATATTTGTATGGGTTGGCGGACTGATCATAGTAGGACTGATAATTGCCGTAGAGAGCTCCTTGTTGTTGAGGAGGCTGTTGTTGATGATAGTTCATTGTATAGTGACACTCATTGGCAGTTGCATCGGATGAACCGTAGGCTTGTCCGTACTGCCCGTATCCATTGAGCATGTCCATTTGCATATTGTTATAGTCGGGTAGGAGGGTGTGATCCACCATCGAGGAAGAATCAGAGCTCTGTGAGGACGAACAAGGGGAGGCAGAGGGCGCTCGTGTTGTGAGAAGCTGGGCCCCTTCGTTTAGATAGGCTTCGTTGCTGTTCATTGACGGGGATGAGGACGGACTGGCTGATCCGGATCGAAGGTGATCGAAGGAGGGAAGCTTGTTCGGTTGCGTCTCTTGGTGGTGCGTCTCCTGTGAGGGCCGCTGTGGGAGTTTCGGTAATGGGTGTTGAGCGTGCTTTGGCAGTAGGTGGAGTACTGACAGAGCTGACAGCTCAGGAGACCCCCAAGAAGCGTCTCATTGGTCGCCACGTTGTGAAGGCGCTTGTGGTAGTTGAGTCCAGCCCGCTGGGTGAACGTCTTATCGCAGAGCTTGCATTTGTATGGCTTGTCCCCCGTGTGAACGCGTGAATGTGCCTTGAGCGTGGAAGGCTCCTTGAAGGTCTTCCCGCAGATCTCACAGCAGTATGGACGGAGTCCCTCGTGGCTTCGTACATGCGCCAGGAGGGAGGCCTTGTGACGGAATCGCACATTGCAGATCTCGCAGGCAAAGGCTTTTCCCCCGAGTGCTGTCGGAAGTGGTTTGTTAGATGCAGGCGGGTCTTAAAGGCCTTCTCACAGACAGAGCATTTGAAGTCCCGAATATTGTTGTGGTGAGACTTGACGTGACTGTCCAGGCGAGAGGGCTTGGAAAAGCTTTTATTGCAGTACTCACAACGAATTTGCCGCCCGATGCCATGAGTTCGAAGGTGGTAGCGGAGAGAATAGCGGTCCGCGTAGAGCTTATCGCATATGTAGCATTTCGTCTGATCGTTTTTGTGGGTCTCTTCATGAACGCGGGCAGCTGAGCGATTGTCGAATCGAGCAGGGCACCAATCGCAAAAGTATCGGCCGGATGAGGAGGAGTCGTTTTCAATGTCAGGCGTGATGGAGTCTCGCGAAATGTGGAGTCGAAGATGTCTTCGTAGGTTTTGACAATTTGAGAATCTCTTGAGACACGTAAGGCAGACCAGGTCCTCTGTTTCGTTATTATCAAGCTGCTTTTCCGCTAGGGAAAGGCGGTCCTTGAGGCTGACGCTTCCTGCTGAGCTGGAGTCGTCTTTGAAACCCTTGTGGGGGTCCATATCGCTATCACTGGACTCTGAGTCTCCGAGGCATTCACTGCTACTCCCTTCGGCCTCTGAGGTTTTGAGAGCTTCAGCTGAAATAATAGATTTCTTCCTCTTCTTCTTTTTCTTCATTCGAATTGGGCTTTGCTGCATGGCAGATGAAATTGAGCCCTCAAACTCATCTTCTTCCGTGCCGCCGGCGGATTCTTCAGAGTCTGGGATCCGCTTGCGATGTCTGGAGAAGTGGGAGCGAAAATGAAGGAGGAACTTGCTTCGGTTGGAACACTTGCGTTTGCAGAGGAAGCAAATGAGGGAAGACTCGTCCTGCGACTTCATTAACTTGGCGAGGCCAAGAGCAACGTCTGTAGCGTCCTCTTTGTCCATGTCAGAGCTGTTTCCTAAGATAGAAAAACAGTAGATTGGTTATTAGGTACTTACAATATTAGCAAACAACAAACACATTCCATTGCAAATCTTTTAACAACTTCAAATACTCTATCCACGATTATACATATTTGTTCATTTGATTTTATATAGTTCATAATTAGGAATGAGAATCTGGAACTTAGCCTTGGTGCTTATAGATTCTATGACTGTTTTTGGACGTGAAAAAGAGAGAGGGGTAAAGAGAGGGATAGAAGGAAAGAGAGAGAAGTTTCTCTCGTACTTTTTCTTACTCCCTCTCTTTCTCCTTTTTCTCTCTCTCTTTCCTTCTATCCCTCTCTTTACCCCTCTCTCTCTTTCACGGCCAAAAACAGTCATAGTATCTGTAAGCAGCAAGGCTAAACTCCAGATTTCCATTCCTATTCATATTACTTTTTATTTAAATTTTTGCAGCCTCGCCAATAAAAAAATTGTTAGCTCATATTTCTACATCTTATGGATGGAGTGAGGATCTATTTATCTCTCCAGGGATGAGGAAGCTAAAGGTTAAAATTCATTCCTTCTCTGAATACCATATTTGAATAGTTCACTAAAAGAATTCATAAATGACATGGATCAAGGTCTACATATGAAACACATAGTGTTTTTAAGAATGATATTCTTAGTTCTAAGTTGATGTTTATATCTCAACAGCCCTTAGAGAGGATATGTCTTATTATTACAAGTGCCAACTGCTTTTTACTTTTGTCTATTGCCCCTTCTTTTTTTAAGTCAATTCATTATCGCGTCCTTCTTAATGAAAAAGAACTCCATATTCCTTTTGAAACATAGATACCCTCACATTGTGTTCATGATGTCCGTTGGTAATTGCGCTTTTATTTATTTATTGTAATACATTCAGCAACTCTTAATTAACTATCAATTGCATTAACATCAAATATTAAATGTTCTTCTTTGGCCCACAGAGCCTCTGTACATAGATTTTGCCAGGATAACAGGGAAACGGCGGATCACTTTTTATTTGATTGCTCCAAGCTACAGGAAGTTTATACCGAAACTGGAGAAAATCTTCACCTTAAATACGACTTTTATAAGCCAACGAAGGACCATTATAGGTATACCTTTTTACACTGGTAAAATGGAGGCCGTCATCAACGCAATCATCACCAAAACCCAGCAAATTTTATATGCCAAACGAAGCTCCAGTGACTGCGACATTTCTGGCATTTCCAATATTGTATAACAACATCTTTGTGTTTTACAAAAAAAAGTTTTATTTATTGGAAAGTGTTTTTAATTATTTTTTAATACATATGTTTTATGTTTTTTGTTATTTGATTCCTGTTTATCTGTCTAGTAGAATGTTCTTTCTTTTATGTCTATATACATCTTTATAGAAGTTAATAAAGTATGACCTTATGGCCAAAAAAATAAATTAAATATTTTTACTCCAAATCTATTTTTCCTGTTTCTTGCAACCAATCATATTACAGTTTCAAATCTTATAAATGATATATGGCTTACCTATAGTCTTCAAAACAGTGCAAAGACGCGTTATGGGCTCTGGCTCCTTCACCATCCTCTGAGCTATCCACCTTGTTGAAAGACAAATCTGAAAACAAAAGGAAAAAGGATTGAAGATATATTTTTCTTCTTCTTTCACGTAAATGAAGAAACAATGATGATTCATGCTGAGAGCAAAAAAAGCAACATTGTTTTTAGTTTGTTGACAATTGAGGTTACAACAAGGGAGAGAATCCAATTCCAAGTCAGTGGGACAGAAATAACAAGAGGGATAAGAGGAAAAAAAATAAGACACTTTTCGCAGGAATGACAATATTTTCTCGCAGCAAAACCGTTTTTCTCTCAACAGCAGGAGACTCCAGCAGAGTCCTTGTTTATTGACAAGAAATTAAAGTGAGACGAAGGGAAAAAATCTCTTTGTTTCACAGAGGACTTTATTGAAAAAAGAAGAAAAATAATAAAACTACGAGGAGGAAGAAGAATTGTGGGGTTGAAAGTTCAATCAGAATGTCATTTCCAGGGAGATTTTTTCTTGAGAATTTGACCGTTATGCTAATTACAGTGTGTGTAAGACAGGACAAGATTGCTAAGAAAAATGCTCTGCATAGTTTCTGATTGTAAGGTCCATTCCCAGGAAGACTGTAGAGTAAAGCGTCGAGATATTTTATGTATTAGTAATAAATTAGATAATACAATCTAAAAGTTAATTACTTTTTTGTTGGTTCTTATTGCGTTTAAAGTTTAGCGCAAATTATAATCGTCTCAGATCATTTCAATACTAGAATAAATATACTTTTTTTCGGTATATTTGTATTTATCACTCTGACAGCATCTGATACCATACATTTTTGCTCATTAATTTATTTTAATTTAGCGGGAAAATAACAAGTGCATGAAATATTAGAAGATATTTATAATTCTTAATTTCTCCGCAAGAAAAATGATTAAAATAAAAAAAATCTTTTTTGTTCTATTTAACAACTGCTTTTAAAACGTTTATTAGTTAAAATTAATACACAAAAATATGGAAATAAGGGTAAAAATGCCCGAAAAGACATTAAACCAATAATAGTTTAAAAAATCAATTAATATCGTTGAATTATTATGTAAAACTCATGTTAGGAATGATTTAAAAACACATTTCATATATTTATCAAGTCACGGCCTTTACTGAAATGCTGCATTTAACGTTTTCTATAACTTAAAATTAAATAAGAGTTAAAACGCTATATTTTCCTTACACTAAAATTGCCCACTGATTCCCTTTTACAAAATAGAACAGGGCTACTCTTTCGGAAATATGTTTAAGAGTATTTTAATTTAGTACAATTTTAGTTTAATCAATCTAATTTTTAATACTGAAGAAAATTAAATACTTCTCCCTGTCATTAAAAAGTCCCTATTGTTTGTTTGTTTGAGGGTAGGATCCAAGAGTACGAATTGAAATCAAGTCTTGAGTCCAAGGCGGAATCGAATTTACGATCTTAGCCCATTCCCTAGAACACACAACCACTTTAACCATGTTGTTTACCATTCTATTTATAGAAATGAAACAGGGAAGTACCAATACCGTGATTTCAAAGAATGACTGATATTTGCCTTCGATCTTTCTTTGATTGATCAGGAAAATGAGAGACGACAAACTGGTTTCTTTAGAACCACATTATATCAAGCGCAACATTCTTGCCCGATTCATTAAACCTCTCAAAAAATATTATCTGCAAATTTTGAATCGAAAGTACCTTATCCAAGTTCTATCTGTTTGATAAAAAATATCACAGTACAATGTTTGATCGTAATATCCTCAGGCTTAAGGGAATTATTTTGAAGGAATATATTTATTTTCCTTGGTACTCGTCGACTTTGAGTATTTCCATTGATAATTAATTAAATACTCAATTTGTATATATAACTGTTCGGATATTGGCAAGTATTAATACCATAATATTTTTTGAAATTCAACAATCTTTCATTCCTTTATCCTAATATGTAACATAATTAATCACAAAGTTTAAAAAAGTAAACTGAATCAAGTATTCAGAAAACGAAACTAATTTTAAATATTATAATTTATTAAATAATAAAAATAAATCATAAAAGTTCACAAACTACCAAATTCGATCAAAGTTTTAATAAGCAACTTAATATATTATTTATAAACAAAAATTTGGTAAAGTTACTATATTTGTTAAATTATATCTTTATATATGAACCAAATTCTCCCAGATATTCTCATGATATAACAGTCTGATAATTAAGTGAAATTTAAAACGCTTTGCTTTACAAAGAGGAGGTAATTAAAAAAAGTTTGGATGGTTATCATAGATTAATATCTTTAGCTGCTTGTAGGCAACAATTTAAGTCCGCTTTAAAGTAGGAGAAAGGTCAATATGCTAATTTAATGTAACATTGGTATTATTAATTGGGATATTATATATATGTATATATATATATCGATAATGATAGCGTCTTTACTTTGTAATATATATTTTTAGCTATAGTCCATAGCTTTCGTTAACCTAAAAAATGTTGGGAAAGCCTATAGAGCGTTTAATTACTTTAAAAAATACAAACAGTGAAATACTTGGAGAGTTAAGAAAAATATATTTCGATATATTAAATGTCTCAGTATTTTATGTGAAAAAAAGTATAAAACTTACTTCTGTGTTTCCTTTCTATATAATCCATACTTTTTAAGAAAGTAAAATGTCTATTTTATAAAAATCAGGAACGAGATAAGAGTTCAAAATGCATGAGTTTATGATGCTTAACAATAATTTAAATGGGGGCATATCTACATAGAGTGACAGCTTTCAAAACTTCTCGGAATGGATGAACGATAAAGTCAGTCGACTGTATAAAGATGTTTATTTATTATCTACAAATTCATACAGTGTAAAAAAAAATAACAATACACTAGAATGTAGGAGATAAAAACTCAATCTGAAGACAGTTACGACTCAATCTGAAGACAGTTACGACAATCTGAAGACAGTTACGATTGATACATTAATTAATAAAAGCCTCTTCTTTCAGGTTAGATTATTTCGATAGAATAGAGTCGTATATTTTAGTCGAGCTTCCTCCAATGTCTACTTTAATTTACGTTGCCCGCTTTGAAAAGGTACGGGGGAGTTTTTTTACGGGATAAATATAACTAAATATTGCATGAGGTATTTATAAACAAAAAAATACAATAACTTATTTTTTTATATCTTTAAATCACGTTAACAAATCTATTTATATCTTACTTTGAACATTATACATGTTAAAATATATTTGTTTCCATACTGAAAACATATACACAAAAGAATATAAAATAAACATTGAATGATTTAGTATATGCTCCGAGGTGTATCAAATCCCAATTCTAAGATTAGGTAAATCCTTATTTTTCTTTTACTCTGGATTTCTCGGCTGGGCAGTTCGCCATTATAGATTCTTTGGATGCATTACCAAGTGATTGGTATAAATTTCCTGTTTTTTTCTCTTCTCGCCTTAGCAAAATATCACGTCATAGACAATAACCTTCTTCCGTCTGATGTATTCACACAATGGGATTGGCTACCATGATCAAATTATATTACATTCTAGCCCATCCATAAATGCAAATTCTACTTTATTATGTATGTCTAAAAACATAATTATGCCAAAGTGGATCAATGACTAAGGTATAACAATTGCAATTTTATTGATGGATTTGATATGCAAAATCTTCCACTCCAAAAATAAAAAAAATTAAGGCTTCCCCGAGACAGCCATGAAATAGCTTTGAATATAAAAATGATTAAATAAGAGTGTTTATGTCTTGGAATATTTGAAAAATGACTTTGATACGTGACTTTTCTTTACATTATCCACATGATAATTTGCTCCCTGTGTAATATTTAGACCTTAAGAGACTTTTGGTGGGTTTTATTTGCTGCTGATTCAAAATAGAATGTAGTTGTCGTAGAAGAGATGGAGATCCAGTAGAATCGTTGACTCTCCTGGTAGAGATTACGATTCTTATCTGTTCTATGAGAGATGAAGACTTAAATATGGCGATAATTTTTACCGATGTTGTACAAACTATATTTCATTTACAATTTATATTCTATATTTTGGTGGAAAGGATTTCATTTCTGACCAATGAGACAGGGTGGTTAATATTTAAACAGTATTTAAATAAAACATACTTATGCAAACCAGTCATTTATAATATACGGATATCTAACTATAGAGGAGTTTTACAAAGTCTTCGAGAAAAATATTGATACATTCAATGTTTTTATAACCAATTCTACGCTGGTTTGGGGACATTTGACTCGTTTTGTGGCTTTAGAGGTTCTAATGACCTGTTTTTTTTCTCATAAGCAAGGTCTTTATTGAATAAAAATAATACATTATATAATGTAAAATAATTAAAAAAGAAAATTGTGTCAGGAATAACATAAATACACATTTTAGTATAAAATTAATTTCCTTTTTAAGACCTTAAAAATCTAAAACATTTAACATTCTTGATATATATACAAAATACAACTAACACAATTATTAAATAAAAAAGGCATTAAAATGTAGCAAAAAAAAAATATTTATTATAGATTTGGAAAGCCTTTAAAATTTAGTAATCAAACTATTTTGGATCGCTTTATAGCGTCGTTGGACTCTCATTATTTAATTATTATATATGTACTTAAAACCAGTTTTTTATATATTTGTGTCAAAAATCAATGTGATAAATCAGAAAGAAATTATTTAAGAATACCGAAACACTTAAATAGTTATATATGTTATGCTGTTGGTCTAGGAAAGCAAATTTATTTTTGTGTGTATAGAGATTATTTAACTATTTTAGCCGATTACCTAAATATATAAGCATTATACATGTTTTATTAAAAGTTACTTTTAAATTTATTTCAAATTATCCAAAAAAAATTAATACAAAAAGGTCAATCTACAATTTCTACCAGAAAAAATATAATTTATATCTTAAACCATCAGAAACTGTTTATTCATATTTTTAAGCATCATTAATTATTTGTTCATATTTTAAAGCATTGAAAAACTTATAGTTTTTATGCGAATTTATAAAATGATATATTTATATTCAAATATATTTAAAGCAATGTCTTATGTCACAAATATCCGACATGGATTAGATTTAAGTTGACAAATTTAACTATTTTTTTTCATTAGTATTTGCTATAATTTTTTTAAAATAGAAGCTGATTTAAAGCCATGGAATTTTGCTCCGTATATTGAATTATTCTTTTGCAATTTTAAAACCTTTAATTTGAAGCAAGCTTATCATTTTTTGCTAAAAAGGGAGTCATGTTTATTTAAAATATAATAATACTTTTATTTTTGAATTCCAATTTCAGATTGAGAGTATAGTATTTAAAAAAACTGTCAGTTGACAATTGTCAAAATTGTTAAACATTTAAATTATTTTGAATCCAGAAAAATCGTATATTGATAGGCCGTTATGAAACTCTAGACCATTAAATGTATGCAATGCAAAATATCTTTTCAGTTTTTCTATTCTCCGTTAACCCTCTAAATCAGGGATGCCAGGGTGAAATCGGTCAGGGGGCCGGACTGTTTTCAAGTGGGACCTCGGGGGCCAAATTACCGGTACATTTTTGGCCTTGCAACACTAAACACTAAACAAAAGTAGATTTAAATTTGTTGATATTGTATCATAATATTATTTATTTTAAAAAACACTTCTCAACCACTAACGTAACGGGCCAAATGAATTGTCCATTCGGGCCGGTTCCGGCCCGCGGGCCGCCACCATGGCACCACTGCTCTAAATAATTTTTAAAGGGATTTTTTTAAAAAAATTATTCAACGGTTCATGATAAAATTTGTATACAAAACAATATATAAATCAGATGCTAATAAGTAAAAAATATAACATATAACATGGATTTTTTTATTTATATGCATATACATTTCCAAAAACTACATTTGATTTACTTCAAATTGATGCATTCATTAAGCATTGGCTGCTAAAAAAGATGTAATCAAATCATTATCAATTCATTATTAAGCTTATTTCATATCTAAAAAATGAATATTTGAATGATTTCAGTTTACTAGCTTATGAATTATATATCCATCCAATTAAAAAAGTATTAACACAAGAAAGCTTTATACAACTCTTCAGCAACATAAATAATATAAAACAATCGAGTATTAAATATTTTTTAATACTTGAGATGGTTATGGATCTATAAATAAACCGTTTATATGGAAGTTCAGTTATTACCTCCGCCGAAGGAGGTATTGTTTTCACTGGCGTTTGTTGGTTTGTCAGCAGGATAACTCAAAAAGTACTGAACAGATTTGGATGAAATTTTGTGGAGTTGTTGGAAATGCCAAAAGCCAGAAGTGATTAAATTTTGGTATCTCTGAGTGCAGAATTAAGGCGCCAAATGAGCTAAATACTACTAATTTTTCAAGTTAGCCTACTCTGCCAATAGATGTCGCTGTGATGTGAAATTGGGTGCCGGGAGCGTCTTCCTCTCGGAATTTCCGTCTAGGGGAACCCTCCCCCGTCCCTCTACGCCTCCCCAGTCGTGAAAAATCCGCCTCGGAAGGCTCATAAGGACCCCGTGACGGCAGAGGTTTGCACTCTCTGAGTGTATATATGCCTCTAGTATTCAATATATATTTATTTGTTTTATTATAGTTAACATTGTGACAGTTAGAAAGCCATCCAATTAGATAAAAAATTGATATCCTATTTAACCATCCAGGACGTTAGAAATAAAGTGCATAACTCTAAAAATGGTTCAAAATGATAAGTCTCATTTTTTAATGAATTTGTTATAATCCTTTAAAAATGTATATGTTGAATTTCTAAACAATCATTTATATTCATGTATTTTTAATATACAATTAAAATGGTTTTATTTATATATGCTTGTGTTATTTTAAAAATCTGCATTATATAATATAAACACTTTAAGAAAGGCTAAATAATTTTTGTTGTTGTTTAGTTTCCTTATTAGTTTCCTTATATATGTACTTTGCAAGTATGCTCTGAATAACTTTAAATTGAACTTTTTAATGTGTTGGAATCTGTGCAATCTTGGACTATTTATGTTTAGCTATTTAAAGTTATCTAATCCTTGCCTTCTTAAACACTATTTATCACTGATTCACGTCCTTACCTTTGTTCCTCAAGTCCAAGAAGCCTCATTCCGGGATCGAGAAACATCGTTCACAGTACCTCATTCATGTGGGCCAAGACAAAGAGTGACTATGAGAGGCAAAATTAATCCACTGCAGTGTATGTAGACTCTATGGTTTGCAGTACTAATAATGGATTGACTTCTGCGTTGATGATGATGGTTGGTGCTCTGAGGAGGTACCTTCCGATTCACTTCTATATCATTAACTGCTTCATAGCTTTGACGGAAAGAGTAGGTAAGGAGTCCCGAAAAAAAAATTATATTGTTCGCGCCGTCAATCGCGAGGAGAAATATATAGAGAGAGAAGTAAAAAGATTGAATCGATGGGAAAAAGGCGTGCGCTCAGTCTTTCAAGGAAAGGCACGCCGGGAGTTAGACGAAGGGAGAGTCTCCCGCCGATGGTTTGACATAAAAATATTTCTTTTTATTTTCTGGCGCCGCCAGTATTTTTTTATTTTTCCCGCCTATTTATTTAAAAGGAAGGCTTTTGTCAAAATAAAAGTCTTCTTCTTCATTTTTTAAATGGAGTTTTCTTTTTGAGATATGAATGACTCAACATTATTATCCTCTTCCCTTCAACAACATAAATAATGATGGCATTTTTATGAAAATGAGAGAGAAAAGAACAATGAGCCGTGGCACGTGAGAGGGTCAACAACGATGAAAATCAACGAGGATTTGATTTATGGGGTTCCTTCTTTATATGGAAAAGAGGAAGTTATTTCCTAGAGGAGATGAAACTGGACACACACACACTTGACTAAAAATGTGATTCCGCTTCAACTACTGGCTTGGATAATAACTCTACAGATTAGAAGCAATTTTATCGTCAACTGTTGTTTATGATAAATATATATGCAGAACCGTGTTGGTGCCCTTTAGCATTGTATCTATCTATAAAATGTGACTTCCACTTTGTGGTGGTTATCAATAAATTGCATTTGGTATCCATGTTTATTTTCATAAGGATTGCGAAGGGAGCACATGATTGAATTGTCATTCCGTAGAACATGCATCCTATGAGCGATAGGAAAACTCTTCGGCATTCCATGAATCTATAAAATGACAGAATATGGCGAAAACTCTTGGCAACTATGTCCTAGATAGCTGTTTATTTGGTTCAGAGAAGCATAATAGCCAATATTCGATCATTTTCTTCTAACATTAAATATTGGTCGAATGTATCTTGAAGAATTGTCTGTAGGTGCCTATTTTCTGGGTTCAAGTATTTATTTTTAAGAACCCTTGGCGAAAGTAGACAAATAATTTGATATTAATATTAAGTATTTTGAAATTAAACGAAGGCACTGAGTGACTCTTTGTTCACTCAAAGGATGATGGCTAGACCCATTTTGATCTTCTTCAGAGGGACCTGAGTTACTCCTATGCCTTCCTTCATGTATATTATGGTATAGATTATACATACACTGGCTTTTATCATAGCAAACAATCACCCAAGGGGAATGCCCACTAGAATAGTATTCACCAAATTTTGACGTTATACTAAATAGATTCAATCTATGTCCCAAATATGGGTCCCAAAATAAAAATTACTTGAGATTTAAAATAAACTTTATTTTTTCATTTTTCTATGTCCGGTACTCAGAATGTGGGTCCATTACCGGCATATATGATGAAACAAAATAAACATTTTTTAATGTCCTGCTCAAACACAGGGAATAATCAATTTTATTTTCTCTGAGTATGAGCAAAATAATCCTTTCAAAGGACCTCAGACACACATTAACATAAAGATTAATTTCAATTTGTATTATTATTTCGTGGAGGTCAAATATAGAAGGAATATCTGATGAGAGGTTACTTTTAGCCAATTCTGAAGCATGGCGTCTCAATGATCTCTGGATCAGTATTTTTTTTAGTTAGTTAAATATATATGACAAAATCAACATTATAGTTTTCGAATATATCCATATAAATATATATCAACAAAATATTATCTATAATCATTTGCATCAACATTATTTGAATGGAAAACATAATTGCTTTAAAATGTATTTTATTTGTAATTTAAAAAAAGATATTATTGATTTTCGTTTATGATGACTATTTATGTGCCTTTCCTTGAGAATAAAAAAATATAAGAAAAATGGCAGCTAAAAAAAATTAGTTGTGTTACAGCCAGTCTAAGTAAACACATACTTATACAGCATCTTTTATAATATATTATTTTTGAATGCTAAAAATTGTGACTCACTCATTAATACGAAAATCGAAACCACTGACCCATGTGATATGCCTATGGCTTCCACAATCTCCCCCACTTTCAATCTCCGATCGGCCAACACCATATCATGAATTTTTGAATTGTTTCTGGTGTAGCGACTTCAACTGGGCGTCCAGAGTTTCGGCATCAATGGTGCTTGTACGACACCAACGAAATTCTGTAAACCACTTTATACCATTGATATCGATGGTGCAGAGTCTCCATAGTATTTATCGAGCTTAGCCTTTGTTTCAGCGATGGTTTTTTCCCGCAAAAAATAATGCTTGATGAGCACACGAAATTCACTTTTCTCCATTTTCTACACAATTCACGAAGTTGTTTGTCTGTAAAGACTGTCAAACACAAACTAAAAGACCCAGCGTGTTCAAACTTTAACAGAAGTCAGCTGATAGATGCTTCTTGACAGGAGCAGTGTTGACAACCAAATTATATGGACGGAAATACAAAAAGTCACGGACTTATTGACCAACCCTCGTATATACTTCAATTCGATTATTAGCCATATAAGTTTTAATAATGATAGTCAAAAGAACTACAATGAGAAAAAGCACGTTGACTTTGTAAAAATAAAAGTTCTTCTTAGGATGAGAGTTTTGTATACATCTATATATATTGTATATATATATATATATATACATAGGCGTAGGGACAGGGGGGCAACTGCCCTCCCCCCAAAAAAATTCGGCTGAGTTCTCAAATTCGGGGAAATTGGTTGAGGTATTCGGCCATTTAAGTTGTAGTAAAAAATATGAAAATTATGAAAGGAACCGGATTTTTAACTATAACCAAATAAATATAATATAATGAATAGTATGAAATTATTATAAAGAAAATATTAATCTACATAGCTTTCTTCGTTTCGATTATTTTTTCACCGATTGAACAGTTCGTGTTAAAATTCGGGCAAATTGAATGCTACCCCCAAACCAAACATCTCCCTTACGTTTATATATATATATATAACTAGCGGTTGCCCAGGAATTTTCTGAGAATGTCACCTTTGACCGAATATTCCTTGTCAACTCAAACTTATCCATATAAAAGTTGATAAATATATAACTATGTGCTTAGAAGATAAGAGGGACCGAACAAACAAATAAACGGACCGATTTTTTATTTTATACAATTGCTCCAGGAACATAGTGCTTAAAAATATTTTTTAGTATCCCAAAGTCCTCCAGATAATTTTTTTGCCCATATGGCTCGATAGAATTGCATCCGATAGGATATGAACAAGCATACTAGCGTGTAAATTAGTTTATCGAACCTAGGATACTCTTATTTATGAGGCAACCAAAAATTGACCATCCCCTCTCGGGAGTATTCGAATCTGCACCCCTAACATTGAGAGTTGAACAAGCCTTAATGTACACGGCTATTGCACTCCCTTAATTTTTTTTCTGTCCAAATTATGTTTTTTCACGGAAACAAACAGACGAACGGAATTGCTATTTTATTAAAATAAATAGTGATAACAATGTTAATGATATTAATAAATGACATAATTACGATAAGTATATATAATTATTTTATTCCCAAAAAGTATTTCAGAAAAATAACAACTATTAATGAAATGGAATTATGTCAAAGGGAAAATGGCGGTAAAATATATTGGGTAAAAAGTATGACCTTACCCAAACAATTAATGAGGATTCCTTTGCTCTATAGAGAAAAACAATTCCTGCCATCAATAATATATCTAATGGTGATGAATAAAAAAGTCCCTGACTGGGGTAGATTCCTTATTTTCTTGTTATTGTATTATTAGCTGACTGTTTCCCATCTGCCTGGGATTAGGTTGATATATGCTAGACAACCATCTCTTTCATTTAGCAAGCCAAGAGTCTTTTTCATCCTTCTTCTAAGGTGGTGGTGGTGTTGTCTAGATGACAAATTAGATGATCACTCCTAATATATTGAGAGCGTCAAATTAGTACAAAATGATGGGGGGGGGGGGAGAAGGTCCCCATTGTCTACTTAGGGAGTCTTTAGGATCAGCTGACGTGACACATCATTAGACGACGAGGGATTCCCTCATTAGAGGAGGAGAAGAAGAGAAAAAATGCGCCTTTTAATGTGTCTCCTATGGGCCATGAAACGCTATAAAAAATGGAAGGAGAGAGAGAGACGGATCCCAAGTCAAACCTTGGCATTGTGGACAGTTTTTTATTGCTTTGGAAGAATGGTTTCCGATACGAAATGCATAAACAGTCTCTTTTTTTTTTTTTTTTTTTGTACACCAGTACAACAATTTTATTTTCATTTATATCTACTACACGACAATAACAACAAAACTTTCAAAAAATCAAACCTTATAATAAATTTTAACTAAAACATTAACATTTTAAACTATAGGGGGGAAAATTTAGGGGGGCTCTTAAGATATTTTTAAAAAATAAATTTGTATTAATAAAAAACCATTAAGTATAGATACAATATACAAAGGACAGCAATTATGTCAATAGTTTTTTCATTGTTTTATCAACTATTTCTTTAAAATTTTGGGGTATGGGGATCCTTTCTGTTCTCAATTTGTATAAAAAGAACTGGGTCTTTGCCATGATAAAATTAACCTCTTCCTGATGCAGACCGGTATAAAAGAAAACAAAGCTTGTACGCCGCAATTGTAAACCTAAAAACTTGTTAAAAATATTTGAAGATAGTTTAAGACCTCCCCTATCTCTGTACACTCTAAAAGGAATGTTTAGATGTCTCCAAACAGTTCTTGCAAAAGAAACAATATCTTTCCTCCTCCGTCTTTCCATAGATACTGCCCAGGGTAAGGGTATTTGTAACCACCCTATACTTGAACCAGAACAAGGAGTGACAGAACAGTGCCGATTGAAGTCCCTTTATGATATCCCGTACCGGCATACTCAAACCATAATTTTCTTTTCTTCTGTTTATTTGATCTAAAAAATATTTCCTCATTTTTTTGTCCATTAGGGAATACCGCAGACTTTTGGTGTTTGTTAATGTGATAAAACCAAAAAAACAATTTCTAGGGCCACACTCCCTGTTTTTAAAATCTATTAATCTTAAAATTTTCCGTCTTTCTAGTAATTCATTTGGTGTAAAAAAATTGTCTTGAGTAAAAACCTCTCCTATGTAGCTTATTTTCCGTTTTATTGAGGTATTGGTTAAAAATTGTAATCTTTTGTTCCCTGCTACGGGCTCTTGCCATTCCATGCAAGGTAATATTGCATTTGTCATTTCACCAAAGATCCCCTCGTTCCTATCCCAAAATGGGCTAATTTTTTTAGCTATCTGCTAAACAGTCTCTTGACCACAGACTGAATAATCAACAAAGGAGAAGAAAAAAAATGCATTGTTTGAAAGGTTATTTAATGGCGTACATATACCTAAAATGGCTGCTCCACTTGGTGGAATCATTGGTATAAAAAAGCAAGTCATACATTCAATGACGTCACCTTATGTTATGTTTTCACAAAAGAGTATTAAACTTTTTTATATTGGTAACAACGACTTTACTGGCTAATAATTGTCATTCCATGCTTTGGCTATTCCTTAAAACTTGATGTTTCGACTTTAACTACTTAAGTGATGAACATAATTCCTTCCTTCACTTGACCTCCTTGAGTAATCCTCCAGCCACAGGTCATTATTACAATTTTAGACATGGTTAGGGGTAAAAAATCTTAGTTTTTACTTTAGACAACCGCATGAACTTTCTGAACCTCTGGAGTATCTGGCTATTCAGAGTGTCAGTTGACTGATGGTGTAGAGTCCTTGTGTAAGAGGACAAGCAAATTCATCAAGCAATGTCACTCTGATGGTTCCCGTATCCATATTACAAGAGCGCCAATATATGGATTATTTTGAGTCCTCCTTCTTATTTTTCCTATTCATGTTCCTCTAGAAATTCAGAACACCATTCGAAGATGTGATCCAAACCAATTTTTTTATTTTGAATCCCCGATCGAAGGGGGTCTTCGTGGAACTACGCTTTCGACTTGGTGAATTTTAGTTGGATGAATTCCTACAGATATTTCAGCTATCTAAAGAAAATTATGAAACAATATTTTTGCTTCTACAACCAAAAGTTATAAATTATTATTTGTTTGATTGTTATGTTATATTTTTTATGACTTGTCAACATTAAGAATTTAGTATTTATATTATGAAACTTGTTTAACACTTTGATATGTCTTTATTGCAGCTAGGTCTTTTGGCAGGTAGGCTAATTTTAAACTATAATGTTTATTACCTCCGCCGAAGGAGGTATTGTTTTCACTGGCGTTGGTTTGTTGGTTTGTTTGTCAGCAAGATAACTCAAAAAGTACGTAACGGATTCGGATGAAACTTTGTGGAGTTGTTGAAAATGCCAAAAGAAACAAGTGATTAAATTTTGACATCTCTGAGTGCAGAATTAAGATGCAAAATGAGCTAAATACTAATAAATATTTCAAGTTAGCCTACTCTGCCAATAGATGTCGCTGCGCTGTGAAATCGGGTGCCGGGAGCGTCTTCCTTTCGGAATTTCCGTCGAGGGGAACCCTCCCCCGTCCCTCTACGCCGCCTCAGTCGTAAAAAATCCGCCTCGGAAGGCTCATAAGGACCCGTAACGGCGGAGGTTTGCACTCTGAGTTATATTTTATGCATTATTTTTACACAATTCTACAACCTTATTACTTTGTATCCACAGTTACAATTGAAATAAAGACCTTAAATAAATAATAATAAAAAATTGTTCATTTGAGAGGTTTGTTTCACAAATTGATCCCGGACAACCGAATCCGTTCCATTTTCTTATTAACCTTCGTTGTTATTTAAATGGAATAAATTATAGATTTTTACATTTTCAATTCTTTTTTATTTCTTCTCCCTTCCTTTCCCTGCCTTATATATGTACAACTTTTTTTTGGCTTATATGGAGAATAAAATAATAATAATGAAATAAGGCAATGAAGCAGGCAGAATACAGGATCGTAAATTAGAACATAACGAGGTGTTTGACCCGACACTTCTTACTCTTCTTTCTTCTTCTTGAAAGAATAAGAATAACAATAAAAGAACAAAAACTGGGAAAAAGAGCCGAAAGAATAAGAAAAAAAAACATAATTGTGGATTCTATAATTATACTTTCTTCTTCGCAATTCGTCTAATTGGACGGCGTTGATGTGGTGTGAGGGGGGTTCCAAAGAAATTTATGCATTTTACATGACAAATTAGATTGTAGAGAGGCTTAGTAAAATATACATTTATAGTAACTGATTTCCTCAGTCACGTTGATGAATTGGGAGTGGAGTATTTTGGTGATTATGTACACTTTTATAGCACGTATCTATCAGGCGAGCATATGCATTGGACCCTGAGGGATGCGGGGCCCGAGCCACCGGAGAAAAAAAACGCAATCATTTTTTACGTAACATTCATAATGGTAATCAAAATATTTTTTAAAGTTCAAATTGTGTATCGCTGCTGCGTTTTGGAGACAAGTGCGAAGGGAGCTCGATAGCCGTGCGTGTTAAGGCGTGTTCAACTCTCAATGTTGGGGGCGCAGGTTCGAATCCCGAGAGGGGATGGTCAACTTGGTCTACTTCATTGATAAGATCCTAGGTTCGATAGACTAATTTTAATGCTATAATGTTATTTATATCCTGTCGGCTGCAATTCTATCGAACTATAAAGGCAAAAAAAAAGGTGCTGGAATGCATTGTCAATGTGACACTAATGCTCCTGACCACTTGTAGCCAGTCATTCAGGGGGCACAGGGAACGCTTGGGACAGGCAAACAGATGGAATTTTCTTTCCATATCCAACTGCTGACATCCAAAGATTCTGTTCTTAAAGAGTTGATAAGTCGTCCTGAAGGCTCAATTAAGTATCTTTGCCCTGACATCCAGAATAAGATCCTACATATATATTGGCACAGCGAGTTAAGCAGGACATAACAGTTGAAATAAACTAAATACTGTTTTATTCTGTGATTATAGATACCACGTAGGATCTGTCAAAGCACGACCAGTCAAGCCAAGTATTTAGATAAGTAACCATAGTCAGGAATACAATGGACAAAGCTTTTGATGTAAAAATAACACAGTGGATACGTCTACTAGTGAGCTTGAAAAATTTATAATCAACAGCATTGGAGCAAAGTATCGTGGGCAAAGCTATGACGGAGCAGCGAACATGAGTGAGATTTATTCCGGTGTCTAGGCGATAATTAAAGAAAAGCCACTTATTAACATTGTGCAACTCACAATTTGAATTTAGTCCTTAATGATGCTGTGAAGTACATTACTGAGCACAAGCAGTTTATGGCATTGTCAAAAATGTGTCCACGTTCTTTGGCCATAGTATTAAACAGTGGGTCATACTCAATGGGATTAGTTCCCTGAGGGGTTATCTCACTCTGGTGTCACAGTGAAGCAACTATGCCCTACCCAGTGGTCATTTCGATATGATTCCCTAGCTGTTCTTCACTACAGATATGTTGACGCCATGAAGGCACTGAGAACAATATCGCTAACAAATGATACAAGGGACGAGTGCACAGTAGCAGCGGGATTGAAAAAAGAAATGGAGAAATTCGATTTCATTTTTCTAGTGGTTCTCCAGAGAAAGGCATTGGAGAGTGTGAATGCCGCCTCTAAATTGCTCCATGACAGTGAGTCTGCTGGATAATGCCATAAAGACTATGTCCGAGTACCAAAATGCTTTCCAGGAGGCAAAAATAATGACACAAACTCTCAAAAGAAATGAGGAGGGAGTGCTCATAATCCGATCCAGCTCACGTTTGAAAATGTTCGAACGGAACAAATAACTCAATGATAGTTATCAATAAATTTCCCTTCAATGATTCATTGTTTAAAAATCATCCATAACTGAAAAAAACGTGGGCGCGTGCATTTTTTGCTTCTGCTTTGATAGGGCCCGTCCTACATAATTTGCATCGGGGCCGCAGTCACTACCCTACGCCACACACACACACATATATAATATATATATATAGTTTTAAGATGCGTCTGTGCATTTAATATCGGACAGTTTGAGACAATTAATACATCATTTGTTATAATTTATTAGAGATTATTTAAAATTTAATACATATTAATCTTATATAAATTATATATGTACTTGGATTTTGAAGGTAATGGAAGGCTATGGATTTGTTTCATTTACTGTCTCCTATTGTCCGATATTAAATGCACTTTCAGGTACTCTAGTATTCAAAGCATAGCATAAGCTTATATTGAATGTATATTTATGTATCTGCTCTATAATACTATAAGTTGTAGTTGTTTATTTATTTTGCAAAGTTCTAGTTCTTCACACAAGGGAGCGCTTGGGCAAAGCGACAGTTGAACGATGTTTCTCTGCTATTGAAGGGAATAAGGTTTCTATATCTTTATGTCTCTATGTGAATTTCACAAAAGTCATACTTTCAAATATACCGAACCGATTGTCAATAGGTACGGTATTTGGTAGTTTCTACCAAATAATCGTATAATCGGTATTTGAAATCTACCGTCGGTAGTATCGAATACCGATTTACATTTGTAGTCGCAGCTCTGATATATATAATATTTATAAATATTATCTATATAATATATCTATTGTTTTTATATTAATATTTGCACCATTTCATAGGGGACTGTATAATATATATATATATATATATATAATATATATATATATATATATATATATATAATATATATTATATATATATATATATATATATATATATATATATATATATATTATATATAGTTTTAAGATGCGTCTGTGTAAGCAATCCCTTTTTCCTCCCTTTGTTTTCACCCCTCTGAGTCCGAGGTGTCTGTGTAAACTATCTCCTTGCTAATGAAAGAATATTTAAATCCGTTCCTTCCGTCTCGTCTCATTTTACAAACGTTCATAGAAAACTCTGTTACTCATAATAATAATAATAAATAATACGTGAAAAGATCCCTATCAGCCAAAATTCATTTCTATCCCTTTTGTCTTTTGTTGAAGGAGGGTTGAAAATATAATTCTTTTTTTTGTGTTTCTTTATATACCTAAACTTCAAACTCAATTATAACATTTATTTAAGGAAGGGATGGAGAAAAAAAGTTTACCCTCAAGCCCTGGAGTCTTCTTCTACTTATCTTCCTTTTTGTTTCATTTCTTTAAATAAGCTGTGATCTATCATAGAATTTTCGTTTTTTGCTTCTTTATATAAGAAAAAATATGATGAAACTTTCTTTAAATTGTGTTTTATGTGGCTTCTTTTTGTTCCTTTTTCGTTTGGACAAGAATACATTCAAGGAGGTATTTCTCATTGTTTTGGAGTTTTTTTTATCTTGGGAGAGAGGCTATGGCTAAGTCCAAGGTACATTTAGGTCATCAACGTTTATAATAACTGAATGCTAAACAAAAAATATCCTTGACGTAACCAAAGATGGACACTCAAAAGAAAGTCAAATGATTCAATATGCAATAATTCAAGACTAAACCTCTATTCTTACTCTTGGATCCTATCCACAAACAAAGAAACAAAGCTCACAATAATATATGAAGATACATTAAAGAACGAATGGGGAACGAAGATTAGAAACCTCAGGGATGAAAAATGAGTCAAAATCAGTGTCATTTTCTTTTTTATCCTTCAAAAATACCGTCAAATGTTGTTCTTTTAAGCTTAAAAATAAACATTATTTTTCCTTTACTAACACTGTTTTCTTTTAATTTTTACGTCTGACGGTCAGAGGGATGATCCTTTATCGTCAAAGAGTAGACAATTTAAACAACCGTTATTCCCTTGAGGAAGCGTTATTTTGTTCAATTAATATTAAAAGAAGTCTATATTGGAGGATCCAATCCAAGGATTTGGCTAATGACGTCATGGATGTAAGCCAATGAAGAAGATACTATTATTATTTTTAAGGATGATATTATTCTCTCTGAGTGGATGTTCCCTCCTCAACAGCCCAAATGAAGTGATACCAACTGCTTTCTTTTTATCCCTATCTTTTCATTCAACCAATCACGCTTCAAAAACAATACCTATATCAATCTTATACTCAGGTCAGTTCGGGTTAACAGGCTCATGGTCAATTATCATCAGATGCATTAATTCTTTTATAACAGTTAAATAACAGACACATCATCTTGTTCCTTTAATATCAAGGCCAGTGTTGCCATGTCTCAATTGGCCCTGGCAATTAATATAAATACTGGATCACTGGCAAAGAATAAAATGTATAATAATGCCGGCCCTAATACACCTATTTTTACATATGTGATGTATTTTCTTAAAATGACGCAATTAGCCCCTAAAGTTTTGAAATATTGTATTAGCCGTATATGATTAGCAAATTACTGTTGTTGGTCACTGGGCATATCAACCAGTCCTTATCAAACATCTTCTTACTGTTATCCAAAGAAACAATATCTTCTTTGCTCCTCCTTTTATTCTTCATATTTGTTTGTGTATGAAATGCTTAGCTAAGGATACCAACTATTGTAGCTAGATATATTTTTAACGGGATTTTTAAGGATGATTAAATGTCCGAAAGCGCATTTTCCAGAAAAATAATCGAAAAGTTGAAATCATAAAAAATGTTGACACTCTCTCATAGAATAGCAAACGCTTGTTTTTTCGTATTTTGTAAAAATATGCGCACATTAGGGTTGTTCTTATTTTTCAAATGTTTGAAATGTTAGCCATTGAGTGGATTTTCTGTTTCTTGGTGATAAAAGAAGACGACATACAAAGTTTGAACAAAATCGGTCAACATTACGAGGTCGCGCAAAGAGGTCAAAGTTTTAAAAATTTAGTAAAAATATAGTTTCCCGCCAATTTCTTCAAAATGGTGGACGTTACAGACTTCAATAATATTATTAATTTAAAGGAAATCTAATTTACTACCAGACGTATGTTTTGATGTGTTTTAATAAAACAAAGTTTTCAGTAAAAAACACAGAAAGGGAGTGAGTATTGTTAGCTTATTTCATAGCTTTTTTTATCAATTAACTTCACTCGCCTGTAGAAGATGACTTGTTCGCTTCAGAGTAAAATAGTACTTTTAAGTTTAGTAAACTTTAGATGATAAATCCAAAATGACCTTGGTTGCATTCTATCAGTTCAGAATTCAGTACAATCTGAGTTTACATCATATGATTCAGAGCCTGTATTGACCTATAAGAAATCGATTATGAAAAAAATAAATAATAATTTGTTTCTTAGATTTGCGTCAAGGTATCCTCTCAAAATTTTACTTTGTCTCTGACGCATACATAATCCATTATATGCGTCATTTTGTACGCAAATAGGCTTTTTTAAAGTACATATAACTCTCTACTTATTAAACTCACATGATTTATATACAAAATATTAAGCTGGTTAACCAAGCTTTCATTTGATATGTTGGTGTTCTAAAATCGCCATACTTTAAGAGATATAAGCAAATACGTACTGTCCCCAAAAATTGATCTTTTGATATGAGAATATACGATTACCATTTGGTACGCAGTTAGTGTGCCTGGATAGCAAGAAAAAAGAAGGGAGAGAAGGAGGAAAATACCCCCTCCCTTCTTCTCTTTCTCTTTCTATCCAGGTAACACTAACACTATTACCAGATGGTAATCGTATATTCTCATATCAAAAGATCAATTTTTGGGGACAGTACGTATTTGCTTATATCTCTTAAAGTATAGCGATTTTTAGAACACCAACATATCAAATGAAAGCTTGGTTAACCAGCTTTAATATTTTGGTATACTAAATCATGTCAGTTTAATAAGTAGAGAGTTATATGTACATTAAAAAAGCCTATTTCGCGTACAAAATGACGCATATAATGGATTATGTATGCGTCAGAGACAAAGTAAAATTTTGAGAGGATACCTTGACGCAAATCTAAGAAACAAATTATTATTTTTTTTCATAATCGATTTCTTATAGGTCAATACAGGCTCTGAATCATATGATGTAAACTCAGATTGTACTGAATTCTGAATTGATGAGAATGCAACCAAGGTCATTTTTGGATTTATCATCTAAAGTTACTAAACTTAAAGTACTATTTTACTCTGAAGCGAACAAGTCATCTTCTACAGGCGAGTGAAGTTAATTGATACAAAAAAGCTATGAAATAAGCTAACAATACTCACTCCCTTTCTTGCTTTGTTTTTACTGAAAACTTTGTTTTATTAAAAAACATCAAACATACGTCTGGTAGTAAATTAGATTTCCTTTAAATTAATAATTATTATTGAAGTCTGTAACGTCCACCATTTTGAAGAAATTGGCGGGAAACTATATTTTTACTAAATTTTTAAAACTTTGACCTCTTTGCGCGACCTCGTAATGTTGACCGATTTTGTTCAAACTTTGTATGTCGTCTTCTTTTATCACCAAGAAACAGAAAATCCACTCAATGGCTAACATTTCAAACATTTGAAAAATAAGAACAACCCTAATAAATG
>CP045890.1:19405790-19436318 GCA_013387185.1 Caligus rogercresseyi
GGCATTTTGCTTGGCGTTTGGTGCTCCTCTGTATCAGTTTCACGATGCAGGAACCAGCAGAATTCGCCCATCATATTCGGGGTTGTGCCGCTATTAGTAACGTGTTTCTATGAGTGAATCTCTTGGTGATCGCTCCGGTGCTCGCCGAGACGGCTCCCAAGTAAAATAATAATGATTTTTTGTAAATTTCATTGAAATCCTGACTTCTAGACAATGGGAATATTTCCGTACCTGAAAATCCTGACGTGATACAGCAAACAGTTTTGATTTTTGAAATCAGCGTACCCAAATTTGTCTAAATCATTTTTCACATCTCCAGTAAAGAAATTGTTGTTCAGTGTTATTAATTTACTCCATTGCCAAAAGCCATACCTGTAGTCAAGTAACATAAAATATTGAAATGCTTATAAATTTGCAAATGATCGTACCAATATATCTATTTTTGATTCAAGCATTGCATTTCATTCACAGTTAGGAAGTATACGAGAATGAAAGACTTCCACCCACATATTCATTTTTTTCTTGCAAAAAAACCACATTTATTTATGAGATCCTTGATTGAGTCTACGCTAAAAAGTTGAAACGAAAAAATTTACTTATTTGTGAAATATTATAATAATTCAATAAGGACACTTCTTTATTAACTTAGTCCTCGAACGACTCTGTTGTGCATATTTAATTTATTATTTCCCTAAACATTTTATTAATCTTAAAAATAACATTATATATATATATTATATATATATCACTCAGAGAATAATTCGTCTAATATAAAGTTTTTATGGTTTTTTATCAAAATAAAAAAACACCCTAGAACATCTTAATATATTATTCATCACTTAGACAGCTCAGGTAACCGATTAGTCCATAGACAATATAGAGTGCCGAAGACACGTATGGTAGCGCTAAATATCGTAGGAATTTGTTAACTTTGTGGGAGAAAGACAGCGACAGAAATAAATAAAGAAAGAGTGAAACTTTATCAAATATATTTGATAAGGATACTCATTGGCATTAATTAAATGATTTTAACGTGATGTCAGAATATAAACCATCTTATTCGTTAAATACTCTAAAACAATGACACTATGTACCTACAAATCCTTTTGTTTTTTTATTACAATCTTGCATCTGAGTTTATGTCTAACAAAAATAAAATTCGAATCTTTTAAGCCCCATGACCACTGAATCATAAATTATAGACAGTCAACAGATCTCAGACAATGATACTAATAATATCAAGCGAAAAACAAAGCCATTATTGTTTTTGTTTCTTCCTTTCATTTTTATAATTGATGGCACGCACCTGGACAAGTATTTATAGATATATTTCTGGCATTCCACTGGAGCGCCCCATTCATTAATATTTTGAATTATGAATGGATAGTGAGTGTAGATATTTGAGAAATGTGCGTCATGATCTATGGATAAAAATGGAGTTCCCCAAGAATGACATTCCAAGGACATCATCATCTTCATCGTTATGTCGCTCGTAGTCCATGAAATTGATTGTCCATGGGGATAAAATCAACTTTTGATTCACAAAGCTGGAACTTACGATTACTTTTTGGTAGATCGGTAGTATCGGCTGTAGATTTTGAAAAAATATAAATATAGATACCGCTGTATTTATAAAAATAGCGAATACCACAACCGATTGCATGAAGCGAAATCATATATTAACTACAAAAAATAATCCAATATCAAGTTCAGTCCAACGTCACAAAAACACAGATTTTAGCTATGCACTTGTTATAAGTGTTGCAACAGCACCACTAATAATAATTTGTGAGAGGAGCGATATTTTCTACGCTGGAGGCATCTGTAGCGCGAAGGAGGAGGTAAATGACGACTCATGGTTGAGGTAAAAGAGTGTGTTTATTAACCTCTTGCCTGCAGCTTATATAGCCGCAGACAAGAGGACTTACGAGATTAAGAACCTGCTGAGGTGTGAGAAAGAGTGGTAGCTTGACTTGCTGTTAATAGCAGGTCAATCCGCTACACATCCATAAGACTGGATGTTATCCACTGGGACAGAGCTGGAGATCAGGTAGTCACAAAGTAGCAGTTTACTGACGGCCGCCCGTGACGCGTGGGTAAAGTTATTTATAAAATATTATAACTTTCAGCTCAGTTCTGCTGCTGCTGAGAGGTTATTTAGCACTGATGGCGATATCCTCCGTTCCAAGAGGTCTTCTCCAACGCCAACAATTTTGAACAGATGTGGCTGAATAACAGCAGACTATTTAAAACCTTGAACAAAGAGGACCTAAAGAATTTGTCGTTACAGACTTTGAGTTGGATGTATGGAGATCTTCTTTTCGTAAATATTTAAATGAGTTTAATATATTTAAAAGTCAATAAACAATGCTGCATTGTCTAGTTCAAGGGCGGGCAATTATTTTTGGCACAAGGGGCCACATGAGGGCCAAGTTATGTCGTAGAATATCCAAATTGTGTTTACATTTAACAATTCTTAGCTGGATGTTTATCTTTGAAGGAAAAACTGTTATGCAATTTTTTAGTTTGAAAAAGAATATCAAAATATTCTTCAATATTTGTTTCATTCTTAAGTTAACCTAAATAAGAAAATAACCCGAAACTATATTATGGGAATTTTAAATAACTTTTTTAGTAATCCCAACTCTGTGAATTAATAAAAAGTCTTCCTCCGTGTTCATTTTAAATGCAGAACTTAAATCAGAAGGAAGCTGTGGCCTGAATTAGTAATTTAAAAAATATATATATATACAGTCAACTTCGCCTAAGTCGAAATTGCATAAGTCGAAAAGTCGCCTAACTCGAATATAATCAAAAGTCCCCTTTTTTCTCCATTGACATGTGTGTAATAAAATCGTACAAGTTGATTTTTGTAAGTCGAAATTTTGCCTAAGTCGAACAGATTTTTGACAGTAACACATACATAAACAAGAAAATAACTTCGCAAGTCGAAAAGGGCGCTCACTTTCCAAAACACAGCCTGCCGCATGCACTGCGCCTGCCGTGAAATTGTGTCCTCGCCCACCTGCTGCCTCGCCGATGATTTTGCAACTGCATGTGAGCGAGTGCACACACCTACGCCTACCTGTATATCGATCGGATTTTTTTTCGACTTAGCAATCAAAATTTTAACTTGAATTTCGCCTAAGTCGATTGTTTTTGCACAGTCCCGAAATAATCGACTTAGGCGAAGTTGACTATATATATATATATATAATATAACCTATATATTAACTGATTGTAAACTAAAGCCAACTCTCTGAAATTATTGTTACCATTAATATATATAATACAGTGAAATGTTATCAACGAACAAAAAAAACAATTAAAATCCACTTTCAGAACAACTGGACCTAATAACTAACTCATGAATGTTATGATGGAAAATAATAAATAATATCAGTAAATTATATGAACTCTATACTACAGTTTATAGAGTGTTTAAGAAATTTGGATTTATTTTTCGTTTTCTTTGCTGTATTTGACTATCCTTCAGGAAAGCTGTTCATTTTCAATAGTTACCATAAATCAACTAGATATGACATTAATAAGATATCAATTAATCAGATAGCAATAAAATTACATAGTTGGTATGCAAAAAAACCTGTTGTTGTAACATACGTAGTTTTGCTAATTTTGCAGTTACTTTGAGACTACATTAATATTATTTCAAACTAAAACTACCAATTGATAATTCTTATTTTAGCATATCAATACTATCGGTGATATATTTATTCTGAAGAATCCCAGCACTTATATATTTACATCCTGTGTTTAGAAAGACAGTTTTGAGGGTTTTTTTCTTCAATATATATATATATATACATATTATACAGGGTGCGGCAACATAACTTCCTTTTTCAGAAGGCATAAAACAGATGTAAATCAGCAAGGTTTTAATTTGGTTTCATGATTTTAGTACATATTTAAAGTTTTGTTTCACATAGTATTGAAAATCATATCAGATAGGTGACGCCCCCCATTGTCCATACACTGTATATACCGATTTCGGGTGTTTGCCATGACCCTCACCAGCGTATCCGCGGGTATATTGGCAATTTCTTCTCGTATGTTGGCCTTCAAGTCTGGTAGGCTTCTCGGGCGGTTGACATAAACATGGGATTTCAAATATCCCCACAAATAAAATCACAAGGGGGCAAATCGGAGGAACGGGCTGGCCACTTCAAATCGCCCCTATATACATATATATGTATATACAGTGTATGGACAATGGGGGACGTCCCTTATCTGATATGATTTTCAAAACTATGTGAAACAAAACTTTAAATATGTACTAAAATCATGAAACCAAATTAAAACCTTTCTGATTTATACATCTTGTTTTTATTACCTTCTGAAAAAAGGAAGTTATGTTGCCGCACCCTGTATATGCGCATATATTATATTATATATATATATATATATATATATATATATATATATATATATATATATAAGTTCCCGATTTTATAGAGGGTTTTATGTTTCTTAACAAAGGACCCCTTAATATTCCACAAATATCCCTAGTTACGTCATTGCAGCAGTCATCCTTCTTCTTGTCCTCTCTGCGAAATACACACAAATATAATATTATAAAAAAGAAAAAATATTTTTCCCCTGGCAAATAGGGAACAAAATTAATCGGTCTTCATCGATCAAATCCCTGCGTAGGAAATAAAGACTGAGAAGACAGAGAGAGAGGAGATACCATATTTTTTATCTTTCTTCATAGCAGCATCATAATGTTTTTCTTCTTCTTATTATTATTTTTGCTCCTATCATATATGTATATAATGTATTTTTTGTTTGGTATCTGTTTATACGTGAGTGTGTGTGTGTGTACGCTTTAAAGAGGCTTCATTCTGAATTAGTAATGATTTTTCTGTATAATATTAAAAGAGAAAATACTGGATCACTTAGGATGGGCTCTCTGAGATTTACTGAGGGATTTTCTTATTTTCTTGCCCTCAGTTATAAGTAATATAATAAATAATCGAAAATGGTGTAGTCATTGTTGGAATGTGTTATTTATGGGTAAACGGTTTGTAGGAGAGTATATTTGTCATTAAAGGGATAAATATGGGGTTTAAAATAAGTAATGATTTTAGGGTTAATTTTGTATATATATGGACATTTTAATAAGTATTGATATTTTACTTTTAATGACTGAGATTCAGTCCGTGGCTTGGGTCACTATATCTTTAAACATTATATGTCAACCATCCGTTCCATTATTAGCTTCACATTCATCCTCAAATAGAGTAGACACTCAGATTGCTTTCAATGACATGGCCTGGATTTCTAGGAGGTGATCATCGGATTGACAGAGTCAAGAAATCGCAACTGGTTGACAGATCTGGGCTCATCGCAGTTAACCGAATTTTTGTGAGGCAATTTGCTATTGCAGCATGGAGGGCTTTCACTTCGGACGACAAATACTCGTTTCGCTTGATGGAAGAACGAGGGGAGAGATCCGATCTCCTTAGGTCAGTCTCAAGGAACTGTGTCGCGATTGTGAGCATGGCAAAAATATATATTGCGGCTTCAGAGCTGCACCAGGACGAGTCTTATTGTACTGGTCATTACAGTCACAGATAAAATAGGTTAAAAGGTCGATGTTTACTTTGATAAAGACCAGTATATGATTCAATGAAGGGATGGAATGGCTTCTTCTTCAGTCGCCAGAAGATTAGAACACAACTTGGATTGTCTCTAGTGTACACCGTATATAAATGTATATACTCTGACGGTACACCTGAAACCAAGAACATGTTAAGTAGGTAAAGATTTCCAAAGAGTCAAGGGGACTTGTGCATTTGATGTCTTAACCTTGTTCCTAACTCTACCTTCTTATGATGTAAACAAATAAAATAAAAAAAGACTTGACTTCAGGGCACAACCTACTTCAGCTTCCATATTCAACGCATGTGGTCCACTATTATAACTACTCTTTCTTAATAGGCGGAGCCAAAAGGGAGGAGAAATGTTGATCTGTTCGTTCGGGAGTCAATTCCTTAAGTTATAATAGATTGAAGACCTTGATTTTTATATAATGATACCCCTCGGAGAAATACATTGTTCGTTCGAAAGAGTATAGGAATACTCCTGCTTATGTCACAAGTATGCTTGTTTTCTTCTTATGACAGCTCGGAGTTGGATAAGAGATCTCTGAATTTTCATTTTTTAACTTCCTTAGTGTTTGTAACTTTAAGATTTAAGAATAACGTTGATTATTCCAATAGGATTTTTTTCTCTATTAAGGATGAACTTAGTTCCGTCCTTATCTCATAGAGGGCTCTGCTTTCGTCCAGTCTTTTCTGGCTGAATTCAGCTAATATCAATGGCCAAGAATAGCAAAGGGGGATTTTTTTCTCGGAGAGAGAATAATATCATTCTTGAGAACACAAATGTCATTTACGAATCCTTTTTATGGCCTCCTCCAATATCACATTATTGATTGTACAAAGAAAACTCCTGGCACTCTGAAGAATAAACTTCGTATTTGGTTTATATTATAGTTAACTAAATAAAAAGCCTAAAAAATTATAAAAATATAATATGATCGAAATTAAGAAGATAAGTTCTTATGAAGTTGCCAGGAGGCCCATCTCATAACTCAGTTCCCGTTTCTTAACGAGCTCTTAAGCTAAACACAACTACATCTTTGAGGGCATTAAGACTCCTCAAAGCCATTTTGCCGCAAGACATTCTCAAGTCTTTAATTAATATAAACGAACATGGATACATCATCTACAGAAAAAAAAGAACAGGGAGCTAATTTGTTTTGTTTATTATAAGGGATTAATGTGTTCTTCTAATATTCAGATATCTTAAAGTATCAAATGGTTTATATTAGTGTTAACTAGAGGCATATATACACTCAGAGAGTGCAAACCTCCGCCGTCACGGGGTCCTTATGAGCCTTCCGAGGCGGATTTTTCACGACTGGGGCGGCGTAGAGGGACGGGGGAGGGTTCCCCTCGACGGAAATTCCGAGGGGAAGACGCTCCCGGCACCTGATTTTACAGCACAGCGACATCTATTGGCAGAGTAGGCTAACTTGAAATATTTATTAGTATTTAGCTCGCTTTGCATCTTAATTCTGCACTCAGAGATGCCAAATTTAATCACTTGTTCCTTTTGGCATTTCCAACAACTCCACAAAGTTTCATCCGAATCCGTTACGTACTTTTTGAGTTATCCTGCTGACAAACAAACCAACCAACCAACAAACCAACGCCAGTGAAAACAATACCTCCTTCGGCGGAGGTAAAAATAGGTCTATATCCCAAAACTACATTTGCAAAGTCAATGGATCTCATTTAAATGATTCTCTATGAGAATTTTTTTTTTCAAAAACTAAGCATTGACTTACATTTTATAAATACCACTAATTTAGTTGAACTACGCATTTACACTAAAATGTTAAAATATTCTTACTCCCTATCGATTGACTGCAAATCATGGAATAGAAGTGGTATCAAGTAGGTGCATTCAGAAGTGTACCACCACTAGTACCCATCTATCGAAATGCCCAATATCCAACGATAGTCCCAGCTTTGACAATGTGACTACAAAGATCTTAAGACGGAAAAAAATGCTCAGATTTTTAACAACACAATAATGAGTAATTTACAAAATATGAAGTGTACGTACATAAATATTATTTAATATATTTTATTTATTAAACGTCGAAGAAATTCTACATATACGCTCCTCAATCATCTCTTAACACGGAGGTGTTTACAAGCCAATAGTTAGTTCGTATTCCCACTAAACATTTTAACATTAGTTACACATCCATCACACTGTCGAGAGAAACATTCTTTTAAAAGCTCACATCAAGGGGCCTCACTAAAAGCATGCTCATAAAACAAGGTCTAAGGCTTAGGGAACTGTATATGAATATCCAGGGTGTTATAATAACTATTAATCGAGATACGTACATTCACGAATTTCCAAAAGTCTTGCTTTTTCTGCCCAACTAGAAGTTGATTATTCGTTTCTTTGCATTACGTCTATCTCCGGGTATTGACGCTTAGTGAGCCGGAATGGTCCGGTATGACGTAGCGGCATCATGATTGAAAACTTACTTGAATATTAGATCATGAATATCGAGGGCAGTTTGATCTATTGAAATGTTCATACTTCTGGCATATTTAGTCAAATCTTTAAAAAGTGGGCTATATTATAGTTCATAATTTTCAAGGGTAAAATCATTTTTCTTTCCCCACTCTTTTTTTTTCAATCAAGGCTCCTTCTGGAGAGCTAATGATTAAACTCAGAGAGGCCATTGGACTTAATGAGATTCCATCCCCTCAATGCTTAAGCCATAATGAATCATTTCAAGACTCCATATTACTCAGTGTTATTATTATTAAAAATAATACCATTTTCATCTCTTTTCCATTAGTGTGTTTTACCTATACCCGGGTAATGCGCCTTGCCCCCTTGTTGATGATTGTAAAAATCGTTAAATTTGAGGCTATCTATACATATCCCTCTCCTTACATCATAAATCAAATCAAAAACCATGAAATCTCAGTTGTTGGTCCAACACCCCCAGTAAAAAAAAAAATAAGAACCCTATAAATATTGAACCTTACTTAATATGGAAATGCTTAGGTTTTTTTTTCTTCTTTTCTTTCCATGGCAGCCATATTGAAAATAAGAAGAGAAGGGAAAAACGTTTGGGGCTAGGCGTTTATAAATATATCGCCACATACTTGGAACTCTTAAAGGGATTCTTCACGGTATTATTCAAATAATAATAATATGTTTCCAGCAATAACAATACTCCCCCCCAAAAAAAAAAAAACAGCTAGTAGAACGGGTAAGATATGGTAAGTGGAACAATCATTTAAACGCTAATGATGGCTCATGCCTCTCTGGCTTCCGTGGAAAAAGGGGGATCTTTGAATAGAGAGGGTTTTTGTTTGAAGAAACCTTATGGATGTCTTCTCATAGGGAAGAAGTACATGATTCTACGTATTGGCTTATGGATAGCTTTGTAACTAGGGGTACAGAAGAAACGGGACGTCCTTAGAAAAAATGGTTTATACATAATTAGGGAATAATGACAACGAGGGTCAGATAAAAAGGAATAGGCAAATAATTGAGTAGAAATCTGTACCTTAGCATTGTCCAAAACATTTTAGATGTGAAATAAATAGTTTTTATATTACTCAATTTTGAATTATTGCTTGGACAATTCCAACTATTCTGCATGGCATAATATGATTCTTTGGACTATTTTTCTTAGGAGGTTTTCCCATCGGGACCCTCATTTATAAAGAATAAGCAAACAACTTGTGTGCATTGCAAAAAGCTAACTGCTGTGTTTATTGTATTATATTTTTCGAAGTTACGCTACTATTACTACTTATTAACCAATAAAAAAGAAACGACCGTGACAGGACTCGAACCTGCAATCCTCAGATCCGAAGTCTGATGCCTTATCCATTAGGCCACACGGCCGACGATGAGAGAATAGGAGAAAATAGATCAATTGATAGTTTTTCAATCCAAAATCAATTACGATTTAATTTCGATTCTCAAAATCTTGATCAATACTTCAGATCAGGTTTGAATGCTTATTATTACGTTTATAGCAACCGAACTTGAATTTAAAAAAAACTTTAGTCTGTAAATAAGCATATTTGTAATATTATTCAATCTGCAAAATATAAATATCCCACTCTTATGTTTATATTATCTAAAAAGAATGACATAGTATATTTGTTTTTATTCAAAAGTGATACAGAGACTAACACATTTGATACTAAGCAATCTGACAGTTTTATATTTTCATTACATTTTTTTTTGGACAAAACAAAATATTATTTTTGGAATTCTATATAATATTTTTAAACGATTGACAATTGTACTATATTAAAGAAAATCATTTCAATAAATACATTATCTTTTGAAGAAATTTGTTATTTTGCTCCGCTGGACATCTCCAATTTCTGCAACGGATTATGAGGCAATACAGAAAATTTGTTAAAAGACAAACAAAATAATATATTCAATCTTTAGCATTTTATTTATTATTTGCACCTTTGTTTATTATATTTTTATGTTTGATTACAATATGTTTCCTAAATGTTTTTTAATTATTAATTTTTGTATATAGTGCAGCTAGATTTAGATTAGAGATTTAATTTTAAACTAAATGTTTATATATATATATTTTTATATTTAATATCTCTATATCAATAAAGTCTCTTTAAAAAAAAAATTGTTATTTCATGAAAAGTATAAAACCAACGTTACCATCTTTTCTTCTTTTGATCATGAAGAGAGAGCACAAAACTCGCAAACTCACAAATAAAAATATTTTTTCAATTACTAAAATTGTTTTATTTTATTTTTCTACGTCCGACGGTCAGAACAATGATCCATTTATCGACAGATATGATAAAATAAAATAAAACACTTTTTTATTCAGTAAGAGCCGTTGATTTATTCAGTTAATATTAATAGATGTGTAAATTGGAAGAGTCTAATCCAATGGGATGTAGGCCCATGAAAGAGATAACATTAGTATCCTAAAAGATGGCATTCTTATCTCTCAGATGATTTTCAATACACCTCAACAGCTGCAAGTGTAACTAGAGGCATATATACACTCAGAGAGTGCAAACCTCCGCCGTCATGGGGTCCTTATGAGCCTTCCGAGGCGGATTTTTCACGACTGGGGCGGCGTAGAGGGACGGGGGAGGGTTCCCCTCGACGGAAATTCCGAGAGGAAGACGCTCCCGGCACCCGATTTTACAGCACAGCGACATCTATTGGCAGAGTAGGCTAACTTGAAATATTTATTAGTATTTAGCTCATTTTGCATCTTAATTCTGCACTCAGAGATGCAAAAATTTAGTCACTTGTTCCTTTTGGCATTTCCAACAACTCCACAAAGTTTCATCCGAATCCGTTCCGTACTTTTTGAGTTATCCTGCTGACAAAACCAACAAACTAACAAACCAACAACTAACCAACGCCAGTGAAAACAATACCTCCTTCGGCGGAGGTAATAATGATAAATGGAGATAAATTTCTAAATATATCTACTGGAAGACCATATAATATGTTAGGTAAGACCCTAAATTAATACCTCCTTCGGCGGAGGTAATGATGCTTTAAAGCATAATACCAAATGATTTTATGATTGCTTCTCCCTTTCTTTCAACCATTCGCCTTTCAAAAAACACTACTTTTTTCTTCAAACATGAATAATCGAAAGCCCGTAATTTTCGTACTGTCTGGAATTAGTTTGGGGTGGGCAAACGCTTAAGAGACTTGGTTCACCCAATACATAAAAACAACAACCAGATATAAACACATATGGCTTACTCATTCCAATAAATTTCTTGTTTATTAGCAACATGGTGATCCCTCTCTATGTACATCCACAGATGGACCTCAAAACTGACCAGGATGTCAATAAAAACCATTTAAGACATCTGTGACCCCTTTGATTCCCCCTAGTTTTTTCCCCCTTACACACTAAAGAGTTATCTACATATAACCAAATAAACATGAGTCCCAACCAAAGAGATATAAAGATATAGAGAGCTGATTCACTTCAATAGCAGAGAAACAGCGTTCAGCTGATCCTGTGTGTCCACTATAAACAAAGTTAATTTGTATTACGTCATCGTAAGCTGATCATAGAGATAGAATCTATCTCTATGATCAGCTTACGATGACGTAGAAGTAAATTCATATAAATATAGACGTAAATTCACACAGAATCAGCTGAAGGATGTTTCTCTGCTCTCTATATCTTTATATCTCTATGGATACGGAAAGATGTGATGAACATGGATGGCTCTACATATCTAACAGAAAACGATCCATTGTGACAACTTGACTAATGAGTGAGACCACTTCAAGCACATCAAACACAAATCATCCAATATAATGGCAATATTAATATTAAGTGAATGTTTTTCTCCTTCTTGCAATGTCTTCAATGCCCGTTGTTGACACTTTTGGATCATAAGTCACTCATGAAGACCACCACCCAATAGTGAAAAGAAGATGCCTTCCCCCTTTTTGTATATTTTCCCGCCCTTTTTATCTTAATGAGAAATCTTCTGAGTTTTTTTCTTTCTTCTCTTCGTCGTTTATGAGTTGTTAAATGGCTGAACATAACAAACAAAGGCGCCATTTAATTAGCTTCCCTAGAAAGAAGTCCCATTAAGACATATTTTACTCATGTATATATTTATCTATCTTAAAAGAAAGATGAGAGAGGGAATTGCCGGAGAGATATATATCTCTATTCGACAGGCTCTCATTCCGAGAAGAAGAAGAAGAAAAACGTTAAAGGGTGGAGAAACAATTTTTATATATGCATTGATATCATTGATCTATATAATAACTGGATGTAGAGTAGAATGATTAAGAGGAGGGCAGAGTAAAGTCCGTGTAAGAATTGTTATTACCTCCGCCGAAGGAGGTATTGTTTTCACTGGCGTTGGTTTGTTTGTTTGTTTTGTTGTTTGTTTGTTTGTCAGCAGGATAACTCAAAAAGTACCGAACGGATTCGGATGAAACTTTGTGGAGTTGTTGGAAATGCCAAAAGGAACAAGTGATTAAATTTTGGCATCTCTGAGTGCAGAATAAGATGCAAAATGAGCTAATACTAATAAATATTTCAAGTTAGCCTACTCTGCCAATAGATGTCGCTGTGCTGTAAAATCGGGTGCCGGGAGCGTCTTCCTCTCGGAATTTCCGTCGAGGGGAACCCTCCCCCGTCCCTCTACGCCGCCCCAGTCGTGAAAAATCCGCCTCGGAAGGCTGATAAGGACCCCGTGACGGCGGAGGTTTGCACTCTCTGAGTGTATATATGCCTCTAGTTTTCTTTAGAATAGTCAAAGACTAAATTCCAAGTTCTATGGACTAGATAAAAGAACCAAAAATATAAAAAACCATTGATGTAATTTTAATTAAATAAACGTCACAGTTGTTAACTAAGGAATCAACATATCCTGACATACCTATATTTTTATGATGTAACTTCTGTTATTCCCTTGTGTTCAAATACACTATCTATATATATATATATATATATATATATATATATATCACAAGAATTCTCCCAAAAGGGATCAGGAATGTTATCTCTTCTAGGAATGGTGACGACTTAAATATGGTATCCATCTTATGGAGAAAATCAAGGAGCATGAAGTATTACAACAATAACGAATGTATTATTTTATTTTTATTCCGTTCAATTGATTTAAAATGAGACTTTTAAAGATTCAAATATATTATGTAATGTATATTTGGTTTATATATCTGATTATATAAGTAAATGAAACATAGATGCTCCACATTTGGGATATATTTTTGAAAATATATATATATATATATATATATATATATATATATATATATATATATATATATATATATATAACATGAGTATATATAGTATGTTGTTTCACTTAAGGCACAAGCTTAACATATTATTAAAGTTTCTTTACCAAATAAAGCAAACATCAAAGGCGGAGAATTTCTCCCCCATAAGCCATCATTAGGCAGTCAATCAAGCAGGACTTTAATTCATTTAGCTCTCTTATGTTATATTTATTCTTCATATTTTTTGACAATTTTGTATAAAATATATATTTTTTCTTTTCCTGCTTAAGGCACATATCTCCTAACTTTGTTTTAAAGATGATCCAAGGTAGATTGACGTTCACCCATCCCTCGCAGTCTTCTCCCCTCCTGTGATCTATCCGTCAAGCCTCCCTACTCCATAATTATGATGACGAGGTTGGTTCGTAAGAAGTCCTCAAATATTTGTTGTTGTTGTTTCCCTCAGGATGGTTTGTTGGAAGTTGTTGTTTTTTATCATAGGAGAAGATGAAGAATATTAAAGAATATCCATACATTTATATATATATATAAAGAGAGAGATGATCTCAGACGTTAAAAAATAATAATATTGTGCCTCATCAATAATCATCTCATTAAGTCATCAAAGAAACGCACCCATGAGATCCCTTCAAAGACAAAGAGCATAATAAGGATACAGATATTTAGTATTGGATATTGGGAATGATGATGGTTGATCATGTTTCACGTCTATGAAGGATTATGGTTTTTTGTGGCTCATTATTCTTTTTATTCTCTTGTTGACAGCATATATATAATCAACTATATATAGATTCTGTGTCATTATACCATATATGGTGCAATGCATTTGTTAGTCAATAGGATGGAGGAGGCTCCATTTTCATTTTAAGTACAATCTCTCACATGCTTATTTATGCTTATATTGGTTTATATCAGTAAAGACAATCGATCCGTCATTGCAAAGGTGCTTATTACCTCCGCCGAAGGAGGTATTGTTTTCACTGCGTTGTTAGTTGGTTGGTTTGTTTGTTTGTCAGCAGGATAACTCAAAAAGTACGGAAAAGATTCGGATGAAACATTGTGAAGTTGTTGGAAATGCCAAAAGGAACAAGTGATTAAATTTTGGCATCTCTGAGTGCTTCTTTAAGATGCAAATGAGCTAAATACTAATAAATATTTCAAGTTAGCCTACTCTGCCAATAGATGTCGCTGTGCTGTGCTCTCCTCTTTGATGACGTCAGTTTCTTTTTCTTTCCATGTACCTCTAGAGTGTAAACAATAAAGCAGCAGTATGTAGAGTTAAAGGGACAGTGCATAGAGGGTTGGAAATGACAAAAAGACCAAGTGATTCATTTGGTGGGGATCGGCGGAGGTATGCACTCTGTGAGTGCTTCTAGTTATTATTAAATTGATGGAATTGTAATTCATCCGTCAGCACATGAATAAGCCTCATAGTAGTATATATCCCCATCGAACCTAGGCTCTTAATTTGTTTTTTCCAACGTTTCTCCATGAGCTCTTGCGTGGATTTTTAACGCGAAATTTAATTGGATATGCTCCTCCTCAATATTTTACATTTACTTCTGTATATATATGTAAGTAAGGGTTCTACTCGAATTTCACATGTTTGAAGGATTTTCGAATATATTGGCATATATACAAAAAACAAAATAAGGCATTGAGTCTTTAATCCCCATCATTCATATTTTATTTATTTGTAGATTTACAGATCTACATTTATTTCAAAAGTCTTGGCGTTGTTGCCATTGCATTAGCCCTTCAGATCGAATATCGAATTAAATTTGTTTAATGATAGGGCATATGTTACAACCTACTTTAGTTTATGAGGGTTCCTTTGCAGTAGATTTAGACAATCGAAAACACTAATTGTGGATTTCGGATGACCTAAATGATAACACGTAATCTGAGATTAGGCTTTTGTCAATAAAATTTGATATTAAAAATTTCATATTATTTATTTTTACATTTTTTATCTCCATTAAACACAAAAGTTTAGTTAAAAAACATTCAGGCATGTCGTTTTAACTATAAAGACATTTTAAAATGAATACAAATACATCTTCATTTCATTTCCATTCAGCAAATGGTCTCAATAATTATATATTGTTTATTTCATTCTTGGTGAGTTTTTTCTTCATAAATGCGAGTTTCTTTTATTTCTATACTGCATGCCTTTTCTATCCATCATGCCTCCTAAAACAAATCCAATACATCCATATATGGAATAAAATTATCTTGTAGCCTACGTTCCTCCAATCTTTGTAATATATTCATTCCGTTTAGGTGATGAAGTCTATTGTCTGAGTGTGTGTTGTATGTATGGCTGTTGTGTGTGCTTAGTTGGACTCTGACTTGAAGACATTTAGAATGATATCATATGGTCCAAAGACCTTTATAATAGAAACTGGACACAATACACTAATAGTGAAAAGAGAGAAAAAGTCAATTTAAACAGCTGTAAGAGTCGAGCCGCCATCTTATCCGTGTTTAACTTAAATATATTTTATGCAAAAGTGTATTTGACATAAATATGAATTGGGGATATGTAATTTTATCTTGACAATGGGCAATCTAATAAAAAAATATTTTGATGATTAAACTCTCTGCTATCAATTATTAGCTACGTTAAAACGATTAAACTATGTTATTTATCAATTTCAATCAAACTATACGAATCAATTATTTTATTTAACCAAAATTTATAGACATATAAAATTGGGTAAACATGAATAAGAGACAACGATTTTATAGTAAACAACTTACCTCAGTTAAACAATAAAATTAATTTCCACTCTCGGCTAATATGAAAACAAAAGCATATACTGCGATCATACAGTCAATGCCGTTGGGTGAAGGAACTTTCTGCTTTTTGAGCTACTTTTTGAATGATAATTTTAATAGTGAATAATAATTTGTTTTAATACAGTTATCCGTTATTTAAAAAATAGTTAAGTGTCTGCACGAACGGCAGCCACACATCCTTCTTTTGGCCAACGAAAAGGAATTTAATCGACGGAGCATCTTTTTGAAAATTGCTTTATATACATCAGTGGTGCCATGGTGACGGCCGGCGGGCCGGAACCAGCCCGAATGGACATCACATTCGGCCCATTACGTCAGTGGTTGAGAAGTATTTTTTATAAATATATAATATCTTGATACAATATCAACAAATTTAAATATACTTTTGTTTTTTATTTAGTGTTAGGTCTTGCCAGGTCAGAAATGTACCGGTAATATAGCCCCTGAGGTCACACTTGAAAACAATCTGGCCCCCTGACCGATTTCACCCTGGCATCCCTGATCTACATGTTATTTCTAAAATAGAACCAAATGATAGGGACTCAGATCTATCATATAAAACACACATTTTTAATCAATTTAATGGTATTGTATACATGTATGTACATTATCCTACCCTTTCTATTTTTTTTAAACCCTCAGTGCTCGGATTTAAACAACTGGATCTAATGGATTTTAATGGAAGCCACATAATACATATTCATATGTACATCTGTTTCAATTTGTTTCTCTCGTCATCGTAAAAATATGTGGAGCGGGAGCGAGGTTTTAAAACATGAAGTTTTATCCCGATAGTTTAAATGTAGCTCATCAAAAGCAACCTTGTTTACACAACGTAATTGAGATGGTTTTTTTAAATAAATTATATACTCATTTAATAATATTGTTATTATTGAATAATAATAAGTTTCGTTTCTTATTAAAAAATAAAACTATGAAGGGGTTGGGCTCAGTGGAAGCGTGTTAACTCTCAATACGTCGGGTGTAGAAGTATATTTTTATCAATCTCATTCAAGGACTCATTTAAATGCAGTATTGATGATTCTTTGGATTGACTTATCTGACACCTGGCGGTGGTTTTAGAGAAGAAAATAATTAAACAAGGAATAATAAGATGATGACTTATATAACTAGTAGTAGGTTCATTTGTTGTAGTAAGAATATATTCCCACGCACAACAAACAAAATACAATTGGTACGCCTGACTATCAGATTCCGGCCCGTTTATGTTAATTAAGCAAAAGTAGATATAGGAAAAGTATTTTTCCTTCCACAATACCAAGTAAAAACAATTGCTACGCCTGAATATCAGATTCCAGTCCGCTTATGGAAGAATAAGATTGTATAAGGATGACTTTTACAATTAAAAGTAGACTCATTTATAAGAAAATGAAAAGTACTTTTCCTCCGAAGATACCAAACAATACATTACGTTTTGTTAACAGTTTATTACCAGCTCATACCAATTGAGCTCCGACGTGTTGGGGCTAATCTAGAAGCTAAAGAAACAAGACATTGGTCTGCCCTGATATACATTATTATAAGTAAGAGTAGATGCATTTCAAAAAGGAAATAAAGTATTTTTTCCTCACAATTTCAAACAACACAATTGGTATGCCTGACAATGAAGGGAAGGAGATGAGTGAGGTGAGGGGGAAATAAGACACGGTATTGGCTTCCCTCCCCCCTCCATATATATTTTTTTTTCATAAGACGAAGTGAAATACATTCATGTATAAAGTCTGTATAAGCATTTTCCAAGATGATGAAAAAAGTAATAAGTTTCTCTGCTGAATTCGTAATGATGTATATGTGTGTAGTAAGAGAGACTCTCTCTCTCTCCGTATAGCCCCTTTCCAAGACTCCCTTCCTCTGTTCTCCTTCTTATATTTTTGCTTCTTCCTACTCCTCTATTTCCAAATATGTACACACATACACACACACTTATGTATACCATCACATAACTTTGCTCTAAGATACAAAAAATAAAACTTATTATCATAAAAGAAGTTTAAGAAAAACCTAAAAGACAAAACACAATTCATAGGGAAGTAAAATAAGTCAAGTGGCGTCATCTGCTTTTTGGGAGGGAAAAAGTTTAAATAGAACCCGGGAAAAAGGATACACTTTGTGTATCTTTGCTAGAATATATAGATATATATACAGGGTGGTAAGATCAAATCCGGCGGGTTATCAGGACATCCTTTAACAAGGATGACGTAATCCGGTCCGCGCAGCTGATTTTTTAGCAGACAGCCAACATATGAGAGATCATTTCAGTTGAATTTTATCATCGTCATGGCCGCATAGGGAAATCTACAGCCTTTTATCTGGAACGAACAAGAACACAGGTGTGCCATTATCCAGATTCTTTGTATAAAGGGCAACACCATCAGCAACACCCAGGTCTCTGAGGTGCTCCGGATCGACAGAAGAAGGGTTGCTGAGCTCAGGCAGCAGCTGATGGATACCAGGGATCCTCGTGCTGCCGTCGACAGGGCCTTCAGGCCTCCAGTAGCGCCCGCAAGGCCAGGACCCACGACTTCATCAGGAGGGTGTCAGACATCTTCGAGCACAACCCCAGCAGGTCCATCAGGGATGTTGCCAAGGAGCTGGACGTTTCTCACGTAACTTTGTTGGCCTGTGTGAATCAGGATTTGCGTTGTCACAGCTACAAACTCAAGGTTGACCAGCTGTTGACGCAGAAAAACCCCCCTAGCTCTCCCGATTTTAATCCTATGGACTATTTTTTCTGGGGCTACCTTGAGCGACACACCACCCTACTGGCTCACAACATCAAGGCCGCCCTGATCAACTCCATAATAAAGCAGGCTAGGAAGTTGGACAGGCCCTGGTGGCCAAGGCCTGCTCCTCCTTCCGTGCCAGGATCCAGCGCATCATCGACGCAGAAAGCGGATGGATTGAATAAGCAGAATATACACATCCGTACGAGCATTTGAATGTCTAAATAAATAAAATTGAACCGAAATTAACGATTTAATGTGTATTTTATTTGAGAAGAAAAAAACGCCGGATTTGATCTTACCACCCTGTATATATATATATATATATTATGTAATATAATATAATAATTATAATATATATATAAAACGTCCTGATTATCAAGTGATAGTTTGTTTTTTGAGGGTAGGATCCAAGACTACGAATATAAGTCGAGTCTTAAATCCATGGTTGAATCGATTAACTATATTAGCCCATTCCCTAGAACACACAACCACCATGTTGTTTACTTATTCTACCTCGGGAAGCCAAACATTTAACCAATGTTACAATTCTTTAGAATTGCTGGGATCTGATTTTCTCTGGAGGATATTGGGACCACGTGATCATATTATTGGACGTGATTATTATCGAAGAAATATAGAATTTGGTTTGTATTGTTCGTCATAATATTTTCTTCAAAGAATATCGATCTTAGAATATTTTTCTTACTTATTGGAAAGAATCAGTTCTTTCATTTTTTGTTATATTTCTGTCGATTTGCTCTAACGATAACGTTGTAACAAATTAATCACACATGGAACGTGTGGAGCTGTAATCACTTTAATTTGAGTGATTATGCTTATACATATACATTTTATATACTTTATAACATATTTGTATATCACTACATATAAATATTTTAATAAATAAAACTCTATTTCATACTTATAAACGATTTTTAGTGATAGACTTTGTATTATTTTAAAGCTTTTTCACATCCTTTGTTAATGTGGATCTTAATGGACAAAGATGCTGGACCAACTAGATGAATATAATCATTATTGTCTCGAACTTTGATACAGCACAGATATTCCTCAGATTTCATACAACGAGAGATATCGTTTTTTCTTTTATTCTACGATATTTCGTAACGGTCTCACGTACGTTGATGCTTTCCCTAACACTCACTTCCGAGGAATGCCAAAATGTAGACTCAAGGGGGGAGTCGAGTCTTTAATAGGACACAAACACGTATAGTTTATATATATATTTGTTAGAAGCAACAAAAAATCAAAAGGTTTATTGCTCAATAAAATAGATTTGCAATATAAATAAAGTATATTACTTATATATGTTGCGATAGTTTTTATATACTTAATCAAGGAGGACTGGATATCAGGAAGAGTCTATTAATATATGTTTTGTAATCTTATTCACAATTATTTTTAAAGGCACATATATATATATATATATATTTATAATATATATATGTATAAATATGTATCTATATTTATTTTTGTTGTTATATTGAATATGGCTTCTCTATATATATATTGTACTTTTCATAAATGAATTAGGTCTATATATATATATATATATATATATATATATGATTTTGAGCTAAGCTCTTCATTACTTATATTTTTTGTAAATTGTAATTTAACAAAAAATGGAAAAAAAACAATAAATGCGTTTATAAAAATTGTATGTCTAAGTGTTCTAACTATGAATCACATTTTCTTGATTTTCTATCATTTGGATAATCATAAGAGGTATATATATATTAGAAAGTCGGCGCAAACTATTTAAATAAATAAAAGTAATGCAAAATATTTTTAGATATAAACAATTATACATAATTGTTTTAGTATAAAAATTGAATGTTTACGTTAAAATATTTATTATTTTGCATGATGTTTGTGTAAACAAAAATGAAATACACACACAAAAAAAAAAAAATATATATATATATATCATGACATTTTTTAACGTGATTAATAGAAAGAAAATGAGGTTGAATAAAAAGCCGTTGGCCTCATGAATTTAGGCATCCTTTCATTTGTGTCAACCCAGAAACGAGACGATTCAATAGTCATTTTAAGATTTTAAGACCTTAATTTTTCGTATTTTACCTGCTATAGCTTATTAAGTGAAGATACTCCTTACTCTGCTAGTATGAATGGAAGCATAGCATGATTTACCATCCTTGACGATAAATATATATTCACTCTGATGATCAAATGTAGTTAGGTAGTTACAAATTATTTACTTTTTACAATATACATAGAGTAAGGAAGAAAAGATAAAAATTTAAATAAATATATTTTTGCAAAATGAAAAAAAATGTTGATTTTGATGGAATTGTGAGAACTGTGAGGAGAAAATCCTTGCAAGGCATATTAAAAAAGACTCAAATACCCGTGGTGCGTCAATGATTGATTCTACTAATAAAGAGTTATAAATTAATTGAGATAGATATGCCACTTCTTTAGTAAAAAGACAGAACTATCATAATGCAACTGGATATTTTAAAACGAAATTTGGGCATGTGAAAACATCAGTATGCCACGTTTTGTAAAAAAAAATTCGGAACAAAATCAACAAAATAGATAAAAACTCTGCTATACAGGCTAATTATTTTTCAGTCTCTGTTTACTCTAGTCAGGTGGGCACATATAATTATGTGATATAAAACAATCTTCAAATATTATTTACATAATTTAATATGCTTGGTTTGTAAAAAAAAACCGTTTATTATGTTGATAGTGTTAAATTGATATACTTATTAATCCACCTCTTTGTAACGTTGTAACGGAGCTCAAATATTTCCCTATAAGTTCTCATTATGAATTGTAACGTTAGATTTTGAAAAGTTTGACGTATTTTGAAAAAAATAATTGAGCACCATTTTTTACCTCCGCCGAAGGAGGTATTGTTTTCACTGGCTTGGTTTGTTGTTGGTTTGGTTTGTTTGTTTGTTTGTCAGCAGGATAACTCAAAAAGTGGCGGAACGGATTCGGATGAAACTTTGTGGAGTTGTTGGAAATGCCAAAGGAAACAAGTGATTAAATTTTGGCATCTCTGAGTGCAGAATTAAGTTGCAAAATGAGCTAAATACTAATAAATATTTCAAGTGAGCCTACTCTGCAAGTAGATGTCGCTGTGCTGTGCTCTCAAAGAGAGCACAGCACAGCGACATTTTTAAAGTATACTTGTTTTTACCGTTTTTATTATTTTTTTAGTGTTGTCCTTCTTCTCCAAAGTCATAAATGTGTTGTTCTTTATTGCCTTGAACTATTTTTGAAGGGAATTACAAAAAAAAACAAAGAATAGATTTTAACTTTATTTCGGGTATATTTTTGTTTGCTATAAGTTTCAAATCATTGCATCCATCATCAAGGACACAGTCTATGTTTTTAATATACCTACAATTCGTGAGTGGTTCTTATATTCAAAACATGATGTGTTCAATTATATAAAAATACGAATGTAAACAAAATATTTCCCCTTCATGTGGACCGAGAAAATCAAACTGCCACTATTTTATTAACCAGATCTTTTTAGTTTCTTTTTTTAAATATTGTCATAAATCTTATTTTCTCGCCTTATTGACGTGCTCCTTTTTTATAATAATTATTTATTCACATCTTCGAGGAAATAAAATTTACAGTTCTTCTAGTAAAATACATTTGAGGGATGTTCCCTACGTGTTCCTTCATTGTTTATATTATCTGTATAGATTATAAAATTGATATTATGTACGCTTACTTCTTACAGAATGTAAGATAGTTGACATATCCTAGAACAGGGTCGGCAACTTGCGGCTCTAGAGTCGCATGCGGCTCTTTAGAGCTGTCTTAGTCTCTCTCTGGAGCTTTTTCAAAACTGTTAGATAGTTAAAAAAAGATGGAGGGAGACAATATTTAGGATCACAATGTACGAGGCTGTTAATTTCAATAATAAGGAAAACAACTTTAACAAATCTTTTCCACATGACTTCCGCCGATTCGAATATATTTCTCCCACCTCTCAACCACTTCCTGAAGGCCTCACGGAACCTGTCTTCCAGGATGGCCCTCTTGACCCGGGTCCACTCCTTCTGGACGCTCTTGTCGACGATCTCCACGCCCTCGAGCATCTTCTTCATGACGGGGAAGTAGAAGAAGTCTGCGGGGGCAAGGTCAGGAGAGTAGGGTGGATGATCGATGACCTTGATCCCCTTCTTGGCTAAGAACTCCTTTGTGCTATTTGCCGTGTGGCACGGAGCATTGTCGAAGTGGAAGTACCAGTCTCTTTTGGCCATTTCAGGTCGCTTCTCCTTGAATTTCTTTAAAAACATGTTCATGACATCCTTGAACACGGCCGCGGTGACGGAGGTCCTCATCGGAGATAGTGCTGGAAGATCACGCCGCAGTGGTCGAAGAAGCTGAGAACCATCTGTTTCTTCCTTGATTCTTGACGCTTGAACTTCAGGGGCGGGTTGGAGCCCTTCGGGAGCCATTGAGATGACCCTCGTTTGGACTCAGGAGTGAAAAAGACACAGAGGTTTCATCCATCGTCACAATCTTGTCCAGAAACCCCAATCCGAGCTCAAAAAGAGTTTCAAGAAGGCTTGTGGCGCTCCTCTCTTCATTTTGTGATCCTCTGTGAGCATCTTGAGGATCCATCTTGCTGACTTGATTGAGAGCCCAAGATTGTCATGGAGGACGTGTAAAATGGTGTTGATCGACGTCTCGAACTTGATAGCCAGTTCCTCCATTGTCACCCGACGGTCGGCCTCCATGTACACCCTCACAGCCTCAATAAAGTCGTCGGTACGGACCTTCCTCCTCCCGTTCGTGCTCCTCTTGTCTGAAGAGTCCTTCCCGGCCTAAACTAATGCTGAAATGCGGTAGATTTGGCTTAGGGAGATGCTGTTGACCTCAAAGGCCGTGTCGACCATTGTCTTGATCTCCTTGGGAGTCTTCCTGGCCTTGGCGAAGTCCTCGACGAACTTGTGGATGCGCGACATTTCTCTTTTTTGAGAAAATTTGACCCATGTTACGAAATAACAAAAACAAAAGCTTGATTTTCTTTTTAAAAACAAAGTTCTAAACCGGTTTTGATACATAATTAAGAAATCAATCCAATTTGTCTGAGCTTTAATTTAAACCTATGATTTAGAAGATTGATGCAATATTTTGCAAGATATAAACTGATTCGCATCATTATCCGAAACAACCTCGTACACTGTATGAAGGTTTATAAGGAATTTTTTTTTTGTGGCTTCTGACCCTTTATTTATTTATTTTAGTCCATTATGGCTCTTTCAACATTTTAGGTTGCCAACCCCGGTCCTAGAAGAATGAAATAAATAAATTATTTAAAAATGTGTTAAATTATATAAGGACTAAAAATGCAATAATTGTCGTATGGTCATCAAGGCTTAAAAAACGTTTATTTTTCAAATGTCCAAAGTTCCTCGGAGCCTCCATTATCCAGTGCATCATCTGCCAGGGATACAAATAGTGCATTCTCGACATATGTATGGGATGATGCGAACCTTTTTGACAGGAGAAAAACAAGACGGGCGTCGGTTAAAACGCCCCATTCTTCTTTGGCTGCATATCATGGCGAAAATATTATTATTATTATTTGTTTATCATTAATAATATTTTCCCCCGTCCCAAAATAGGAATATTAGTTATGGGAAGGGAGAAAACCAATAAATAAGTCATTTACGTGTAGGGAAAAGGATGGACGACTCTATGTACTTATCCTCCCTCAGTCATGACTCATTTCTGTGCGGCCTCGTAAAAAATAAATAAGAAATCGACTCATTTTGTGGATCTATACTTTTTTTTCTTATATCTTGCTAAATAAATAATAAATACTCAGAAAGATTGCCAAGTAAAGAATCTGTTAATTCTATAAGGAACTGTTTTTTGGAACAAGGAAAAGTTTTTCGCTCCGTTTCATAAGGTTACTATGTTAATTGTACGTTTCTATAAAGTTGATATGTTGTTGTTTAGCTCCTAGATCCGCCCCACCACACCGGAACTTAATCCGGTATCAGCCGGTCATGAACTGTCTAGGAACTACTAATTATATTTTGAAACAAATTGTATTTGGACAAATAATTATAAGTATTTATTAGTTGAGCAGCCGCACCAAGGAAACGGGAACCCCCTTTGGTTCTGGAGAAGCTTTTGTAATGGACTTAATTGTTTTGGTGGATTTAGGAAAGGATGGGAGCAGAAGGTATCTTTTATTAATGAGTCATTAGACGTCTTTTCGGTAGTGGACGTATTTAAATAGAAACAAACCATCTGAACTCATAAGAAATGTTTTTTTGAGTTTTTATTGAGCTTTAGATATTTCTTTGGATGTATTGAAGTATATTATAACTACTTTTAGGGACATATGATAGCCATTTTGATACTATTTGTAATATAATGTTTTAATTTGATTATAAATATTAATAAGAATAGATAGTTAAAAAAAACCAACAGAGCAAATCCAGATCGTATTGAATATTGGTTATGAGTGATGTCCTGAACCATGATCGATACTTTTCCCGCATTTTTGATCCCGTTGAATGGAATCCCAATACGGATACATTTCGTCCAACTATAAAGGCTGAAACCCTCCTTATTGAAGTAGGTTCTCATGGAGAATTAATTGATTTATTGGTGGCTATGTGTGTGAACCAGACCAATAAACCTTCATTAGACCTCGACCACATTTTCACGTTTTCTATTTACTCATAAATGAGTCTTTGACGGAATTATTTATGAGTTCTTCCTTGACTTTTCTTATAAATTATGTGTTCCAAAATGTGAAGCAGAGTTCGGGACGGACTGTTGCTTAGCCACGAGGGAATAGTTTGTATAACACTCTTGGAGTGCTTACTACTTTCTTGGTTCTTAGTGAAGAGTTATAAACCCAGTCACTTATATATATATATATATATATATATATATATATATATATATATATATATATATATATATATATATATATATATTTATATTTATATAATATATATATATTATATATATATACGTGCCCTACCTAAATATGTATTAGCTACTCCTTTGACTCCGTAAAATCATTGGTATCTACTGCTCCCCTTCAACCAATTCGGACTATCTGAGTTACGTTTATACCTAGGATATACACCAATACGCAGCTTCATAATCACCAGCATACACACATCCAACTACAAGTTATTTTGAGCAATAAACTTCTCTGGCTATCTGGACATAATCCTCCTTTATGAACAGTTTATTAGGAAGTCCATATAAAAAATAAAGACCTATGATTAGTAAGATAAGGAAGCCATTGTGTTAAATTTTATAGATTATTAGTGGTCTACACAACTACATGAGCGACCTCTAGCCGCTTGGGAAGTCATATTTTCCTTAAAAAATTGCTTCTTTTTTAAAGTAATAAAGAAGTATATGCAAGTTTATAGAAAAAATTGAGGATAATTTATTTGTAAGCCTTTTAAACCAAACAAAAGGCCAATGTCAATATAAATGTCTAATCAAACTTTTCTAGCCAAAGACTTCTCTTTAGTGACATTGAATTTTAAATTAAATAAGATTTTCAATTATGTTTTATCACATGTTTTTTGATATATATATAATACAGGGGCGGGTTGGCCACCGGGTAACGCGGACTATTCCGGTACAACAATATATAAAAACGGAACAAGTTTTATATGAAGAGTAGCTCAACAAAACCAATAAATAATTTATATTTTCTTATATTCATTGTTCAAAGTCAATAAAGTTTCTTTTTCTAAACTAATAGTGATGCCAGATTAAAAAATGAAGCGAAACGATTAAAAAACAATATAATTGAATATAAATAAATTCCTTAGAAAGAGTAGAAAAGATATCCTGAAATGTTGTTTTTAAATGTTTGGTAAGAAAATAAGAAGAAAGACAAAATATAGTTGAAAGTTTTGTATATAAAAAAGTAATCTCCTTATTAAAAAACAGTTCATTTTATCAACAGAGCATGTATTCGCGAGGACAAATTACTTCTAAGAAGCTGGTTAGCATAATATGTGAATATTTACTATTCAAGTCAGTCTTCTTAAAACTTAAGGTCCGATATCATTTGGGATCCAAAGATGATTTGTAGCCAAATCCTTTACAAAATATATAATTGTGCGTTTGTGTATACGATAGGACCTTATAGGACAAATTAGTTCACTTATAACACGCTTGTTGACTTTTTAGAGGTTGAAAACCATCACTTTAAACTACTTTTTATAAAGTAGCACAACCACAGATCATATTATTTCTTTTACAAAAAACCTTAAAGCCATTACGAGGCCCTAACAATGGTCCAGCAGTATAAACATACACCTTCTTTTTCGACACAACCGGGCAAGAAAAACTCATGTCCTAAAAGTCACTCCGGCGTTTTCCTCAAACAAAAAAATCATATTTCCTCAGCTCTCATAAGATTGATTAATAATACATTAAACAAATCCTCACAAGCCTTCCCCGTCTTCTTCAAATAACTAAGTATATACATCATTACTCATTATTATATTATTATTTCGCCACTCCATCAGACCCTATAATTAAAAATAAGGGGGGCAAAGTAAATTTTTTCTCGTTAAAAAAGAGGGAAACGCGTGCCTTAAAGTTTCAAAGTTTAATTATCAAGGTCAAGGGGAAAAAAAGAGGAGGGAATAGATTATTATTATTCCGTCTCCTCCTCTTCAAAGCCAAGGTAAATACTAAGCAGCAGAGACCTGGAAGTAGGCTTGAGTAAAACCAAAAGATTTCTTGTCTAAAATTAATTGATTTTGTGACCCTCCCTAATGAATTAACCAAGCAGTAGTTGAAGTAGTTTATAAATAAGAACTACTATGGCTTTTCTTTTTAATTGCTCCAAACTATTTACTTTATATCATGCTTTGGCCTTTCAAAAATGTATTTTGTATTTATATATATTTAAAAAATGCTTGAAAATAAACTGTGTTATAAAAGACTCAAATAAATATATAATACATGTAATAAATGTATTTGAATAAATGTTACATATGTTTATATATATATATATAATATATATATATGATAGATGTAGATAGATGTATATTTTTATTTATTATAAACCTATATATATATAAGTTTTTCCAAACCACACTTAAATTTAAAGAATACACAAAAATAATTATCACAACGATGAATTAAATTAATTGTTTGTATTTAGCTATAGTTGGATCACCTCATCGGAACTTAATCGGTATCCGCCGGTAGTGATACTCTCTAGGAGCTGTCTTTATATAAATATTAATTCATATATTTTTAGTATTTAAATGATACAAATGAATCCTCGAGGGGATACAGCGTTGCTCCCCGATCTTCCCTCAAGGCCCTCATTTTTGCCTTAATGGCGGACAGCCAAAATGAGATGATGCGGAGTTTCTTCTTCCTTCTAACAGAGTCGGCGATTGGAGTTATGGCCTTTCCCATCTTGTAAAGATGCTGTTGAGGCCGATAGACCGGGTGACCATTCCAACGATGACGCAAGTTGAGCTCGTTAGTGAAATACCTGATTACAATTACAAACTAGAGGCATAATACACTCAGAGCAGGTGCAATCCTCGCGTCATGAGCCTTCCGAGGCGGATTTTTCACGACTGGGGAGGCGTGTGAGAGAGACGGGGGAGGGTTCCTAGACGGAAATTCCGAGAGGAAGGCGCTCCCGGACCCAATTTTACAGCACAGCGACTCTATTGGCAGAGTAGGCTAACTGGAAAAAGTAGTAGTATTAGCTCAATTTGGCGCCTTAATTCTGCACTCAGAGATGCCAAAATTTAATCATTCTTTCTTTTGGCACTTCCAACAACTCCACAAATTGCATCATATCCGTTCAGTACTTTTTGAGCTATTCTGCTGACAACCAACAAACCAAAAACTACACAAACCAACATAACGCCAGTGAAAACAATAATCCTTCGGCGGAGGTAAAAATATGCTAAGGTATAGATTGATATTTTTACCAAAAAAAATTAAATATACAGTTTATTGTTGATGCTCAGTAAAGGAATCAGCTCTTCGAAAGTTTTTTATTTATTTCAAAGTTTTTTTCTTTATTCCAGTTCTCTACCAAAGCCAAAGGAACTGTGATAAATACATAAATAGATATGTAATCTAAAATTAATACAATGGCGCAGAAGAACAACACAGCAAAATATCATTAAAAGGCAATCATAACATTATTTAAAAAGTGGTTACAAAATCAAAATTTAAAATACAAATATTCATCAGATTTAAAATTGAAGTACATTAGTATTTGAAATGCATTAAAACCTTCTTAACAGCTTAAGGTGGTGTGTAGAATCGATGGGAAATATTTGATTTGATCCGAAGCCAAGGTCCAGTTGTCGCAGAAGCATCAGGAATGCGGGTCGAAAAAGCAGCGTATCTTGCAACGGCTGCTAAAATTATTCCACGTAATTCTGTTGGCAGCAAAAGTTCCCGTGAGGTCAGCTTTTTTTGCCACCAAGGCTTTCGAATTCAATATAGCGAATTCGATTGCTTTTGACCTTGGATGTAGACTTTCGTCTCCCGTTGGATCCAAAGAGAATATAGGTCTGTATATAATTGTGACGCATTCTCCATTCCTCTCACATTCAAGAAACGAATTCTTTTAAAACCGATACCATGGGACAGTCCACGAAAGCGTGGAGTGTGTCGTTGTAGATCCTGCCACAATCCCTTACATGGTTCGTAAAATCTGATCAAGTTTTCAGAAAATTGGTAGTTGTGCTAGGAACTTTGTTTATGATAGATATTTTTTAGAGAACCCAATATTCTTTTTCCAGTTTTCAGGATGGCTTCAGAAGTTTTCATATATTTGAGGTAAAATATATCATTTCTTTGATATCAGGACAATAAGGACCTACCATTTCAGGTGCAAGGCTTTAAGGGTATGTGTTTTTAGCAGACCGTTGTAGGGCGAAACGAAATCTTCCGTGAAGGAATATATGAAGAATATATTTGTCATTCGCACTGTGGAGAGTGAAATGCTGCTCTAATTATTTCACTGTTCTTAGAAAAAACACCTACAAAAAAAGTTATATGTATTTAAAATAGAGATAAATACGTAAAAAATACACAAAATGAACATTAAGTTTAAGCGGGAAGGATCAAATACACTTCAAATAAACCCTATTAACTTGACTTCTTTGAATATTCATCTGAATTGTGACATTTATCGTAAATAGGAATCATAGTTGTAAAGGACATGAGCCGACCATAAGAAAATACAGTGTCAGTTATTTTACACTCAATAGCCATGGACGGAAGTACTAATTACTTCTTTCTTTGCCTTACTTTATTTCAAAACAATCACGCTCTAAACGATTGTATAACTTTGGGACTTTAAGGGCAATGAAGATGTGTTGTTTTTGGACAGAGTTTCGTTATGGATTGTTATTGCTTCTATTATAGTATTGGACGGTAACATAAAGTAACATATCATAAAAAAGTTTAAATTCCATTTTATTTCATTAAAGTAATGAATATGCTAATTCAAACGTAAAAATTTAGATACTTGCGGTCGTAATTTCGCAGCCAAGACATCTCATACAAGGTAATGTAT
>CP045890.1:19436418-19459727 GCA_013387185.1 Caligus rogercresseyi
GTACCGTGAATATAGGGGAGAGGGGGGGGGATCTCCCCAAACCTCAATATGAAATATGAAATGAAAAGATGTCAACAGTGCAAAAAATAAAGAAATAAATCAAATGTAATCAACATTTAAATTGATGAATGATATTCTTAGGGAAAGACCAATACCTATCTAATTATGAGGACTAAATAATGTATTTTCAAAAAACTTAATTTTTGTCTCTTTGATCTACAGAGTTTTTTAATAGATTTTTTGTATAAATCGTTGATTATACTGAATAGTAACTAACTCGTACTAGCAAACGAAAGCAAGTATCATCAACACGTAATCATGTTCCTGGCTTAATTACTGCAGTTTTTATTCATGCGTCTGCTTTTTGTTCAACAAATGTGAATGATGTCTTTCATTGAACCCAAAAAAAACCATTTTGTTTGTCTTGTTTATATCCTATAAACACTGGAACTTAAATCGGCGCAGCCGGTTGTGAAGTTTCTTAATTGTTTCAAATTTCTATCAAATTGTTAGAGACCATCCAAAATTGAAGGGAAATAAATATTCATTAGAAGAGAGGTGTCCTAATCTTTCTTCACAATTCATTCCTTTAACATATATATATATTATTTTAGGATGAGTTATAAAGCATTGAAAGTGATCTATCTTATTACCTCCGCCGAAGGAGGTATGGTTTTCACTGGCGTTGGTTTGTTGTGTGTTTTGTTTGTCAGCAGGATAATCTCAAAAAGTACCGAACGTATTCGGATGAAACTTTGTGGAGTTGGTTGGAAATGCCAAAAGGAACAAGTGAATTTTGGCATCTCTGAGTGCAGAATTAAGATGCAAATGAGCTAAATACTAATAAATATTTCAAGTTAGCCTACTCTGCCAATAGATGTCCTGTGCTGTGAAATCGGGTGCCGGGAGCGTCTTCCTCTTGGATTTCCGTCGAGGGAACCCTCCCCCGTCCCTCTACCCCGCCCAGTCGTGAAAAATCCGCCTCGGAAGGCTCATAGGACCCCGTGACGGCGGAGATTTTCACTCTCTGAGTGTATATATGTCTAGTTTGAATGAATTTCAAAAATTAAGTTAATTGGACCAATATTACATTTTCAAGTCAAAGTGAAAGAAACAAAATGACGATCCAACAACGCCCCATTGTCTATAATAGCCCCAGAGATCATTATTTACGTATTCTTAATGCTGTCTTTCTCTATCTGTCTCTCCTCTCATTTTCCCTCTCTCACTCTCTTTATATATATAACATATATATATATATATATATATATATCTATATACCGATTTTATAACAAGAGCTCCCAAGAATTTAAATTTATCACTTTAAACCATTTTAATATTATGTTAGTCGTTTTAATAATAATCGACTTATATGTTATAAATTAAATTCCGTGCGATATAATTAAATTAAAGGGGGAGTGAAGGGAGGTACCGAACCTTCGTTGAACTTCCATATAAGCAAGTAGTCGCATATAGTCTGTGTTTCGAAAGGCAAAATGTATTGATTCCCGTGAATTAGATCATTTGCATGAGTGGAGGGGACATTTGACAGAGAAGAAATGAACATCTTATGGCTGTAAAAATTATTTCATTATTTAAATTATGATAAATTCGTTTTTTTGGTTTGTGTGTACATAGTTACCAATTCAACATTATATGCATAATAACCAAAAAAAAACACAGATAAAATATAAAATATATCCTAAAAAACTATGGAATATTATTTGATTCCCTTGAATACTGTTCGATTAGTTTTGAATATAGTTTTATTAATTTAAACATTGTTCTATTAATTAATGTGATTTTTTTGTTATATACATTTCAGTTTTTCTTAGTTATAGTATTTTTTTATAATATTATTTCCCAAAGCTTTAATTTTAAACTAAATTAGAGGCATATATACACTCAGAGAGTGCAAACCTCCGCCGTCACGGGGTCCCCCCTTATGACCTTCCTAGGCGGATTTTTTCACGACTGGGCGGTGCGTAGAGGGACGGGGGAGGGTTCCCCTCGACGGAAATTCTGAGAGGAAGACGCTCCCTGCACCCAATTTTACAGCACAGCGACATCGTATTGGCAGAGTAGGCTAACTTGAAATATTTATTGTATTTCGAGCTAAGTTTTGTCATCGTAATTATGCACTCAGAGATGCCAAAATTATTCACTTTGTTCTTTTTAGCATTTCCACCGCTCCACAAAGTTTCATCCGACCTCCGTTCCGTTTTTTTTTGAGTTATCCTGCTGACAAACCAACCAACAACCAACAAACCAACGCCAGTGAAAACATACTCCTCGGCGGAGGTAATTATTGTAATTATGTATTTTATATCCCACTGCTCTGTTTTTATAACTTATACTTATGTATGTTTTGTATACATATATTTAAAAAATAAAACCATATATAAATATACAAGAACTCTTATGAACGCAAGGATAAACTAACTATGCATCAATCTATAAACATCATTTTATTTATTAAAAAGTTATGGAGGTTAACAATCAATATAAATATATAGATGTTTTTTGATTGGAATGAACGTTAACTATATCTTAAATAAATCAATTGAACATGGTTACAATACGAGTTATTATACAGTAAAACTATTTCATTTAATCTAAAATCATTCACTTTTTCTGCTGTGGATCTTAAAAATATTTTCATTAAACTGTATAACAGACTTGTGACGTTCACAAAAATTGTCGTTCCTTGTCGTTCACCAAAAGTTATTGTCATCGTCATTTAAGATTGAATCGTTCGGTTGTTCATCGTTCGTTATCTGAAAAAAAGTGACGACATTTTTTTTTAGAAAGGAATTTTGTCATCATAAAGGATTTTAAGAAGTTTACTGTTTTAATTTTTTAAACGAACGATAGGAATTTTTTTGTGGTCGTTCGTCAAAAAGTTGTTTGTCGTTTGGCGAACGAAAAAAAATATAACCAATGACGACACATGTCTACTTATTAAACATCGAAAGCGAACGTTATTTTCGAGCTTTTTCGAGCTGGTACTATCTGATTGGTAATCAGCATTACCGGAGTACTGCCAATTATTTGTATTTTTAGATTACTGTACATTTTTACTGCTACTGATCTTTGGAACAAATATTTCTACAGATTACATGAGTTTTGACAAACTAAAGTGGTAGATTTTTAAGAATTTTTTTTGATTTCCCAAAACTGATTGAATCCTCTCCTAAACGATTTGTTTCAGAATACCAATTGAACACAGCTTTTTACAGACCTGATTTGACGACATATTTTTTTTAAACACCACTACCTCCTACACTTCTACATGGCACAAACTAAACAATATTTTGGTTTGAAGCCACCGCCAGTGGATTCAATTACAGTTAATCCCCCTAATTAAGTTCTCTCACTTTTTACATAATTAATTAAGCTAGTTGATATTTGTTAATGTGCTGTGCATGTTCATATATTAAGAAACTAACCCAAAAATAAATCAGTTCTTGTCGTAATAACAAGTATTATAAACAACATATCTACACATCTCTGTAACCATATTTAAATTACTTCCTGGAGCTCATTTTTATCCCCCTCCCCACCAGCAGGGCGGCTTTTGAATGGACTCAATGGTCCCTATGTTTTTACAATGCAGCAATAGCTCCACTCCGTATCGAGAAGCCCATAAATCATTTGAGGAGAGTTAAGTGAGACAGTCAAATCATACATATATGTATACAAGGCTAAGAAAGTAAATGCAAAGAAAAAGTGGCTAGGAGATAGAAGATGCGTAGAAGGACTTTAATACATAAGAGAGGGAAAACTCCCCTCCCCTTCCTATCTTCTTATTTTTCTAGGGAACGATGAGGTTAGAATACCAATGACTTTCTTCCTCCAATTCCCCTCTTCCTTCTCCTTTTCCCTCTCTCCTTCCTCTTTCTTTTTCTTCTTTAGCTCTAATACCCTGATCATAAGAAGAACTTTCTGCCTTCTCCCGCCATGAATCATATTTCCTCCCTTTTTTCTGTATTCAAAATTATTCGCTTGGTCATTCTGAAGCCGTTGTTGAGCGTAATAGGGGGGATTGGATATTAATAGTACACAGAAGAATGACCGTGTGACTGCCACGTGTAGGGTGGATCACTGATCACTTAATGAACCTAATAGCTCATGGATTGAGTCATCTCATCCCTACAATCTCTTGTAGATTATGTGGAAAATATATATATGTTGGCCAGTGGATATGTAATGATTATTACGGAGGTTCATGCGGGGATGTAATTAAATTATTAATAGTTATACCGTTTTTCCTGTGGCTCAAACTAAATTTTGCATATAATTATTCTTCAGGCCGTACTAATATTATTTATCAAAGACTAACTTAGTTCAAACGGTGTTCAGAAGTAATGGACCAGAAAAATATATATCAAATATTGGTTTTGAACGACATTACGATGAAAATGGCCGAGGAAAATACGGCTTGTGAAGAAATGGTGCAAGACAAAAGAGGCCCAGGAAGAAATTGTCCAAGATAAAAGAAGGATAAGATGACTCATGGAAAATGGCCCATTTGAGTGGAATTCAACTAAGTATTGTACAATACTATTTCTCATATAAATCATGACGATAATGGTAAAAAATCATTTTATTTGAGCAATTGTAAATAATTGATTTCCTTGATGTTGTCATTAGACGGGGCTTTTGAGATATACTTGGGTCATTTGGTCTAAGCGTTTATGAACTCATTGCTTATAAAATAACACAATATTTATTCTTTGAAGCCTAAATTCAAACATTACAAGTATTTTAAGACCACAATAAATATATAATCCATATTTACAATTTTGAAATGAAAAAGGGGATTTATTCAGAGGCATAAAAATGTTGTTCGTCACTTGCTAAATTGTCTAAAAAGAGGAGTCGTTGCGTATGTAACTGGGACTATTCAGTGAAATTATATCGTCTTAAAGTATGGAACAACTTTTCATAGGGATCCTTAGATTGAACTCTCATGAAGTAACTCTATAAACTAAATAATTCCATTTAAAGAGTTCCATAGACCCACAGGAAGCATTATTGATGATTGTACGAAAACATTTGAGTTGATTCGAAGGATCCCATAAGAATATTAAATAGGTTATTGGCCCTAGAGCCAAGAAAAATGCGACACTATATCCCTTAAGGTGAATGAAAAGACTTTACGAGAGCGTCCAAGGATATATATGTACATATACATATATGGTTACGCCAATCCCTTCTTTGCATATCCAAAAAACGGGTTTAATTTTCGTTTTATCACTCCCCAGGCTTCGCTCCCCCCCCCCCCTTCTTTGAGATAAGTCCCCCCTTCATAGTTATAATAGGAAGAAAACCCTCCTTCCTTTAATAAAACTGCTAAATTTTATTTCCTACGTAACTCATTTAAGAACGATTAATCCAGGGGACAAGTTAAGTAAAACGGGGAGACTCGCAACCTTATTGTCAGTTTCAATTGTAATAGTTTACATAGAAGTAAAGAGAGAGGGATAGACGGATAAAAAGATAAAGATACAGTAAGAGATGGCTCTCCCTCTTTTATTTGAATTTCTTTCAAATCATTCTAAAAAAAACTTTTTATTTATTTATTTGGATTGAATTGAGTTTCCATGAGGACATATGGGACTTTTTTTAAAGTATGGTAGCAAGGAAGACGCTAGGGGAGACCCTCCACCTTCATTTCCTTTGTCATGAAGGGACAAAGTCTCTATTAACTAATACAATGTAACCTAAATGAGATGAGACATCTTCTTTTTCTTTCTCCTCTGCTCAACGTCATCACTTCACTTTTTGTTTTGAAGGAGGGAAGAAAATTAGTTATATATTGAGTTAGGTGTTTAAATAAGATCTTTGTTCTTGCTTAACCGAATGTTACCTGTATCAGACAATATTTTCATGGGTCAACAATAAGCTATATTATAAATATTACAAAAACACGATTAATGGTACTCATTGATATTGATCAATATTTTAAAATAATAAGAAATATAATAGAATTCAAAATCATAATGAAAAGTTGTTTATTTGAAAGATCAAAAAATAACTAATTTAACTCTCAATGAGAAATTCGGAGCGGAGATCGGAAGGGAAGATTTTTTGACTTTTACCGCAGAGAAGAGGAATCAAAAGTCATGCCATCATCACAACGGTACAACAAATTATATACTCGAAGAGATCATCGAAGAATCCTGACGTACCAACGATTTTACCTAATGTCAAATTATTTACCAAAGTTAAAATAAATAAATTTATATTTACTTGTATTCTATAACGTATTTTTTGAATTGTTGTACTTGTATATTTTATGGTTTTTGTTGTTTTTCCTTATATAAAATTTTTTGTACACTCTGAAATATAGTTACGCCTGTTGGCCACAAAAAAGAACGAACTTAAACGGTTCTATTTATTGTATCGAACCACATGTGTCTCCTTTACTATTTTTGTTATGTATATTTTAAATATGCGAGTCGCTATCTCAATATTGTTGCAGCCACGTTTGATACATCTTTGTTGAAATCTTGACGCACAACACGAATACATGAATTCTTATACACATACGAACTTTCAGACCTTTGATATAAAAAATACAGTGATTTATTTAAAAAAAACTAAAAAGAACGATATCAAGCATTTCTACATCGTATATTACATCGATCCACATTTGTAAAATAAGGAAAAAAGAAGATCCTTATGTTAGCCAGGCCACAATGATTTTCCTATTTTCTATTAATAAAAACAAACTTTGAAACTGTAAATGTTATACTTTTATTACTTAAGTTTAATATCGCCGGGACTCTAACATTTAATCCTATCAACAATAGTTTCCAATATAACTGGAGTACATATGTACAAGTCATATCACATTAAAATTAACTTTTTGAGAGTAAGATCATTGCAATTAGGTCAATATAAACTGACCTCCGACAGACAATCCTTTATCCTCAAAAATCATTTTATTGAATTAGTTACCTTAAATAACGTTGTCTCATAGAAATGTCTTGTGGGAGTTAACATGTTAAAAGCTTCCCCCCAAAAAAACCACAAAAAACTAAAGCATCCAAAAAATACTCTTTTGTCTTTAAAAAAATCTTTAAAATGATGACGTGAGATACCCTAAAGGGAAATCTTCCCTACCACAAACTGTATATATATATATACCTATACCCTAATAATTAACGCAGCAACCAATATTTCATTATTATTAAAATAAATAAAATATAGATAATGGACACACAAGCTTCACTCGTGAAATGGAGAAAAAAATATAGATAAAATAATCTCTTTCTCTTGTTATACGTTTATAAGGTCCATCCCCCCTTCCAAGAAAGAGAAGTATATTAGCTTTAGGCTGGACTTTAATTACTCTATGGCTACAAACGAAGAAAAACCATTCGTTAAGAACCTTTAGAGTAAATTAACAAGAGTATAAAGAGAGAAGGATATATATATATATATATTGGAATAAGTCCACACTTATTTTTGTTTTTTTATACTGAAAAAGGAGTTGTAAGACTTTGTGCCAAATTTGGGTTTGATTTCTGTGTGTGTGCAGGTATAAGAAATGGTATTTTTATGTTCCTTTCGACAAGTTGTTACCTCTTTTTATGACCCCTGTTATTGTTGGATCCTAACTACCCCCAAGACTAACATTAAAGCAGCATTTAAAAAAAGCTAGCCCCCCCCCCCCCCTCTCCAATAATTTGTCAATAATTATAGGATCGTTCCAGCCTGGAAGGCTAAACAGTTAAGTGCAGGGGACCCACATGTCTATAATACTAATTACTGCTTCAATACTCTTATATGTTTTAAAGGATCTACCTATAGCAACATGTTTAGGGGTATTCTTCTTGTTCTTGTATAATTATAGGTTGTCGCATAAATATTTTGTTTTAAATAGACTTGAGGGTATTTTGGCATTCCTCCTTATTAGTCACAAATATTTTCTTTATTGGGTCAATAAATATGATGCTAGGAGGAAAACCTATATATATATATTATATATATATATATATATATATATATATATATATATACAGGGTGATTCACTTAAATTGAGACTCACATATTACAAACTACAATCTTTGTATTACATTTTACACAAATGATTTTAAAACAAAAATGATAGCACAATGTGTAATTTGCAAAATTTATTTAATTAAATTTCCACATATCCTCCTTTCGCCTTCACTACAGCTTTGAACCTCTTCACGGTGGAGGCAACACAGGCAGATATCTCTTCCTCAGACAAAGAGGCCCAGGCCTGAAGCAGCTTCTTCTTTAGAATCTCCACCGATGACCAGGACTTGCTACACACCCTTTTCTCCAGAATGGACTATATTCCAAAGTCCATTGGGTTCAGATCTGGGGAGGAGGGAGGCCACAAGTCTTTGGACCAAAAGTCTGCAAACATCAGTGCAGAAGCTTTGAACCAATTTGCTGGTGTGGGATGGAGCCCATCTTGTTGGAACAGTAAAAGAGCCGTAGGATACTCTCTTTGTACCCATGGGACGACCTCCTCTGAAAGAAGATGCAGGTACACCGCCTAGTCGATCTTCACGCCCTCCTCGACAAAGATCATAGGGCCTTCCTCCCGTCCGACGTCACTCCCGCCCAGACCATGACTGAGGGTGGCTTTTGCCTTCTGAAGAGAGTCCTCAGCTGCACGGGGATGTCTTTCTGACTGTTGTGGGTGGCTGGACCGTGAAAATCTTTGTCTGAGGAAGAGATATCTGCCTGTGTTGCCTCCACCGTGAGAAGGTTCAAAGCTGTAGTGAAGGCCAAAGGAGGATATGTGGAAATTTAATTAAATAAATTTTGTAAATTACACATTGTGCTATCATTTTTGTTTTAAAATTATTTGTGTAAAATTTAATACAAAGATTGTAGTTTGTAATATGTGAGTCTCAATTTAAGTGAATCACCCTGTATATTTATATATATACATAGTTAAATGTTAAATTATACTAAATAGAAACATACCTATAGCATTAGCTCAGTGTGCAACTCTCAATAATGAGGGCACAGGTTCGAATCCCGAGAGGGGAAGATCCATTTTGGCAAATCTCATCCATACTAGGCTCGATTGTCTAATTTACACGCTAGGTATAGTATCGAGTCAGATGTAATTCTATTGAACCAAATAGGCAAAACAACAACAGCTCTAAATTGGGTCTTCGAACTTGATCTGCTGAGGATTTAATGCTTTCCTTACACTTTCTTTCTGTGCCAATATATTAAAAACTTCAACAAACTGTTTAACAAATTTTCGATAAAGAAATAGCGTTATTATTGCTATTACACTTATATCAATAAAAAGTTTTTAAAAGTGATAGGTTGGAATGAATATTTTCTTATTTAAATAAAATAAACATTTCAATATTTAAGTACTAAGACGAGTAGTACTTGATCAATCTAATGAGATAAAATGAAATATAAACCAATAATTATAGAGGCATAAAAAGGTACGCTTTATCAAGGGATTATCGAAATATCTGAACACTTTTTTTATATAGAACAAAAGCGATTTAGTAAAAAAAGTGTTATTCTACATTCAAATTATATGAGTTTTGTAACTCTCTCATTCAAGCCTGGTTGCCTTATGGTCTTTTAAAGGCTAAATGATTTGAACAAATTAATTTGAATTACTATGAAAAATTGTTAAAACTAAAGATATATATATATATATATTCACCAATGATAGACAAATATTGTATAAATGATTTCTCGTCTAAATAAATTAATATACATTACCTTGTATGATATGTGTTGGCTGCAAAATTACGACCGCAAGTATCTAAATTTTTACGTTTGAATTAAGCATATTCATTAATTGAATGAAGTTAATGGAATTGAAACTTTTTTATGATATGTTAATTTATGTTACCGATAAGAATAATATAAATCATAAGCAAATAAAAATCCAAAACAAACTCTGTCCAAAAAAAAACACATCTTAATTGCCCTTAAAGTTACAAAGTCTTACAATCTTTTAGAGCGTGATTGTTTGAAATAAAGTAAAGGCAATAAAAAGAAGTCATTAGTATTTCCGTCATGGCAGTTGAGATGTGAAAATAAATAACACTTTATTTTCTTATGGTCGGCCCATGTCATTTACAACTATGATTCCTATTTACGATAAATGTCAGAATATCGAATGAATATTCAAAGGATTCAAGTTAATAGGTTTACTGGAAATGTATTTGATATTTCCCGCTTAAACTATAATGTTCTTTGTGTATTTTTTACGTATTTACCTCTATTTTAAATACATATAATAATTTTTTGTATGTGTTTTCTAAGAACAGTGAAATAAATTAGAGCATCATTTCACTCTCCACAGTGCAAATGACGGATATATTCTTCATATATTCTTTCGCCCTACAACGGTCTGCTAATAAACGCATACCCTTAAAGCCTTGGCACCTGAAAATGGTAGGTCCTTATTGTCCTGATATCAAAGAAATTAATATAATTTACCTCAATATATGAAACTTCTGAAGCCTCCTCAAAACTGGAAAAAGAATATTGGGTTCTCTAAAAAATATCTATGATGAAACAAAGTTCATAGCACAACTACAAATTTCTGCAAACTTGATCAGATTTTACGAACCATGTAAGGATTGTGGCAGGATCTACAACGACACACTCCACGCTTTCGTGGACTGTCCCATGGTATCGGTTTTAAAGAAATTCGTTAACTTGAATGTGAGAGGAATGGAGAAGTGCGTCAACAATTATATACAGGCCTATATTCTTTTTGGATCCAACGGGAGACCAAAGTCTACATCAGTAGGTCAAAAGCAATCGAATTCGCTATATTGAATTCGAAAGCCTTGGTGGCAAAAAAGCTGACCTCACGGGAACTTTTGCTGCCAACAGAATTACGTGGAATAATTTTAGCAGCCGTTGCAAGATACGCTGCTTTTTCGACCCGCATTCCTGATGCTTCTGGCGACAACTGGACCTTGGCTTCGGATCAAATCAAATATTTACCATCGATCTCTACACACCACCTCAAAGCTGTTAACAAGGTTTTAATGCATTTTAAATAATGTGTAATAATTGTGTCAATTTTAATCTGATGAATATTTGTATTTTAAATGTTTGATGTTTGTAACCATACTTTTTTTAATATGTTATGATTGCCTTTTAATGATATTTGTTGTGTTGTTCTTCTGCCATTGTATTAATTTTAGATTACAATATATTATATTACTTTGGCATTTGTAGAGAACTGGAATAAAGAAAAAAAACCTGTGAAATAAATAAAAAAAGTTTCGAAATCTGATCTTTTACTGAGCATCAACAATAAACTGTATATTATTTTTTTTTAGTAAATATAAATCTATACCTTAGCATATTTTTGTAATTGTAATAAGTATTTCATTACGAGCTCAAATCTGCGTCATCGTTGGAATGGTCACCGGTCATATCGGCCTCAACAGGCATCTTTACAAGATGGGAAGGCCATAACTCCAATCTGCCGACTCTGTGAGAAGGAAGAAGAAACTCCGCATCATCTCATTTTTGGCTGTCCGCCATTAAGGCAAAAAATGAGGGCACTTGAGGGAGAGATCGGGGAGCAACGCTTATCCCTCGAAGATTTCATTTGTAAATCATTTAAATACTTAAAAATATGAATTAATATTTAATAATAAAGACAGCTCCTAGAGAGTATCACTACCGCCTGATACCGGATTAAGTTCCGGTGAGGTGGGTCCAATCTAGGAGCTAAACAAACAAACAAGTATTTAATTCATCGTTGTGATAATTATTTTGTGTATGTCTTTAAATTTAAGTGTGGTTTATGAAGAAATTATATATATATATATATGTTTATATAAATAAAAATATACATATCTATACATATATATATATATATACATATGTAACATTTATTTCAAATACATTTATTTACATGTATTATATATTTAATTAAGTCTTTTATAACAACAGTTTATATTTCAAGCATTTTTTTTAAATATATATGAATACAAAATACATTTTTGAAAGGCAAAGCATGATATAAAGTAAATATAGTTGGAGCAATTAAAAAGAAAAGCCAATAGTGCTTTATTTATAAACTACTTCAACTACTGCTTGGTAAAATTCATTAGGGGGAGGGGTCACAAAATCAATTAATTTTAGACAAGAAATCTTTTTGTTTTACTCAAGCCTACTTCCAGGTTTCTGCTGCTTAGTATTTACCTAGTGGCTTTGAAGGAGGAGGAGAAGGAATAATAATAATCTATTCCCTCCTCTTTTTTTCCCTTGACCTTGATAATTAACTTTGAAACTTTAAGGCACGCGTTTCCCTCTTTTTAACGAGAAAAAATTTACTTTGCCCCCCTTATTTTTAATTATAGGGTCTGATGGAGTGGCGAAAATAATAATAAGAATAATAATAATGAGTAAATGATGTATATAGTTATTTGTGAAGAAGACGGGGAAGGCTTGTGAGGATTTGTTTAATGTATTAATTAATCAATCTTATGAAGCTGAGGGAAATATGATTTTTTTTTTGTTTGAGGAAAACGCCGGGAGTGACTTTAGGACATGAGTTTTTCTTGCCCGTTATTGTCGAAAAGAAGGTGTATTTTTATACTGCTGGACCATTGTTAGGGCCTCGTAATGGCTTTAAGGTTTTTGTAAAAGAAAAGAATATGATCTGTGGTTGTGCTACTTTTTAAAATGTAGGTTAAAGTGATGGTTTTCAACCTCTAAAAAGTCAACAAGCGTGTTATAAGTGAACTAATTTGTCCTATAAGGTCCTATCGTATACACAAACGCACAATTATATACTTTCTAAAGGATTTGGCTACAAATCATCTTTGGATCCCAATGATATCGGAGCCTTAAGTTTAAGAAAGACTGACTTGAATAGTAAATGTTCACATATTTATGCTAATCCAGCTTCTTAGAAGTAAGTTTTCCTCGCGAATACATGCTCTGTTGATTAATGAACTGTTTTTTTAATAGGAGATTACTTTTTATATACAAAAAATTTCAACTATATTTTGTCTTTCTTCTTATTTTCCTACCAAACATTTTAAAAACAACATTTCAGGATATTCTTTCTACTCCTTCTAAGGAATTTTATTACCTCCGCCGAAGGAGGTATTGTTTTCACTGGCGTTGGTTTGTTGGTTTGTTTGTCAGCAGGATAACTCAAAAAGTACGGAACGGATTCAGATGAAACTTTGTAGAGTTGTTGGAAATACCAAAAGAAACAATTGATTAAATTTGGCATCTCTGAGTGCAGAATTAAGATGCAAAACGAGCTAAATACTAATACATATTTCAAGTTAGCCTACTCTGCCAATAGATGTCGCTGTGCTGTGAAATCGGGTGCCGGGGGCGTCTTTCCTCTCGGAATTTCCGTCAAGGGGAACCCCCCCGCCCTCTACGTCGCCCCAGTCGTGAAAAATCCGCCTCGGAAGGCTCATAAGGACCCCTTGACGGCGGAGGTTTGCACTCTCTGAGTGTATATATGCCTCTAGTTTATTATATTTGTTTTTTATCGTTTCGCTTCATTTTTAATCACTGGCATCACTATTAGTTTAGAAAAAGAAACTGTATTGACTTTGAACAATGAATATAAGAAAATAATAAATATTTATTGGTTTCGTTGAGCTTCTCATTCATAAAAAACTTGTTCCTCTTATATATATTGTACCGGGAATAGTCCCGTGGCACTCCGCCCCTATATTTATATTCAAAAAACATGTGATAAAAACATAATTGAAAATCTTATTTAATTTAAAATTCAATGTCACTAAAGAGAAGTCTTTGGCTAGAAAAAGTTGATTAGACATTTATATTGACATTGCCTTTTGTTTATTGGTTTAAAAGGCTTACAAATAAAATTATGCTCAAATTTTTTCTATAAACTTGCATATAACTTCTTTATTACTTCAAAAGAGAAGCAATTTTTAATGGAAAATAATGACTTCCCAAGCTGCTAGAGGTCGCTCATGTAGTTTGTGTAGACCACTAATAATCTATAAAATTTAACACAATGGCTTCCTTATCTTTACTAATCATAGGTCTTTATTTTTTATATGGACTCCTAATAAACATGTTCATAAAGGAGGATTATGTCCAGGATAGCCAGAGAAGATTTATTGCTCAAAATAACTTGTAGTTGGATGTGTGTATGCTGGTGTATTATGAAGCTGCGCATTGGGTGTATATCCTAGGTATATAACGTAACTCAGATAGTCCGAATTGGTTGAAGGGGAGCAGTAGATACCAATGATTTACGGAGTCAAAGGAGTAGCTAATACATATTTAGGTAGGGCACGTATATATATACATATATATATATATATATATATATATATATAATATATATATATATATATATATATATATATATATATATATATATATATATATATATATATATATATATATATATATAAGTGACTGGGTGTTATAACTCTTCACTAAGAACCAAGAAAGTAGTCAGCACTCCAAGAGTGCTATACAAACTATTCCCTCGTGGCTAAGCAACAGTCCGTCCCGAACTCTGCTTCACATTTTGGAACACATAATTTATAAGAAAAGTCAAGGAAGAACTCATAAATAATTCCGTCAAAGACTCATATTTATGAGTAAATAGAAAACGTGAAAATGTGGTCGAGGGTCTAATGAAGGTTTATTGGTCTGGTTCACACACATAGCCACCAATAAATCAATTAATTCTCCATGAGAACCTACTTCAATAAGGAGGGTTTCAGCCTTTATAGTTGGACGAAATGTATCCGTATTGGGATTACAATTCAACGGGATCAAAATGCGGGAAAAGTATCGATCATGGTTCAGGACATCACTCATAACCAATATTCAATACGATCTGGATTTGCTCTGTTTTTTTTTTAACTATCTATTCTTAATGAATATTTATAATCAAATTAAAAACATTATATTACAAATAGTATCAAAATGGCTATCATATGTCCCTAAAAGTAGTTATAATATACTTCAATACATCCAAAGAAATATCTAAAGCTCAATAAAAAACTCAAAAAAACATTTCTTATGAGATCAGATGGTTTGTTTCTATTTAAATACGTCCACTACCGAAAAGACGTCTAATGAACTCATTAATAAAAGATACCTTCTGCTCCCATCCTTTCCTAAATCCACCAAAACAATTAAAGTCCATTACAAAAGCTTCTCCAGAACCAAAGGGGTTCCCGTTTCCTTGGTGCGTATCAACTAATAAATACTTATAATTATTTGTCCAAATACAATTTGTTTCAAAATATAATTAGTAGTTCCTAGACAGTTCATGACCGGCTGATACCGGATTAAGTTCCGGTGTGGTGGGGCGGATCTAGGAGCTAAACAAACAACATATCAACTTTATAGAAACGTACAATTAACATAGTAACCTTATGAAACGGAGCGAAAAACTTTTCCTTGTTCCAAAAAACAGTTCCTTATAGAATTAAACAGATTCTTTACATTTGGCAATCTTTCTGAGTATTTATTATTTATTTAGCAAGATATAAGAAAAAAAAGTATAGATCCACAAAATGAGTCGATTCTTATTTATTTTTACGAGGCCGCACAGAAATGAGTCATGACTGAGGGAGGATAAGTACATAGAGTCGTCCATCCTTTTCCCTACACGTAAATGACTTAATTTATTGGTTTTCTCCCTTCCCCATAACTAATATTCCTATTTTGGGACGGGGGAAAATATTATTAATGATAAACACAAAATAATAATATATTTTCGCCATGATATGCAGCCAAAAGAAGAATGGGGCGTTTTAACCGACGCCCGTCTTTGTTTTTCTCCTGTCAAAAAGGTTCGCATCATCCACATACATATGTCGAGAATGCACTATTTGTATCCCTGGCAGATGATGCACTGGATAATGGAGGCTCCGAGGAACTTTGGACATTTGAAAAATAAACGTTTTTTAAGCCTTGATGACCATACGACAATTATTGCATTTTTAGTCCTTATATAATTTAACACATTTTTAAATAATTTTATTTATTTCATTCTTCTAGAACCGGGGATGGCAACCTAAAATGTTGAGAGAGCCATATGGACTAAAAATAAATAAATAAATGGTCAGAAGCCACAAAAAAAAAATAATCCTTATAAAACCTTCATACAATGTACGAGGTTGTTTCGGATAATGATGCGAATCAGTTTATATCTTGCAAAATATTGCATCAATCTTCTAAATCATAGGTTTAAATTAAAGCTCAGACAAATTGGATTGATTTCTTAATTATGTATCAAAACCGGTTTAGAACTTTTTTTTTTTATAAAGAAAATCAAGCTTTTGTTTTTGTTATTTCGTAAAAGTGGGTCAAATTTTCTCAAAAAAGAGAAATGTCGCGCATCCACAAGTTCGTCGAGGACTTCACCAAGGCCAGGAAGACTCCCAAGGAGATCAAGACAATGGTCGACACGGCCTTTGAGGTCAACAGCATCTCCCTAAGCCAAATCTACCGCATTTCAGCATTAGTTTAGGCCGGGAAGGACTCTTCAGACAAGAGGAGCACGAACGGGAGGAGGAAGGTCCGTACCCACGACTTTATTGAGGGGTGTACATGGAGGCCGACCGTCGGGTGACAATGGAGGAACTGGCTATCAAGTTCGAGACGTCGATCAACACCATTTTACACGTCCTCCATGACAATCTTGGGCTCTCAATCAAGTCAGCAAGATGGATCCTCAAGATGCTCACAGAGGATCACAAAATGAAGAGAGTGAGGTGCGCACAAGCCTTCTTGAAACTCAATTTTGAGCTCGGATTGGGGTTTCTGGACAAGATTGTGACGATGGATGAAACCTCTGTGTCTTTTTTCACTCCTGAGTCCAAACGAGGGTCATCTCAATGGCTCCCGAAGGGCTCCAACCCGCCCCTGAAGTTCAAGCGTCAAGAATCAAGGAAGAAACAGATGGTTCTCAGCTTGTTCGACCACTGCGGCGTGATTTTCCAGCACTATCTCCGATGAGGACCTCCGTCACCGCGGCCGTGTTCAAAGATGTCATGAACATGTTTTTAAAGAAATTCAAGGATAAGCGACCTGAAATGGTCAAAAGAGACTGGTACTTCCACTTCGACAATGCTCCGTGCCACACGGCAAATAGCACAAAGGAGTTCTTAGCCAAGAAGGGGATCAAGGTCATCGATCATCCACCCTACTCTCCTGACCTTGCCCCCGCAGACTTTTTCTACTACCCCGTCATGAAGAAGATGCTCGAGGGCGTGGAGATCGTCGACAAGAGCGTCCAGAAGGAGTGGACCCGGGTCAAGAGGGCCATCCCGGAAGACAGGTTCCGTGAGGCCTTCAGGAAGTGGGTTGAGAGGTGGGAGAAATCTATTCGAATCGGCGGAAGTCATGTGGAAAAGATTTGTTAAGTTGTTTTCCTTATAATTGAAATTATATTTTATGATTTTTCCCCGCTATCTATCCGAAACAGCCTCGTACATTGTGATCCTAAATATTTTCTCCCTCCATCTTTTTATATATCTAACAGTTTTGAAAAAGCTCCAGAGAGAGACTAAGACAGCTCTAAAGAGCCGCCTGCGACTCTAGAGCCGCAGGTTGCCGACCCTGTTCTAGGATATGTCAACTATCTTACATTCTGTAAGAAGTAAGCGTACATAATATCAATTTTATAATCTTATACGATAATAAAAACAATGAAGGAACACGTAGGGAACATCCCTACAAATGTATTTTACTAGAAGAACTGTAAATTTTATTTCCTCGAAGATGTGAATAAATAATAATTATTAAAAAAAGGAGCACGTCAATAAGGCGAGAAAATAAGATTTATGACAATATTTAAAAAAAGAAACTAGAAAGATCTGGTTAATAAAATAGTGGCAGTTTGATCTTCTCGGTCCACATGAAGGGGAAATAGTTTGTTTACATTCGTATTTATATATATATATATATTATAGGGCAATCACCCCCGGACTAGCACCCCCCGACAATCACCCCTGGACTAGCACCCCCGTGCCAATCACCCCCCGGCATTTACCCCCGTTAGTAATATTTTCGTATCTCATAAAGTCCACTTATGAAGTTAACTAGTTTTCAAGCTATTACACAGGTGACGTCACTGGTTAGCACGCAGTCCCAGTTCTTTAGAATTTGAATCAAAAAATTAAACGTACATAAATTGCAATTTTCGTGTCTTAGACCTTATATCTGGGCTATCTATGTACAAGTAGACAATCATAAAGTTTGTAACCTATCAACTCTAGATATCTTATTTATCTCATATAGGTCCTAATCTATTTTCTAAGATTTCATCAAGCAACTACTTATCCTAAATCGAAGACTAGGAGAAAGTGACTATTTGAAAATCAAAAAACTCATCTACTCAAATAAGTGACATATAGATTTTATTCTCAATAAATAAATTCATTTCATCACACCCAAAAGCGTGTTCCTGTGGATTTTTTAAGATGTCCAAGTCCCCATAGTCTTCGCAAGCAGCGGAAAAGGAGGTCAAGAAGGTGATTAACCAGTGACGTCATCTTTGTTAATAGCTGGAAAACATAAGTTAACTTCATAAGTGGACTTTAAGAGATAACAAATATTACTAACGGGGGGTAAATGTCCGGGGGGTGATTGGAACGGGGGGTGCTAGTCAGGGGGTGATTGTCGGGGGGTGCTAGTCGGGGGGTGCTAGTCTGGGGGTGCTAGTCCTGTTACGAATTGAACACATCAATGTTTTGAATATAAGAGCCACTCACGAATTGTAGACATTTTAAAAACATAGACTGTGTCCTTGATGATTGGATGCAATGATTTTGAAATTATAGCAACAAATTATACCCAAAAATAAAGTTTTTATTCTTAGTTTTTTTTTGTAATTTCCTTCAAAATAGTTCAAGTTAATAAAGAACAACACATTTATGACTTTGGAGAAGAAGGACAACACTAAAAAATAATAAAAACGGTAAAAAAACCAAGTCATACTTAAAGATGTCAAAGAGGAGAGCACAGCACAGCGACATCTACTGGCAGAGTAGGCTAACTTGAAAATATTTATAGTATTTAGCTCATTATGCATCTTAATTCTGCACTCAGAGATGCCAAAATTTAATCACTTGTTTCTTTTGGCATTTCCAACAACTCCACAAAGTTTCATCCGAATCCGTTCCGTACTTTTTGAGTTATCCTGCTGACAAACAAACAAACAAACAAACCAACGCCATGAAAACAATACCTCCTTCGGCGGAGGTAAAAAATGGTGCTCAATTATTTTTTTCAAAATACGTCAAACTTTTCAAATCTAACGTTACAATTCATAATGAGAAACTTATAGGGAAATATTTGAGCTCCGTTACAACGTTACGAAGAGGTGGATTTAATAAGTATATCAATTTACACTATCAACATAATAAACGGTTTTTTTACAAACCAAGCATATTAAATTATGTAAATAAATATTTGAAGATTGTTTTATATCAAATAATTATATGTACCCACCTGACTAGAGTAAACAGAGACTGAAAAATAATTAGCCTGTATAAGCAGAGTTTTTATCTATTTTGTTAATTTCGTTCCGAAATATTTTTTTTACAAAACGTGGCATACTGATGTTTTCACATGCCCAAATTTCGTTTTAATATATCCAGTGACATCATTGATAGTTCTGTCTTTTTACTAAAGAAGTGGCATTATCCTATCTCAATTAATTTATAACTCTTTATTAGTAGAATCAATCATTGACGCACCCGGTATTGAGTCTTTTTAATATGCCATTGCAAAGGATTTTCTCCTCACAGTGCTCACAATTCCATCAAAATCAACATTTTTTTTCATTTCGCAAAAAATTATTTATTTTTCTTCCTTACTTCTATGTATTTGTAAAAAAATAAATAAATTTGTAACTAAAACTAACTACATTTGATCATCAGAGTGAATATTATTTATCGTCAAGGATGGTAAATCATGCTATGCTTCCATTCATACTAGCAGAGTAAGGAGTATCTTCACTTAATAAGCTATAGCAGGTTAAAATACGAAAAAATTAAGGTCTTAAAAATGACTATTTGAATTATTCTCGTTCTGGGTTGACACAAATGAAAGGATGCCTAAATTCATGAGGCCAACGGCTTTTATTCAACCTCATTTTTCTTTCTATTAATCACGTTAAAAAATGTCATATTTATATATATATGTATATATATATTTTTTGTGTGGTATTTCATTTTTGTTTACACAAACATCATGCAAAAACTATAAAATATTTGAACGTAAACATTCAATTTTTATACTAAAAACAATCTTATATAATATACCCTAGGAACGAACACAAAAAACGCGACAATTTTTGTATGTTACAACCAAACTACTTGATGGATCGAGTTGAAATTTGGCACAGAGATGTCTTTCTATCTGGAGATTATATGGCCAAAAAATAATTGTCTTTATGGCCACAATGGGCTAGAAAAGGCCAATTGAAAGTTGGATTTCCAGGTTTTGATAAACAAATGTATTTTTTTCATAACAAATATTTCAAAGAACTACTCTTTCTAAGAATTTTGATATTTACATGTTGGTATGTATCTTCAAAAACTCCATTTTTAAGAGCGATCAAACTTTAAATAAAAAAGAGAGAAAGAAAAATGATGCCACTATCTTATATAATAATACCCTAGGAACGAACACAAAAACGCGACAATTTTGTATGTTACAGCCAAACACTTGATGGATCGAGTTGAAATTTGGCACAGAGATGTCTTTCTATCTGGAGATTATATTGGCCAAAAAATAATTGTCTTTATGGCCACAATTGGCTAGAAAAGGCCAATTGAAAGTTGGATTTCCAGGTTTTGATAAACAAATGTATTTTTTTCATAACAAATATTTCAAAGAGCTACTCTTTCTAAGAATTTTGATATTTACATGTTGGTATGTATCTTCAAAAACTCCATTTTTAAGAGCGATCAAACTTTAAATAAAAAAGAGAGAAAGAAAAAATGAATGCCACTATCTTCTTATATAATAATACCCTAAAAAGTCATGGCATGTGGATGTAGCAGCTTAAACAATAGATTGATCAAATTGCAATTCAGCATGGAGATGTATTTTTATTGGGGATATTATTGAGCCAAAAAAATAATGTATGACATACTTTTGCTCCTCTGTCATACGTCATATATACATACAGATATAGCCATTGAAATTTAAATGCCAATTTATCCATTTATTTGAAAAAATACATACCAAGATACAAATATACATTTTTGAACTCTAAGCAAAAATACAATTGCGATGAGGTAATAAATTAGGGGTCTTTAGTACTCAAGAGTTGAAGTACTCATATCTCACGCTCAAGCAGAATAGTTTTTTAGTGTGAAAAATTATTGCCGCCCTAGAGTGAAAATATGACAGATATATACCCATGTTATAAAGTATGAAGTGTAGTTCATGCGAAGGCACAGGGTCAAAACTTTTGAGAAAGTGGGGATTTATCTGCCAAGTCCAGGTTTCCCACATGGTCAGTTATATGTGGCTTTCTCAAGGACAAAGTATATGGCATGTGTGATGGTGGAGGTTGGAGGAAATAAAACAGTGACACCCAACGTAATATATCGGGAAGTGCTTGACTCCACTTAAGGGATTTCTTTCATTTTTTTCTTTGTATTTTATTATAATATTTTCTCATTGGAATAAATAACATAATAATTTTAAAAAGGATATTTTCTTTGTTATTTATTATGCTGTTAAAAAACACAAAGCGTCACTGTGTGACGGGTCCTCGCTAGTTTATGTATAATGTTTATATCTAAAATATTTTGCATACTTTTATTTATTTAAATAGTTTGCGCCGACTTTCTAATATATATATACTCTTATGATTATCCAAATGATAGAAATCAAGAAAATGTGTTCATAGTTAGAACACTTAGACATACAACTTTATAAACGCATTTATTGTTTTTTTCCATTTTTTGTTAAATTACAATTTACAAAAATATATAAGTAATGAAGAGCTTAGCTCAAAATCATATATATATATATATATGTATATATAAGACCTAATTCATTTATGAAAAAGACAATATTTATATAGAGAAGCCATATTCAATATAACAACAAAAATAAATATAGATACATATTTATAACATATATATATTTTGATAACACTATATATATATATAATATATGTGTCTTTAAGAATAATTGTAAATAAGATTACAAAACATCTATTAATAGACCTCCCTGATATCCAGTCCTCTTGATTAAGTATATAAAACTATCGCAACATATATAAAGTAATATACTTTATTATATTGCAAATCTATTTTATGGAGCAATAAACCTTTTGATTTTTTGTTACTCTAACAAATATATATAAAGTGTTTGTGTCCTATTAAAGACTCGACTCCCCCCTTGAGTCTACATTGTGGCATTCCTCGGAAGTGAGTGTTAGGGAAGCTCAACGTACGTGAGACCGTTACGAAATATCGTAGAATAAAAGAAAAAACGATATCTCTCGTTGTATGAAATCTGAGGATATCTGGCTGTATCAAAGTTCGAGACAATAATGATTATATTCATCTAGTTGGTCCAGCATCTTTGTCCATTAAGATCCACATAACAAAGGATGTGAAAAAGCTTAAATAATACAAAGTCTATCACTAAAAATCGTTTATAAAGTATGAAATAGAGTTTTATTTATTAAAATATTGATAGTTAGTGATATCACAAATATTTTATAAAGTATATAAAAATGTATATGTATAAGCATAATCACTCAAATTAAGTGATTACAGCTCCACCTTTCCATGTGTGATTAATTTGTTACAACGTTATCGTTAGAGCAAATCGACAGAAATATAACAAAAAATGGAACAAAACTGATTCTTTCCAATAAGTAAGAAAAATATTCTCAAGATCGATATTCTTTGAAGAAAATAATATGACGAACAATACAAACCAAATTTTGTAAGGGAGCTCGATAGCCGTGCGTGCTAAGGCGTGTTCACTCTCAATGTTGGGGGCGCAGGTTCGAATCCGAGAGGGGATGGTCATTTTTGGTTACCTCATTGATAAGATCTTAGGTTCGATAGACTAATATAATGCTATAATGCTTATTTATAATCCTATCGATGCAATTCTATCGAACCATATAGGCAAAAAAAAAAAAAAAAACCTCTAGTATTTCTTCGATAATAATCACGTCCAATAATATGATCACGTGGTCCCAATATCCTCCAGAGAAAAATCAGATCCCAGCATTCTAAAGAATGTAAATTGGTTAAATGTTGGCTTCCCGAGTAGAATAAGTAAACAACATGGTGGTT
>CP045890.1:19459827-19479799 GCA_013387185.1 Caligus rogercresseyi
AATTAGTCCTCATAATTCATCCCTGGAGCGTGTTTTTTTCTATAGTTAAAAAAACACTTTTCCTTCAGAGTATATAGATATATCTAACCAAAGGGATAACAATCATTAAGTATTATTGTTAATAACAGAGAGAGCGAGGAAAGTAAACATCATTAGCTTCTTGGAGATGATGGTCTCTCATAATTAGTTATTTTCATTTCCCCCCTGAGGTCAAAATGGAGGGGAAAGGAATAAAAAAAACTATTTCTTGTTTGATTCTTGATGAAGGTCCATAGAGATATTATAAAGATATAGAGAGCTTATTCCCTTCAATAGACATATAATATCGTCGTTCAGCTGTCCGCCATTGCCAAACTAAACAAAGTAATTTGTACAACGCATAGAGATATAAAGATATAGAGAGCTGATTCCCGTCAATAGCAGAGAAACAGCGTTCTAATGTTTCTGTGTGTGCAACATAAACAGTAATTTATACGACGTCATCGTAAACCGATCTTAGAGATATAATCTATGAATGATGAGAGAATAAACTTTCTACAGTAACCCTCGATATAACGCCCCTCTGTATAACGAACTTCGGATACAACGAACCTCCTTCGTCACTCCTGCAAGATATACCTACACTCCAGAGCCCCCTTTAACGAACTTCGGATTTAACGAACTTTCGGATATAACGACCCTGCCCTCCACCCATATAGTTCGTTATATCGAGGGTTTACTATATATCTTTTTAAAAGTTTTACGGTCACAATGACGTATTTCTCTGAAGATCCAATCAGCTCTCTATATCTTTATATCTCTATGGTACAACGTCATCGTAAGCTGAACATAGAGATAGAAAGATTGGTTTATATTGGGCAATATGACGTATGCCTCTGAAGAATCCAATAAGCTTCTATGTCTTGGTCTTTATATCTCCATTGGTGGTTCATGGAATGCACCCATAGAGATATAAAGATATAGAGAGCTTTTCCCCTTCAATAGCACATAGAAAGCATCGTCGTTCAGCTGTCGCCATTGCCCAATTAAACCAAGTAATTTGTACACCGTCATCGTAACTTGATCATAGAGATAGAAATATTTGTTTTATTTGGCCAATGACACATTTCTCTCAAAAATCCAAAAGCTCTCTATGTCTATATGGAAAATATCCCCAAGTCCTCGATTTCATTTCTACGAGAAAAGCACTTATCAGAATTTTTTATTTCTGACGTAATTAAGTAGGTATATCTTTGGGACACATTTAGGAACGAAAATGTTACTTATTTTGGTTACAGCTCACCTATGTATCCATAGAGTTATAAATATAGAGAGCTTATTCCCTTCAATAGCAGAGAAACATCGTCGTTCAGCTGTCGCCTGTGCCCAATATAAACAAAGTAATTTGTACTACGTCATTGTAAGTTGATCATAGTGATAGAAGATTGGTTTTATATTGGACAATATGACATATTTCTCTGAATAATCCAATAAGCTCTCTATATTTTTTATCTCTAGGTATGCACAGGTCTCTTAAGAGGAAGCAGTTGACACACAGATCTATATATAACTGGATGCTCAACTCAGAAGAAAACTCTGCTAGACTTTTCAGCTGTTGCTGAAGGACATAAAACCATTTCAAAAATGGCTATCCTTATAAGAACGGCTCTAAGAAATTTTGCTTTATCTTTGAAGATACTCATGTAATAACCTAGAAGAACCAGTGTAGCTTCGGCAATAAAATATTGCCACACTACATCTACGCCAATCTCTTAATTTGAACTATAATGTTCATCTAACTTATTGTTTCTACACACAATTCAGAAAAGTTTTTTTTTTTTTGTCATTTCATATGTATTTTTTAGTCTATTTATAGTAAGTTTATTTAACCCATTTAAATAAAAACTTTTAAGACCTAACAAAATCCTTTTATAATTAACAGCACGGAAATTCCTGACGCCAATGATGGGCTAATTACTTACCTTACAATTTGTCAAAACTGCCTCTATTATGTTTTTGACTGTATTTTTGTCTATCATTATGATATTATACCTTCGCCGAAGAGGTATTGTTACCTCCGCCGAAGGAGATATTGTTTTCACTGGCGTTTGTTGGTTTGTTTGTCAGCAGGATAACTCAAAAGTACTGAACAGATTCGAATGAACCTTTGTGGAGTTGTTGGAAATGCCAAAAGTAACAAGTGATTAAATTTTGGCATCTCTAAGTGTTTTTTAATAGGCAAAATGAGCAAAACTACTACTACTAATAATAATGAAATGGGGGTCTCTATTCAGGAGTAGGAAAGAACAAACGCTAAAAAAATATTCATTGACGTATTATTGTTCATATATCAGCTCAGGACTATGTTAACCCAGTGACGTAGCTTAAACTTCTTCCTCTTCCGTCTCTGAGTGCTTTTTTAATATGCCAAATGAGCTAACAGAGAGGAAACAATGATTAGAGATAGAAATCGGGCGTGTGAAAGGGAGAATGTTTGAATAGGAATGTTGTGGGGATCGGCGGAGGTACCACTCTCTGAGTGTAATATATTTCTTTTATTACCTCCGCCGAGGGGTATTGTTTTCAGTGGCGTTTGTTGGTTTATTTGTTTGTCAGCAGGATAACTCAAAAAAGTACGGAACGGATTCGAATGAACTTTGTGGAGTTGTTGGAAATGCCAAAAGGAACAAGTGATTAAATTTGGCATCTCTAAGTGTTTTTTAATAGGCAAAATGAGCAAATACTACTAATAATCTATGAAATGGGGTCTCTATTCAGGGAGTAGGAAAGAACAAACGCTAAAAAAATATTCATTGACGTATTATTGTTCATATATCAGCTCAGGACTATGTTAACCCAGTGACGTAGCTTAAACTTTCTCCGTCTTCCCATCTCTGAGTGCTTTTTTATATGCAAAATGAGCTAACAGAGAGGAACAATGATTAGAGATAGAAAATCGGCGTGTGAAAGAGAGAATGTTTGAATAGGAATGTTGTGGGGATTGGCGGAGGTACACACTCTCTGAGTGTATATATTATTTTCTTTGCTCTCTCCTCACTCATTATTCACCAAACACACCTACTTAGTAGACATATATGATTGGATTGTAATTCTGTTAATTGATTCATTAGGTGGGGATCGGCGGAGGTTTGCACTCTCTGAGTGTTATATGCCTCTAGTTTTCACTGGCGTTGGTTTGTTGGTCTGTTTGTTTGTCAGCAGGATAACTCAAAAAGTGCGGAACGGATTCGGATGAAACTTTGTGAGTTGTTGGAAATGCCAAAAAGGAACAAGTGATTAAATTTTGGCATCTCTGAGTGCTTCTTTAAGATGCAAAATGAGCTAAATACTAATAAATATTTCAAGTTAGCCTACTCTGCCATAGATGTCGCTGTGCTGTGCACTCAAAGAGGAGAGCACAGCACAGCGACATCTATTGGAAATGACAAAAAGACCAAGTGATTCATTTGGTGGGGATCGGGGCGGGGTTTGTACTCTCTGAGTCCTCTAGTTATATTATAATTTTAGAGATAATCATCAGATTATTCATTTGAAGAAAATTATTTATAACCAAATAGGTATAATCTTTTAACAATACATTTTTAGATGATTAATTTGATTTAAAAATTTGAGGTCCTAAAAGGAAATAATTATGAACTAAAATGTCTAATATTTTATTAATAAAATAATATTTTTCTATCATACAAGTCATATAGTTTGCACTTTTAAAAATTCTTTTGTAATTATAATTTATCTTATAAAGACATTGGTGATGATAAAAAATAATTATCCTACTATGTGAATGTGGTAAAGAATGTATTCTTTGGAATAGAAAAAGGGTAATCCATTATGTAAGTCCATCGATATCATACTTTACTTATATATGATTGAATAGTATTGAGCTAATGTCTTAGAATGACGTCACTGGAACTTTTTTTTATCATTTCTCCCTTTACTATTCTTAAGATATGTTTTATTCTGCTCAAACAGTAACAACAAATTTTCATTGGTTCATCGATTTCAAGAAACACATATATATTTTGTCACAGAGAGTGTCTCATATCAGATTTTTGATCTATATTTTTCTTCTGCATCGAGTTATTTACCTCCGCCGAAGGAGGTATTGGTTTCACTGCGTTGGTTTGTTGGTTTGTTTCTGATGAAACTTTGTGGAGTTGTTGAAATGCCAAAGGAACAAGTGATTAAATTTTGGCATCTCTAAGTGCAGAATTAGATGCAAAATGAGCTAAATACTATAATTTTTTTTTTATTTTTTTTAAACTCATGTTCGTTTATTATGTAATAAAATAATACATAAAACCAGAGCAAATGCGTAATAAAAACATAATTAAACATTTAGTTTAAAATTTTTGCTCTGGGGTTGAACGCACAAAATGAAATAACACATAATATCAGGTAAGGCTATGAAATTAACACAATATTTTGGGAAGCAACTATTAAGAATTTTAAAAGATGAACATAATAATTTTCAAGTTAGCCTACTCTGCCAATAGATGTCGCTGTGCTGTGAAATTGGGTGCTGGGAGCGTCTTCCCCGTCCCTCTACGCCGCCCCAGTCGTGAAAAATCCGCCTCGGAAGGCTCATAGGACCCCGTGACGGCGGAGATTTGCACTCTCTGAGTGTATATATGCCTCTAGTTTTATTTGCTGGTGAGTTTGACTTCTTAAATGTTGGTTTCACGTTATATACATCTATTTAACGTTTCTATAAACGTGGAAAACATCATTGTTAACGTTTTTAATATACACAGTCATTAAAAATCGTTTCATTAATAAGATATGTAGGCATTTAATAATAATTAATTCCCTCATTCAGAGGCACGTTAATAGCAACCTTCCCCATATACTGACGTCACGTATTCATATCCATAAAATGCCAAAAGGTGCTCAATATCATCTCTATTGGATGGGTATTTCATTACATTACAATTTATTATTATATAATATATATATATATATCAGACTTGTTGACGTACGCGAAAAATTGTCGTTCACCGAAAGTTATCGTTCGTCTGTCATCGTTAGTTTTTAAATTGAATCGTTCGTTTTTCGTTCGCCATTCTGAAAAAAATGAAAACGTTTTTTTTAGAACGACATTTCTGAAAAGAGTGATGACGTTTTTTTAGAAAGAAAATTTGTCCCATGAAAATAACTTTTTTTTTTTTTTTTTGGCGCCAAAAACGAACGACAAGGAATGTCCTTATCGTTCGTCAAAAACTTTGTCGTTCATCGTTCGCGAATGACAACAAATGAACGATAAATCACAAGTCTGATATATATATATATATATACAAGGTAACATTAATAAATCACCCGACACTTTCTTCATTAAGTGCTATATCAAGTTAATTTTTTAATGCATTTGTAAATTTAAATTGTCTCTTCTGTCAGTTTTTGATGCAAATTAATGTGTTAGTTTTTAAAAATATGTACAAATCTATGATTCATTTTGGATTATTGAGTAAGGAAACTTATTTGGTCAAAACTTTGTATGTTAGTCCCGCTGAGGTGGGAGGATTTGAGGTTCATCCTGCCGCGGCTATATACGGGCTTAACCTCAATATTTTGAAACATTGTACAAAAAATTTAATAGACAAAAACTTATGAGGAAATAAAAATTAACAATTTTCTTTATGACATAATTTTTTATAAAATGAAGACATCATCATTTTTATTTGACAAGGTTTATTCCTCAACCAAACCTACAAGCACACCTTGGTAAATTTATGTGACAAAAACATGTTCCACATAGCCATGAATAGTTTTTATGAGTTGTTGATTACTTTTTTACCCCCTTTTCCTTTCTCAATATTTGTATGCTAATGGCCTAAGAAGCTTCCAGATGTTAATATCCAGAATATTAATTGCCTATTCTTCATAATTGGATACTATATATGATTGTTTTTTGCCTTCTGATGGACTGAGGAGGAAGGGATAGACGGTTCTTATCCGATGATTTTAACTAAACCAGAAGACTGTCACTACTGATGTGTAATTAAGTCTCTATTGTCTTAAGTACTTATATAATAATATATATATATATATATATATATATATAGAGAGAGAGAGAGAGAGAAGAGAGAGAGAGAGAGAGAGGGGAGGGGGAATAAAATGGCCGTACAGCTGACTTTATAAATTCCATCAGAAGACAAATCATCCATATTTCTTAAAATAATATTCCATCCGAGATGACGTGCTTGACAGTCGCTGGAATTGATCATTCTCAATCAAGGAGATAATTAAGGGTATATGAAGAAGAAGAAGATGAATGCAGTCAGCCATGAAGACAATGGAGAGGGGACTTGAGCCCTCCCTCTCTTCATTCAAAATTTGAACTCAATAAATGACGTTAGAATTCATTTCCAGTCGGAAGGACACTCCATGCTCCTGATGATAAGGATTCAATTAAACTCTTTGAATAGACTCTGACTTCTTTTACAGAAATAAATTCACACTCTGAGAACAAAAAAAAAGTGAGAGGGAGATTTAACGCTCTTTTGAATATTTCGATTTCAAGGGTTTTTGCATCTTTTAAAAGGAGAGAGCATTGCTGTATTATTGCTCTTGTCAGGTTTGAGTGTGTCTCAGATTGAAAGGACTCTAAATTAATTAAAGGAGTCGGGGATTATCACGATATTTAATAGACTCCTGGAGTAAAACCCATGTTGTTGACAGGTAGCGTGTTTGTTACGAGGAGATGATAAAAAAAATGTAGGTTCCTATGAATGCGTAAATTATTGATAAAAATATGAAATGTTAAATCAATTCTATTTTTTACTTTAACTAAAATCAGTTTTTAGGCCCCCGCTGATGTGAACTTGGATATCTCCGATACAAGTCGGACCTACAAAGAGTAATTTTCTTTTCAATAGTTTACAAGTTCAATACATTTAATCATATACACACTTTTGCAACTGAATACATATAATAAAATAGGCAGAAAAGTTCAAAGCATGGAGTACGACAGCCGTGTGCGTTAAGGCGTGTTCAACTCTCAAAGTTGGGGGTGCAGGTTCGAATACTCCCGAGAGGGGATGGTCAATTTTGGTCCGCTGCCTCATTGATAAGATCCCAGGTTTGATTTACTAATTTGAATGCTAGTATGCTTGTTTATATCCTGTCGGATGCAATTCTATCGAACCATATAGGCAAAAAAGTTCATTTATTCAATTATTAGAGTAACGCCATTCTTTATCCTTTTTTTGGTCAAAATAAAATCCTAGACACCCACACTATTAAAGCCTATTTCGTACACCATTCAATCAAATAAACAAAATTAAAAAACCTCATTTTTTTTCTTTTATATATGGAGAATTGGATTTTTGGGTCTCTTAATATAAGGAGCTTGACTAGCTTCAATCAAATATTTTGTTCTTTCCTTTCCGCATAAAAGAAGTGTGACGTATAATGGGTAAGACTGTTTTTGTCACCATTTTTTATAATATAAAAAAGAGAACAGTGTTAAAATATTTTTTTTGCTTCTTTTGCACTAAGAGTTTCTCAATGGTTAGCATAAATGTACTAATTTGAAAGAAAAGTTTATTGTAAAAATAGTTTTTTTACATAGATCGGAAGCATTTCAATTAAGCAATACATATTTTTGGTATTCCATAACTATAAATAACTAGCGGATGTTACCCGGCGCTGCCCGGGATTTTCCAATTTGACAATAGTCTGGAATGGAAAAAATCACACGAATATTTGAGTGATGTCATCACATGTGATTTTCATATTAAAATCAGTTCCTTAAAAAGTTGTCATTGGGCCTTCATTGCCATTTTTTCCGTTTTTTGTGTTCCTTAAGGCTGTGAATTTAAACATCGTAAATAAAAGTTATTTTTAAGTCATTTCATAGGGCACCTATGTTATTTTCTTATGAAAAGTAGTTCCTTAAAAAGTTATCATTGCCATTTTTTTCGTTTTCTATTCCTTAAGACTGGCTATTTAAACTTCATACGGATAATTATTTTTGAAGCCATTTCATAGAGAACATAGAGTGCCGAAGATATTTATGGTAGTGATGAATATTAGAGTATTAATTTGATCTCCGTTGACGGAGGAAACCAGCAAAAGAAAAAACTTAAGAGGGACTGCAACTTCATATCTTTATCAAGAAAAGTTAAGAGTGATGACACCACTCTTCATCTCTTGGCATTATTAAAATTTGAATAGCGCGATGTTGCATTTAAAAAAAGTTGTTATTTTCCACAAAAACTTAATTTTGGGAGAAAGACAGGGACAGAAAAAAAAATAATTTTTAAGTAATCAAGGAGAAATCGAATTTTCCAGTAAAACCCCAAAAATATAAAAACACGTCTTACTACCTCATAATCATCCATAGAAAATTTGGTGAAAATCTAACTTGGCAATTAAAAAAATCGGCAAAAAAACGTTTTGGCGAATAAAATTAGCATGGCAATGACGAATTTTCCGGGAGTTGACAACCCCACTAATACACTCTCTGAGCTCTCAAAATCATTCACTGAAAATTTCTTCAAGATCTAATGAACTGTTCAGGAGATACAGGGAAACGAACGAACGGAATTCTTTTTTTATTAGTATAGATATTTTAAACCTTATGTACATTTAATAAATGATATTTACTTAACTATTTTATAATAATATAAACCTTTCTAAAGACTTAAACAATTATAAAACAAATTTGGATGGGTACGGAAAATTTACTAATACATATTGAGTTTGAACAAGGACTTATTATTGTTATTTTGAATTCATCAAAATACAAAATTGTAATGTTATTATTCCTGGTTGCCGTTGTGTTTAATGACGTCACACCGGCATAGTCAACTTTGTAAGCAATATATATATATAATAATAAATATACAGGAATGGAGTGGGAAGAATTTATCCACCGGGACAATTATGTCCTCGCTGGTCTTATATAGGCCCCAATATGCCATTAGGAGGCTGTCAACGGCCGTTTATGTTTCTTGAGGCCAGCGGCCCACCGGGAATAGTCCCGGTACTCCGGTGGCCACTCCGCCCCTTTATATATATATATATATATATATATATATATATATATATCTTGGGTTTAAATAGTTTCTGAGCTTTTAAAAAGGTAGCAAAGATAATAGTAACATAGAGCAATTATGAAAATGATTAGTCTTAAAAGAACAAAAGCGGCTCTTTTATTAATGGAATTGCAATCCTCATAAAAAATGATATCGGAATTGTGAGGAAAAATGTAAAAAAAACTACCAATTGGTTTAGTAATTATTGTATATAGACAATATTCTATTAAAGTAGCAAAATAAATTTATCAAACTTTGTATTTCCTCAGGATTAAATTTGTGTGTTTTCTACGAAATAAAATTTCTTTTAGATACTTCAGTTTGATTTTCTGACGAGAGAAACTTTAATTTAGAGAAGCTCTTAGTTTCAACATTGAGAGGAAAGCCTCAATCATTTCTTGAAGTCAGTATGTCAATAAAGCATAATTTGATTTGTTGTTCTATCGGTCAAGTGAGGAGTCGACACGGTGTAATGTTTTTTTTGGCTTTAACAAAATTTAGGAATATATTATAGCGTACACAACAAGGCCTTCCAAAAACTTGTTTAAATATATGCAGAAAAAATGACCAAATATCATAATATACAATTGAGAGTTAATTAAAAGAAATAAGTAAATTTGCCAAAAACAAGCATATCTCATATAAAAACGCAAATCACTAAATCTTTCATTAGGACTGCCCGTCTTTGGGATCGGTCCTTAGGACTGTCGGTCCTTTGGATCGGCCCTTAGGACTGTCAGTCCTTGGGATTGGCCCTTAGAACCGTAGGTCGATGAGATTGTTTTTTGTCAGTCCTTTAAGTTTCCTTAAATTGTTGAAAGAGTATTTATGTAATACGTTCTAACTTCTAATATTATATGTATATATATATTATCACTTGGCGTTAATTCAATAGCAACAAAAGGGTTCAATCATATCTATATTATACCATTTGAAAACATTTTCTTCTCATTATATAGGTTTTTCAGTCTTTACCATTAAAATGTATCTGTAAAAATAATTCATTCACAGCCATTTCGTTTCAACCGCTATAGGCTAATTTATTGTTACGTGTTATAACGTCATAAAGGATTTTCAGGACTGGTAAAAAGGACTGGACTGCAGTCCTCGGTTCTAGATAAGTACCAACACAACGCTAGTTATTGGTCTTCATCGACAGTTTATTTAATTTCTCTTTTATTGAAGAAACAAACTCTCTTTGCCTTTGTATATCCATGAATTATACGTCAAAAGATCGTTTATGACCAGAAAAAGTATATACCAGTTCTTTCATTCCTGCTGATTACAGGCAGTTTTTTTTTGTAGAATTACATAGATCGGCTCAGATTCTACATCCCTCAGCAGATGAATAAATTCCATAAAATGAGGGGGAAAAGAAGAAACACCTTGACAAAGAGGTGCGGAGGGATTAGATTTTATCAATTGCGGACAGGATTAATGACTGATTAGACAATGATGTTCTGCTTTAATACCCTTGGAAAATAAGACAAGCCATCTAATTAGATCCGATCCCTTGATAGGAGGGAAAACCCCAACTGCTCCCTCGACGTTTGTTAACATTAAATATATACTTTGTGGAGGGAATTCACCTTAGAAAATTCATTCATAAAATAAAAAGTTAACAGAGCAAAGATAATAGTTTTTCACGAATTTATTAACTCCGCCGAAGGAGGTATTGTTACCTTCCGCCGAAGGAGGTATGTTTTCACTGGCGTTTGTTGGTTTGTTTGTCAGCAGGATAATTTTAACAGTACGAACAGATTCGAATGAAACTTTGTGGAGTTGTTGGAAATGCCAAAAAACAAGTGATTAAATTTTGGCATCTCTGAGTGCTTGTTTAAGATGCCAAATGAGTAAATACTAATAAATTTTCAAGTTAGCCTACTCTGCCAATAGATGTCGCTATGTTGTGAAATCGGGTGCCGGGAGCGTCTTCTCTCGGAATTTCCGTTGAGGGGAACCCTCCCTCGTCCTCTACGCCGCCCCAGTCGTGAAAAATCCGCCTCGGAAGGCTCATAAGGACCTCGTGACGGCGGAGGTTTGCACTCTCTGAGTGTATATATGCCTCTAGTTAGGTATCTTTTTTGTACTGTGTAAGTATTTGTTAGAATATTTAAAGGAATCAAAGAACTCAAGCACAATTTGTAGGGGTAATATTGAAAATAATTTGTATCATTTTCTCATTCATGGGAGTGACCGATGTAATTTATAGGATGGTTAGTTTTTTGAATTTATTAAAGAATGCATAAGCAATATAACATCACTCAAGCCAAGAACATAGCCCCACATTTAATTAAATGGTATGACTTTATATATCAATCAATAATGGATTGGCTTCTAGACTGTATGCATCTGTTTAAGAGTAGTCAGATGTGAATTAGGATATATGTTTCATCAACCTTTAAAAGAAATCCTGTATAGATAAAATATGTTCCTCCATTTTCTTATAAACTCTCCACCTTGGAATGAAGAGTCTTGAGTCTAAAGAGTTTCAATCCTCCTTAGAGTAACTTTATATGAATGCAAGAAACGGACGCTGGCTATGAGGATAGCTCATTATGTAATTTGTAATAAGGACAAAGCTATGTGTCTATGTAGTTAAAGGATTAAATAGATGTCAATTCTTCATGCATATGTGGAGTGTCCCGAAGTAGGTATTATTTAGAGAAGCTTAAACGTAACGGGTTTGAGAGATCATCGAGCGTCCAAATCATATAGATATAAAGACATATATATCTCATGGATTCTTCAGAGGCATACGTCATTGCGCCAAATATAAATAAATCTTTCTATCTCTGATCAACTTACGATGACGTAGTACAAATTACTTTGTTTATATTGGACACAGAATACAGCTGAACGACGGTGTTTCTCTGCTATTGAAGGGAATAAGCTCTCTATATCTTTATATCTCTATGGTCCAAATACTAAAATGCTATTTGGCCTGGAGAAAATGGACCTTCGCTGCGAAGTGCCTTCTCAACTTTAAAGCACTTATAGGGGAGATATTAACTCTGAATACTCCAATACTCCTCGTAGAACTGAAGACGATTATCTTTGCGGCAGCGGCATGACACACAGCGTTGGATCTGAAAATTCCTAGTCTGCATGACGAGTCGTGGTTTCTTGCTGTAAAAAAGTGAAGTACTTTCCGTCATGCTCACTAATGCACGCTTATATAATCTAAATAATTATGAAGTTTTTATGACATTATGTAATTTATAAATCCCTATTTTTTATTTTGACAGCATGATTTTTTATGCTTAATGTTTTTAGTGTTCTTATTTCATACTAAGATTTTAAGTTCCAATAATTGTTCATGTATTTTTACGTATACGCATCAGCTTTATATTAAAAGAACTGTATTTTAAGAAAAAAGTAGTCAATAAACTTTAAAATCTTGATCATCCTAGGAAGAAAACATGTTAGTATTTTTTGGTGCCTAATTGGTTCGATAGAATTGTATCTGACAGTTATATATACTGCATTATAACATGGAAATTAGTCACTCAAACCTAGGATTTTATCAATAAGTTAGACCAAAAATAACTATCCACTCTTGGGATTCGAACCGACGCCTTAACGCCTAAGATAAACACGCCTTAACGCACACGGCTGTCGTACTCCCTTAATTTTTACTAATTGTGTGTCAGATATAACTTATCAAAGTACAATAAATAAATTTTTGTTCATAGAACTAAGGAAGATAGGTTGAGTGAAAACATCAGTATTTTGCTTTATGACTACATGGGTCTCTGTTTTCTTTTTACTGAGTAATTTTATTAAAGAGCAAAGCAATTTGTCTTTATAGTTCTTAGTCAGCCGAGAAATAATGCACAGTCAGAAATTAAAACTATTGCATTGTTTTTGTTTTTTGAATTAGTTAATTATTTAAAAAGGATATAAAAATATAAGAGTTCTAAAACGCTTGATTTGTTTTTGGAACTGTTCAAGTCCCTTTCTTAGCATCTATTGCCTTGACCACTATTTCCTTCTGGACCCTTTAGTTTGTATTAAATCATAATAAATGATTGAATTCATCCATATCTAAAATTCAATCAACATTTAAGCAGACCCATCTATGGGATTGTATATCATAATCATCCAAGAAAGAAAAAAATATATCTACAGAGATGACCTCCGGCTTCCTATTTTGACTTGATGGTTGTTTATAAAATGACTTTTTTCTTTTTTTCTTCAAATATTTATAGCTTGTGTGTGTCATCAATAAGATATGATAAATGAAAAACAAGAGGTCCATGAGGATATTGACAGGGACGAAACAAGTAAGGATACTTTCATTAACTTTCAGGGCTTCAAGGGACGGAGGAGAAGAACATCATGAATCAATTCCAAAACTAAAAAAATAGACTTAAATGGACATTTACTTTTGTCCAGTAGAGTTCCTATCCCCCTCCCCCAAAGAATTATAACATGATAGAAAAAAATATTTTTATATGAAATATAAATATCTTAGCTAAGAGCTGAGCACCGAGTTTAGGACTCCCCCCCCCCCCAGACAATCTCCCCGGACTAGCACCCCCGACTATCAGCCCCTGGCTTTTACCCCTCGTGAGTTATGACGTCATAAATATCTCCCCCCATTTTAAGGACTACAAAAAAAACGTAACAGAACCACCATCCCCCCGGACTAGTATCCCCCGTGCCATTTACCCCCGTTACTAATCTCTTAAAGTCACTTAACAAAGTTAACTATGTTTTCTTTATGACAAAATTACCTCAGCGTTTTAAACCTATGCACCTAATATCGGTCTTATAAAACATATGACCGATATTAGGAACATAGTTTTCAAACGCTATTGCCATTTTGTCATTAAAAACATAGTTAACTTCATAAGTGAACTTCATTTGTTGTGATTGTCGGAGGGTGCTAGTCCAGGGGGGGGGGGTTGTCTGGGGGGTGGTAGTCCTGTTACGCTGAGTACCGACCTAACTAATAACTGGATGCACAATACACAGAATAAGAGGAGGGAGAGATATGCCGTGTCAGCATCAGCTGATGAAACAAAAAGAGATGGAATTATTATTATCAGTTGAAAAATTTGCCTATGGAGTAGATACATTGCCAACTGAAAATAAATATGTGTTTGGTATTGTGTATATGACGTCACACTAAACACCTCAATACTTACTGACTTCATAGGCCGGCCAACTGGTCTGTTACTGCACCTTTTCTCATGTACCGTGTTATTGAACGCTGTTCATAATATAGATGTCGCAGCAGAGATGTCGATCCAGTAGAATCGTTAACTCTCTAGGTAGTGATGTCGATCCTTATCTCCTCTAGGAGAGATAATAACTTAAGTATGGAGATAATATTTTACGATGTTGTAAAAACTATTTATTTCATTTCAAATCTCTATTCTATATTTTTGTGGAAAATATTTCATTTGTGTGTTCAAGGAAGCAAATGCGATGCAAGGTTTTACTTGCATTGTATCTATGTAATATATTAATTACCTCCGCCGAAGGAGGTATTGTTTTCACTGGCGTTGGTTGTTGGTTTGTTGGTTGTTTGTTTGTTGGTTTGTCAGCAAGATAACTCAAAAAGTACGTAACGGATTCGGATGAAACTTTGTGGAGTTGTTGGAAATGCCAAAGGAACAAGTGATTAAATTTTGGCATGTCTAAGTGCTTTTTTAATATGCAAAATATAATAATAACTAGAGGCATTATACACTCAGAGAGTGCAAACCTCCGCCGTCATGAGCCTTCCGAGGCGGATTTTTCACGACTGGGGAGCGTAGAGAGACGGGGAGGGTTCCCCTAGACGGAAATTCCGAGAGGACACGCTCCGGCACCCAATTTTACAGCACAGCGACATCTATTGGCAGAGTAGGCTAACTTGGAAATTTAGTAGTATTTAGCTCATTTTGGCGCCTTAATTCTGCACTCAGAATGCTAAAATTTAATCACTTCTTCCTTTGGCACTTCCAACAACTCCCCAAAATTTCATACAAAATCCGTTCAGTACTTTGTGAGTTACCTGCTGACAAACCAACAAACCAACAAACTAACAAACCAACAAACGCCAGTGAAAACAATACCTCCTTCGGCGGAGGTAATGAAATGGGGTCTCTATTCAGGGAGTAGGAAAGAACAAACGCTAAAAAAATGTTCATTGACGTATTATTGTTCATTTATCAGCTCAGGACTATGTCAACCCGTGACGTAGCTTAAACTTCTTCTCTACCCGTCTTCCCATAATAACATAACATACATATAATAACGCTAATATTAAGAGCATGATGGAGAAAAGAAAGGAGTTTAAACATCCAGTGACGTATTTCTGAATGGACCAATAACAAGTATGACGTCAATGGATGTTTTTTGGGATGGCTCTCTCCTCACTCATTATCACCAAACAACCTACTTATGTAGACATATATGATTGGATTATAATTCTGTTAAGTGATTCAAATGAATCACTATTCATTTGTGGGGATCGGCGGAGGTTTGCACTCTCTGAGTGTATACATGCCTCTAGTTAAAATTTGATATTCATCTGAGAAGAAATCGGACATAATTAAAATAGTTTAAATAACATCGTCATACCCTCTCCATATTTAAGTCGTCATCCCTTATATGAATATAACTCTTAATCTCTTCTAGCAGAGTCCTTGATTCTTCTGATATGAATGGCGATCGTAGTCACTCCTTGGAAAGGATATGATCGTGATATCTAACATTGGTAAATTTGCATTATCAAAAGGGGCATCCTTAGGTATTAGATGAAGCTGAATATCCTGATAGCTCTAAGCTTATTACCTCCGCCGAAGGGGTATTGTTTGGAGGTTTGTTAGTTTGTTGGTTGGTTGGTTTGTTTGTCAGCAGGATAACTCAAAAGTTACAGAACGGATTCGGATGAAACTTTGTGGAGTTGTTGGAAATACCAAAAGGAACAAGTGATTAAATTTTGGCACCTCTGAGTGCAGAATTAAGATGCAAAATGAGCTAAATACTAAAAATATTTCAAGTTAGCCTACTCTGCCAATAGATGTCGCTGTGCTGTGAAATTGGGTGCCGGGAGCGTCTTCTTCTCGGAATTTCCGTCGAGGGGAACCCTCCCCCGTCCCTCTACACGCCCCAGTCGTGAAAAATCCGCCTCGGAAGGCTCATAAGGACCCCGTGACGGCGGAGGTTTGCACTCTCTGAGTGTATATATTTTCAATTATTTTTCACATATTTTATCATATCCTATAATGACTCAAACTATTTATATAAGTTATTCACACTTTGTATGCAGTTATAACATACTAATATGTTAGAGCATATAGAATGCATGTATAATATACATGCATATAAACTATATACATTTTATATAGTTTAAGGCAAATAAGGATCACTATGAACAAAATATTCATTGTTTGCCTTTTTTTACATATTTGGTTCGATTGCAGCAGACTTGATGCAGACGTTTGCGAAAAATTGTCGTTCGTTTTACGTTTTCTAAAGTTGTTGTTCATCGTTCATTTTAAAATTGAATTTTCGTCTTTCGATTATCGTACGTTTTTCAGTAATAAATCATTTGAGTTATTCTCAAAAACAGACATTTTGTTGGAATGAGTTCATTGCCATAATTGACCGGACGCTAGTGTTGTCCGTCGGGTGCAATTTTTGAGCCCGAGGCCGATTGATGTGCTGTGCAATCATTTCTTAAGTTGTAACTTAAAAAGATGTGCGAAAAGTTTATTATAGAAGAAGAAGTTTAATCAATTTCTTATAGCCTCTTTCAAAAAAGTGACGACTTTTTTATATAAGAAATTATTTCTCTTCAAAAAAGTATAACATATCTAGGCTATGGAAAGTGTTTTTCCTATTTGGCGCCAGGGGTTGGCATTCATTAATATATATTGAAAAAGAACAAACCTGCAAGTTAATCTATAATTTTTTCTAAACGAACGAAAGGAAATTTTTCGTTGTCATTCTTCGTTCAACCATATTTTTTTTCGTTCGTCGTTCATCGTTCGGGAACGATTGCAAATGAACAACAAATCAACAAGTCGGAATTGCAGTATCCATGGGGATATGAAAACACATTGTTCATTAATGTTATGTATTTTAACGCAACTGTCAAGAGTATTTTTTATTTATTTATAGTTGTCTTGTATTTTAGTGTAGTAATTTTTTACACTTTCTTATAATATTGATAGCCGAATAAAAAAAATTATAACCGAAAAAAAACATTATGGCGTTCACATTAGTTAATTGAACCTAGAATACTTTTTTTACAATATTGATCGTTCCCTCTCGAGAGGAGTCGAAAGTGTGCCCTAAAATATTTATGATTCCTATAACGAGTTGATATAAAGCGATTTTGATTTAGATATCAACAATACCCTCCGGAAAGAGAAGTTGGAAAAAATAAGGGTAAATCATTCGCTATCATTCCTTAATTTGAGACTTTTCAGTAAAAGAAATATGGTTGCCATGAAAGTATAATTATCTATATGCTTTTGATTTTTTCAATACATTATATTTTTCATTTTCTTTCATCATTTAATAGTTTTTGAAATATGAATTATATATAATATAATAATTTTTTTTGAAGCATATATGATTATTGGTTATTGAAGTAGAAAAATGTATAGATGATTCCATCGATTTTTTCATAATATTATTTTTTGCTATCACTGCAGAGTGACTATATGGGGGTATCTAAAGGACGGAGTCTAATCCAGAGCTACCACGGAACTCACAAAAGCCATCAGAAAGGAATAAGAAAAACCTTTACCAATTCAGGCAGAAGAATCGTTATGAATGATTAATAATAATCAAATGGATTTGCACCTGTTTAGATAAGAATAGGCATTAAAGCGTTCAATTAGTTTATCGAGCCTAAGATCTTGTTTTTAATCGAGTGAATAAATATTGACCTTACTTCATCGGGAGTCAAACCTTTGTCCTCATGAAAGTCTCTTCCATGAGCTCCAGTAAGAAACTTCGTACTGCATAGTAATAAATGCATGCAAATGTGGAAGAATTAGAAAACATTGTGCAGATAAAGAATAAAAATGAAAAAATATCCTTAAGTATTTTAATATTTAATTGTATTTTTTGGCCAAAGTTGTTTTCCTTCAGAACAAATTACTAAAAAAACCATAACCTAATTAAGGGTGGACTCCCTATTTTGGCCACCCTTTATTAGTTTCTGAATATATTTATTGTATATACAAGTATGTATACTGTTTGAAATATTAAAAAAAGGATGCATTGAAGTACTTTGAAGGTTTAAATTAACAAAAAATTATTCCTTGATGTCTAAAATGTGAAGAATTAACTGTCTTGACACTTTGCTTTTAAATTTCTGTGAGCACGGGGCATTCCATGGAACATTCTTTATCATTTTCCTACTAATAAATACGAAAAAAATAATAATAATAATAGTACTCAACAAATACTAGCAGGAGAAAGAAAGAAAAAACATATTATTTTGTATTTTTCTTATAAAAGTGATTTATTTAAAAATGTTCGGAATGTCCAGAGGAGAAAAAAATAAAAATAAACACTTAATTGAAAAAACAATGTACGAGGAAACTGGACATTTATTGTTTATTTTTGTCCATCACACAAAAGGGGCAAATAATTTTTTTTAAATTGTTAAGAGAGTACAATACTGAGAAAGGGGTTGTCACTCCAAAATGCCTTTAAGAGCAGACAAGAATCTGCTTGTTTTTCTTATTGATCCAAGTTAAGGATTAGACTCTGCGACCTTTTTCTGGAGTGTAATTGATGATATTATAAACTAGAGGCATATACACTTAGAGAGTGCAAACCTCCGCCGTCAGGGGTCCTTATGAGCCTTCCGAGGCGGATTTTTTTTCACGATTGGGCGGCGTAGAGGGACGGGGGAGGGTTCCCCTTGACGGAAATTTGAGAGGAAGACGCTCCCGGCACCCGATTTCACAGCACAGCGACATTTATTGGCAGAGTAGGCTAACTTGAAATATTTATTAGTATTTAGCTCATTTGCATCTTAATTCTGCACTCAGAGATGCCAAAATTAATCACTTGTTCCTTTTGACACTTCTAACAACTCCACAAAGTTTCATCCGAATCCGTTCCGTACTTTTGAGTTATCCTGCTGACAAACAAACCAACAAACTAACAAACCAACAAACCAACGCCAGTGAAAGCAATACCTCCTTCGGCGGAGGTAATAATGCATTATGTCTCTCTTGGTTGTTACGGTGTGAACATCAGCTCAGATCCTTAAGAACACTATTCTCATGGAGCTGAATCCATGAAATTAAAAAGTTATTGGACTATTTTTATATTGAATCCTCATATTAATTATATACAACCCGGATCAGGAAGATAATGAATGTTACTCTCTGGTCACTTCTCAAAGGCCTCAATTACTGTCATATTTGAGAAACTTAAGAATATATTACTCCAATTTATTCGTTATTTACTTGAAATAACCAACCTCTCATGCTCAGAGAAAATAAATGGTTGTATTGTTGCATCATATCTGATGATTCTATGTAGAATTACAAAAAAAAATATTGAGTCAACGATTAAGAAAAACTAATTGTTTATTGATAAATTTGTGAGAACTATATATGTATATATATATATAAATAGTCAAAACTCTTTGAGATATTATCAGTCATTGTCGAACAAATTTTTCACTCGTGAGTGTCGTTTTTGTCAGCAGAGTAATGAGACGTCTTATCACGTGTTGGCTGAATGTGATTTCTTTTGTCTTAAGAGAATAAGTCTCAAAAATGCTTTAACCAACATCCTCCAGAGCTAAAGCAGATCCCAACAATTCTTAAGAATTGTATCATTGGTGGTTACCTGTTTGGCTTCTCGAGTTAGAATGACTAAATAACATGGTTAAAGTGGTTGTGTGCTCTAGGGAGTGGGCTAAGATCGTTAATTCGATTCCGCCTTGGGGTTAAGACTCGACT
>CP045890.1:19479899-19524781 GCA_013387185.1 Caligus rogercresseyi
ACATAGAGCAATTATGAAAATGATTAGTCTTAAAAGAACAAAAGCGGCTCTTTTATTAATGGAATTGCAATCCTCATAAAAAAATGATATCGGAATTGTGAGGAAAAAATGTAAAAAAAAACTAACAAATGGTTTAGTATTAGTGTATATAGACAATTTCTATTAAAGTAGCAAAATAAATTTATCAAACTTAGTATTTCCTCAGGATAAATATTTGTGTGTTTTCTACGAAATAAAATTTTTTTAGATACTTCAGTTGATTTTCTGACGAGAGAAACTTTAATTTAGAGAAGCTTTAGTTTCAACATTGAGAGGGAAGCCTCAAATTCATTTCTTGAAGTCAGTTATCAAATAAAGCATAATTTGATTGTTGTTCTATCGGTCAAGTGAGGAGTCGACACGGTTGTAATGTTTTTTTTGGCTTTAACAACGTTAGGAATAGGTTATAGCGTACACAAAAGGCCTTCCAAAAACTTGTTTAAATATATGCAGAGAAAAATGACCAAATATCATAATATTAAATTGAGAGAGTTAATTAAAAGAAAGAAGTAAATTTGCCACAAAACAAGCATATATCATATAAAAACGCAAATACTAAACCTTTCATTGGAATGCCCGTATTTGGGATCGGGCCTTAGGACTGTCGGTCCTTTGGATCGGCCCTTAGGATGTCAGCCTTGGGATTGGCCCTTAGAACCGTAGGTCGATGAGATTGTTTTTGTCAGTCCTTTAAGTTTCCTTAAATTGATGAAAGAGTATTTATGTAATACGTTCTAACTTCTAATATATATGTATATATTATATTATCACTTGGCGTTAATTCAATAGCCAACAAAGGGTCAATTATATCTATATTATACCTTTGAAAACATTTTCTCTCATTTATAGAGGTTTTTCAGTCTTTAACATTAAATGTATCTGTAAATAATTCATTCACAGCCATTTCGTTTCAACCGCTATAGGCTAAATTTATTGTTACGTTATACGTCATAAAGGATTTTCAGGACGGTAAAAAGGACTGGACTGCGTCCTCGGTTCTAGATAAGTACCAACACAACGTTAGTTATTGGTCTTCATCGACAGTTTATTTATATTTCTCTTTTATGAAGAGAACAAACTCTCTTTGCTTTATATATCCATGAATTATACGTCAAAAGATCGTTATGACCAGAAAAAGTATATACCAGTTTCTTTCATTCCTGCTGATTCCAGCAGGTTTTTTTGTAGATTACATAAATCGGCTCAGATTCTACATCCTCAGCAGATGAAAAATTCCATAAAATGAGGGGGAAAAAAGAGAAACACCTTGACAAAGAGGTGCGGAAGGGATTAGATTTTATCAATTGCGGACAGGATTAATGACTGATTAGACAATGATGTTCTGCTTTTATACCCTTGGAAAATAAGACAAGCCATCTAATTAGATCCGATCCCTGATAGGAGGGAAAACCCCAACTGCTCCCTCGACGTTTTGTTAAGATAAATATATATTTTGTGGAGGGGAATTCATTTAGAAAATTGCATTCATAAAATAAAAAGTAATAGAGCAAGATAATAGTTTTTCACGCATGTTTAACTCCGCCGAAGGAGGTATGTTTTCACTGGCGTTGGTTTGTGTTGGTTGGCTGGTTTGTCAGCAGGATAACTCAAAAAGTACGGCCCCGATTCGGATGAAACTTTGCGGAGTGGTTGAAATGCCAAAAGGAACAAGTGATTCAATTTTGGCATCTCTGAGTGCTTCTTTAAGATGCCAAATGAGCTAAATACTAATAAATATTCAAGTTAGCCTACTCTGCCAATAGATGTCGCTGTGATGTGAAATCGGGTGCCGCGGAGCGTCTTCTATCGGAATTTCCGTAGGGGAACCCTCCCTCGTCTCGTCCTCTACGCCGCCCCAGTCGTGAAAATCCGCCTCGGAAGGCTCAAAAGGACCCGTGACGGGCGGAGGTTTTGCACTCTCTGAGTGGTATATGCCTCTAGTTAGGTTTCTTTTTGGGGTGTGTAACATTTTCACCATATTACTACTTCATACCGCGACATTTAATCCCCGACATTTCATCGCGTGTAAATATTATTTATAACCAAAACAATAATATTAGCAGAAAACACTTGACAATCCTAATCATGACGTCATAAGAGGAAAACATTAGAAAATAGACGTATATATATATCTATATATTTATTTTTACAATTTATTTCACTCAATTACACAAGACAAAACATAACAAGTTGAAACGAAAACTCGATATAAAAATCTATATCAAAAATATAAACACAGAAAACAGTATGCATAAAAATTAAAACAAAGGGGTAACTCTAGATTATCAATATTATTTTATAAAAAGTGTGCAGTCCTCACAATGCCATCTATGATGTCTCCAAAAATTACAGGTGGAGTTACTTTTTCGATCTGTTCTTACGGTTCTCATCACATCAACGGCAATGATGATCAACTTCTCCTGAACCAATGCGGTACAGATTTAAATTAAAAAAAGCAATCTGATTATAATAAATATATAGTCTGTTTTAATGTTTTTCCTTATGACGTCATGATAGGATGTCAACTGTGTCTGCTAATATTATTGTTTTGGTTATAAAATCATATTTACACGCGATGGAAGTGTCGTAGTAAATGGACATTTCATACCGCAATTTTTATATTAATAAACTATGCGGTATGAAATGTCGCGTATGAAGTGTCACGGGAATAGTAATACGGTGTGGAATATCGTGTTACCTTCTTTTTGTACTGTGTAAGTATTTCATATAATATTTAAAGGAATCCAAAAACTCAAGCACAATTTGGAGGGGAATATTTCAAAATAATTTGTTCATTTTCCTCATTCATGGGAGTTGACCGATGTAATTTATAGGATGGTTAGTTAGTTTGAATTTATTACCTCCGCCGAAGGAGGTATTGTTTTCACTGGCGTTGGTTTGTTTGGTTGGTTTGTCATCAGGATAACTAAAAAGTACCGAACGGATTCGGATGAAACTTTGTGGAGTTGTTAGAAGTGCAAAAGGAACAAGTGATTAAATTTTGGCATCTCTGAGTGCAGAATTAAAGATGCAAAATGAGCTAAATACTAATAAATATTTCAAGTTAGCCTACTCTGCCAATAGATGTCGCTGTGCTGTGAAATCGGGTGCCGGGAGCGTCTTCCTCTCGGATTTACGTTGAGGGGAACCTCCCCCGTCCCTCTACGCCGCCCCAGTCCTGAAAAATCTGCCTCGGAATGCTCATAAGGAACCCGTGACGGCGGAGTCTTGAGTCTAAAGAGTTTCAATCCTCCTTAGAGTAACTTTATATGAATGCAAGAAACGGACGCTGGCTATGAGGATAGCGTATTGAGCAGTTTTGTAATAAGGACAAAGCTATGTGTCTATGTGGTTAAAAGATTAAAGATGTCATTCTTCATGCATTTGTGGAGTGTCCCGAAGTAGGTATTATTTAGAGAAGCTTTTAAACGTAACGGGTTTGAGAGATCATCGAGCGTCCAAATCATATAGATATTCTCATTGGATTCTTCAGAGGCATACGTCATTGCGCCAAATATAAATAAATCTTTCTATCTCTATGATCAACTTACGATGACGTAGTACAAATTACTTTGTTTATATTGGACACAGAATACAGCTGAACGACGGTGTTCTATGCTATTGAAGGGAATAAGCTCTCTATATCTTTATATCTCTATGGTCCAAATACAAAATGCTATTTGACCTTGGAGAAAATGGACCTTCGCTGCGAAGTGCCCTTCTCAACTTTAAAGCACTTATAGGGGAAATATTAAATCTGAATACTCCAATACTACCCGCAGAACTGAAGACGATTATCTTCACGGCAGCGGCATGACACACAGCGTTGGATCTGAAAATTCCTAGTCTGCATGACGAGTCGTGGTTTCTTGCTGTAAAAAAGTGAAGTACTTTCTGTCATGCTCACTAATGCACGCTTATATAATCTAAATAATTATGAAGTTTTTATGACATTATGTATTTATAAATCCCTATTTTTATTTGACAGCATGATTTTTTTATGCTTAATGTTTTTAGTGTTCTTATTTCATACTAAGATTTTAAGTTCCAATGATTGTTCATGTATTTTTACGTATACGCATCAGCTTTATATTAAAAGAACTGTATTTTAAGAAAAAAGTAGTCAATAAACTTTAAAATCTTGATCATCCTAGCAAGAAAACATGTCGGTATTTTTTTGTGCCTAATTGGTTCGATAGAATTGTATCTGACAGTTATAAATAAGCATTATAACATGGAAATTAGTCACTCGAACTAGGATCTTATCAATGAGTTAGACCAAAAATAACCATCCACTTTGGGATTCGAACCGACGCCTTAACGCCTAAGATAAACACGCCTTAACGCACACGGCTGTCGTACTCCCTGATTTTATTAATTGTGTGTCAGATATAACTTACAATAAATAAATTTGTTGTTCATAGAAGTAAGGAAGATAGGTGAGTGAAACATCAATATTTTGCTTGATGACTACATGGGTCTCTGTTTTCTTTTTACTGAGTAATTTTATTAAGGAGCAAAGCAAATTTGTCTTTATAGTTCTTAGTCAGCCGATAAATAATGCACAGTCAGAAATTAAAAATATATGCATTGCATTTTGTTTTTGAATTAGTTAATTATTACCTCCGCCGAGGTAAAGGAGTATTGGTTTCACTGGCGTTGGTTTGTTGTTTTGTTTGTCAGCAGGATAACTCAAAAAGTACGGAACGGATTAGATGAAACTTTGTGGAGTTGTTGGAAATGCCAAAAGTAACAAGTGATTACATTTTGGCATCTTGAGTGCAGAATTAAGATGCCAAACGAGCTAAATACTATAAATATTCAAGTTAGACCTACTCTGCCAATAGATGTCGCTGTGCTGTAAAATCGGGTGCGGGAACCCTCCCCCGTCCCTCTACGTCGCCCCAGTCGTGAAAAATCCGCCTCGGAAGGTTCATAAGAGGACCCGTGACGGCGAGGTTTGCACTCTCTGCGTGTATATATGCCTCTAGTTTAAGTTATTAAAAAAGGATATAAAAATATAGAGTTCAAAAACGCTTGATTTGTTTTTGAAACTGTTCAAGTCCCTTTCTTAGATCTATTGCCTTGAACACTATTTCCTTCTGGACCCTTTAGTTTGTATTAAATCATAATAATGATTGAATTCATCCATATCTAACATTTAAGCAGACCATCTAGGGATTGATATATTACTCATCCAAGAAAGAAAAAAATATATCTACAGAGATGACCTCCGGCTCCTATTTGACTTGATGGTTGTTTATAAAATGACTTTTTCTTTTCTTCTTCACAATATTTATAGCTTGTGTGTGTCATCAATAAAATATGATAAATGAAAACAAGAGGTCCATGAGGATATTGACAGGGACGAAACAAGTAAGGATACTTCATTAACTTCAGGGCTTCAAGGGACGGAGGAAGAAGAACATCATGAATCAATTCCAAAAAAGTAAAAAAATAGACTAAATGGACATTTACTTTGTCAGTAGAGTTCCTATCCCCCCCCAAAGAATTATAACATGATAGAAAAAAATATTTTTATATGAAATATAAATATCTTAGCTAAGAGCTGAGCACCGAGTTTAGGACTACCCCCCCCCCCCCCCCCCCCCCCAACCCAGAATCTCCCCGGACTAGCACCCCCGACTATCAGCCCCCCTGGCTTTTACCCCTCGTGAGTTATGACGTCATAAATATCTCCCCCCATTTTTACGGACTACAACAACAAACGTTAACAGAGCCACCATCCCCCGGACTAGTATCCCCCGTGCCATTTATGCCGTGTATATTATTTTCTTTGCTCTCTCCTCACTCATTATTCACCAAACACACCTACTATGTAGACATATATGATTGGATTGTAATTCTGTTTAAGTGATTCATTAGGTGGGGATCGCGGAGGTTTGCCACTCTCTGAGTGTATATATGCCTCTGTTTTCACTGGCGTTGGTTTGTTTGTTTGTTGGTTTGTCAGCAGGATAACTCAAAAAGTACGTAACGGATTCGGATGAAACTTTGTGGAGTTGTGGAAATGCCAAAGGAACAAGTGATTAAATTTTGGCATCTCTAAGTGCTTTTTTAATATGCAAAATGAGCAAATACTACTAATAAAATAATGAAATGGGGTCTCTATTCAGGGAGTAGGAAAAGAACAAACGCTAAAAAATGTCATTGACGTATTATTGTTCATTTATCAGCTCAGGACTATGTCAACCCAGTGACGTAGCTTAAACTTCTTCCTCTACCCGTCTTCCCATAATAACATAACATACATATAATAACGCTAATATTAAGAGCATGATGGAGAAAAAGAAAGGAGTTTAAACATCCAGTGACGTATTTCTGAATGGACCAATAACAAGTATGACGTCAATGGATGTTTTTTAGGATGGCTCTCTCCTCACTCATTATTCACCAAACACACCTACTTATGTAGACATATATGATTGGATTATAATTCTGTAAGTGATTCAAATGAATCACTATTCATTTGTGGGGATCGGCGGAGGTTTGCACTCTCTGAGTGTATACATGCCTCTAGTTAAAATTGATATTCATCTGAGAAGAAATCGGACATAATTAATAGTTTAAATAACATCGTCATACCCTCTCCATATTTAAGTCGTCATCCCTTATATGAGATATAACTCTTAATCTCTTCTAGCAGAGTCCTTGATTCTTCTGATATGAATGGCGATCGTAGTCACTCCTTGGAAAGGATATGATCGTGATATCTAACATTGGTAAATTTGCATTATCAAAGGGGCATCCTTAGGTATTAGGAATGAAGCTGAATATCCTGATAGCTCTAAACTTATTACCTCCGCCGAAGGGGGTATTGTTTGGAGGTTGTGGTTTGTTAGTTGTTGGTTGGTTGGTTGTTTGTCAGCAGGATAACTCAAAAGTTACGGAACGGATTCGGATGAAACTTTGTGGAGTTGTTGGAAAATACCAAAAGGAACAAGTGATTAAATTTTGGCACCTCTGAGTGCAGAATTAAGATGCCAAATGAGCTAAATACTAATAAATATTTCAAGTTAGCCTACTCTGCCAATAGATGTCGCTGTGCTGTGAAATTGGGTGCCGGGAGCGTCTTTTTCTCGGAATTTCCGTCGAGGGGAACCTCCCCCGTCCCTCTACGCCGCCCCAGTCGTGAAAAATCCGCTCGGAAGGCTCATAAGGACCCCGTGACGGCGGAGGTTTGCACTCTCTGAGTGTATATATTTTCAATTAATTTTTCACATATTTTATCATATCCTATAATGACTCAAGCTATTTATATAAGTTCTTCACACTTTGTATGCAGTTAATAGGACATACTAATGTTAGGGCTATAGAATGCATGTATAATATACATGCATATAAACTATATACATTTTATATAGTTTAAGGCAAATAAGGATCACTATGAACAAAATATTCATTGTTTGCCTTTTTTTACATATTTGGTTCGATTGCAGCAGACTTGATGCAGACGTTTGCGAAAAATTGTCGTTCGTTTTACGTTTTCTAAAGTTGTTGTTCATCGTTCATTTTAAAATGAATTTTCGTCTTTCGATTATCATGACGTTTTGAGCCCGAGGCCGATGATGTGCTGGCAATCATTTCTTAAGTTGTAACTTAAAAAGATGTGCGAAAAGTTTATATAGAAGAAGAAGTTTAATCAATTTCTTATAGCTTCTTTCAAAAAAGTGACGACTTTTTATAAAGAAATTATTTCTCTTCAAAAAAGTATAACATATCTAGGCTATGGAAAGTGTTTTTCCTATTTTGGCGCCAGGGGTTGGCATTCATTAATATATATTGAAAAAGAACAAACCTGCAAGTTAATCTATTATTTTTTCTAAACGAACGAAAGGAAATTTTTCGTTGTCGTTCTTCGTTCAACCATATTTTTTTTCGTTCGTCGTTCATCGTTCGGGAACGATTGCAAATGAACAACAAATCAACAAGTCGGAATTGCAGTATCCATGGGGATATGAATAAACATTGTTCATTCATGTTATTTATTTTAACGCAACTGTCAAGAGTATTTTTTATTTATTTATAGTTGTCTTGTATTTTAGTGTAGTAATTTTTTACACTTTTTTATAATATTTGATAGCCGAATAAAAAAAATTATAACCGTAAAAAAACATTATGGCGTTCACATTAGTTAATTGAACCTAGAATACTCTTTTTACAATATTGATCGTTCCCTCTCGAGAGGAGTCGAAAGTGTGCCCTAAAATATTTATGATTCCTATAACGAGTGATATAAAGCGATTTTGATTTAGATATCAACAATACCCTCCGGAAAGAGAAGTTGGAAAAAATAAGGGTAAATCATTCGCTATCATTCCTTAATTTTGAGACTTTTCAGTAAAAGAATATGGTTGGCCAGTGAAAGTATAATTATCATTATGCTTTGATTTTATTCAATACATTATATTTTTCATTTTACTTTCATCATTTATATAGTTTTGAAATATATGAATTATATAATCATTAATAATTTTTTTTGAAGCATATATGATTATTGGTTATTGAAGTAGAAAAATGTATATAGATGATTCCATCGATTTTTTCATAATTATTTTTTGCTATCACTGCAGAGTGACTATATGGGGGTATCTAAAGGACGGAGTCTAATCCAGAGCTACCACGGAACTCACAAAAGCCATCAGAAAGGAATAAGAAAAACCTTTACCAATTCAGGCAGAAGAATCGTTATGAATGATTATTAATAATCAAATGGATTTGCACCTGTTTAGATAAGAATAGGCATTAAAGCGTTTCAAATTAGTTTATCGAGCCTAAGATCTTGTTTTTAATCAAGTGAATAAATATTGACCTTACTTCATCGGGAGTCAAACCTTTGTCCTCATGAAAGTCACTTCCATTGAGCTCCAGTAAGACAACTTCGTACTGCATAGTAATAAATGCATGCAAATGTGGAAGAATTAGAAAACATTGTGCAGATAAAGAATAAAAATGAAAAAATATCCTTAAGTATATTTTAATATTTAATTGTATTTTTTGGCCAAGTTAGTTTTCCTTCAGACAAATTACTAAAAAAAACCATAACCTAATTAGGGTGGGACTCCCTATTTTTGGCCACCCTTTATTAGTTTCTGAATATATTTATTGTATATACAAGTATGTATACTGTTTGAAATATTAAAAAAGGATGCATTGAAGTACTTCGAAGGTTTAATTAACAAAAAATTATTCCTTGATGTCTAAAATGTGAAGAATTAAATGTCTTGACACTTTGCTTTTAAATTTCTTGTGAGCACGGGGCATTCCATGGAACATTCTTTATCATTTTCTACTAATAAATACGAAAAAAATAATAATAATAGTACTCAACAAATACTAGCAGGAGAAAGAAAAAAAAACACATTATTTTGTATTTTTCTATAAAAGTGATTTATTTAAAAATGTTCGGAATGTCCAGAGGAGAAAAAAATAAAAATAAACACTTAATTGAAAAAACAATGTACGAGGAAACTGGACATTTATTGTTTATTTTTTGTCCATCACACAAAAGGGGCAAATAATTTATTTTAAATTGTTAAGAGAGTACAAATACTGAGAAAGGGGTGTCACTCCAAAATGCCTTTAAGAGCAGACAAGAATCTGCTTGTTTTTCTTTATTGATCCAAGTTAAGGATTAGACTCTGCGACCTTTTTCTGGAGTGTAATTGATGATATTATAAAACTAGAGGCATATATACACTCAGAGAGTGCAAACCTCCGCCGTCAGGGGTCCTTATGAGCCTTCCGAGGCGGATTTTTTTCACGACTGGGGCGGCGTAGAGGGACGGGGGAGGGTTCCCCTTGACGGAAATTTTGAGAGGAAGACGCTCCCGGCACCCGATTTCACAGCACAGCAACATTTATTGGCAGAGTAGGCTAACTTGAAATATTTATAGTATTTAGCTCATTTTGCATCTTAATTCTGCACTCAGAGATGCCAAAATTTAATCACTTGTTCCTTTTGGCACTTCTAACAACTCCACAAAGTTTCATCCGAATCCGTTCCGTACTTTTTGAGTTATCCTGCTGACAAACAAACCAACAAACTAACAAACCAACAAACCAACGCCAGTGAAAGCAATACCTCCTTCGGCGGAGGTAATAATGCATTATGTCTCTCTTGGTTGTTACGGTGTGAACATCAGCTCAGATCCTTAAGAACACTATTCTCATGGAGCTGAATCCATGAAATTAAAAAGTTATTGGACTATTTTTATATTGAATCCTCATATTAATTATATACAACCCGGATCAGGAAGATAATGAATGTTACTCTCTGGTCACTTCTCAAAGGCCTCAATTACTGTCATATTTGAGAAACTTAAGAATATATTACTCCAAATTTACTCGTTATTTTACTTGAAATAAAACAACCTCTCATGCTCAGAGAAAATAAATGGTTGTATTGTTGCATCATATCTGATGATTCTATGTAGAATTACAAAAAAAAATATTGAGTCAACGATTAAGAAAAACTTAATTGTTTATTGATAAATTTGTGAGAACTATATATATGTATATATATATATATATAAATAGTCAAAACTCTTTGAGATATTATCAGTCATTGTCGAACAAATTTTTCACTCGTGAGTGTCGTTTTTGTCAGCAGAGTAATGAGACGTCTTATCACGTGTTGGCTGAATGTGATTTCTTTTGTCTTAAGAGAATAATGTCTCAAAAATGCTTTAACCAACATCCTCCAGAGCTAAAGCAGATCCCAACAATTCTTAAGAATTGTATCATTGGTGGTTACCTGTTTGGCTTCTCGAGGTAGAATGACTAAATAACATGGTTAAAGTGGTTGTGTGCTCTAGGGAGTGGGCTAAGATCGTTAATTCGATTCCGCCTTGGGGTTAAGACTCGACTTCAATTTGTATTCTTGGATCCTACCCTCAAACAAACATACATATATATATATATATATATATGAATGAATCCAAACTCACGCATGATAAATACGTTGAATTAACCGCAGATAACTTGCTACTCAAACAACCCCCCCTCTCCGAGACTAAAGGGATTTGAATTAGGAATATTTAATTTAATTATATTAAAACAACAACATTAAATTCATAAACAGTCCTATCATATAACCATATACATATTCCATGTTTAACGAGCTATATTTGTGTGTGTAGTGAGTTAGTAAGGAAGGGATTCCCTGTTCCTCCATTTGTTATTGGTTTAAGCGCCATCAACGAAGCGTTTAAAATTGAGGTGGAACTAATTTCATTAGGCTTTTTTCATAGAAGAGGACACATGCCAAACGAGGACTGAAAGAAGAAGAAGAATACGAAGGGTATCCGGGGAATCTTGAATTGATGGCGGGATGATGACTTTATATTAAATTAATCCATGAAAAATGATATGATTTTTGGGCCAAGTCCGGAATCCATTTATCTTAGGGGCTCAGCTCCTTTCAATTTGACATAGAGAGGAAAAAAGGAGGGATAATGGCGCATGAAAGGGAAAAAGGAAGGAGAAATCAATGGAGGGAAAATTCAAATGAGGAAGATCCTCTTATCTCCGCCATCTTTGTTAGTTTTAGGGCTTATGATATTCTTATGGAAATATAAGCTTTGTTTTATAATAACAAGAACTATTTATTTAATACCAGTCATTCAAGTGAAGCTCAATCTTGATCAGAATTACTTCTAGTTGATCAATGAATCAAGAAAAAAAGTTTATGGAGCCTTTCAAGTCTTTTGCAAAATCTATTCAAATGAAACATAACTTTTTTGTATATTTTTAACAAAATGGTTTTAAAAAAGAAGAAAAAAAATATGTAAAGGAGTTTTAAAAAATGTCAAGAGTACAAATTTATAAGAAATTATATGAAGGAATTGACAAAATCAATTAAATGATAGCCCGCAACCAACCTTAAAAAAAACTCACTTACTCAAGTGATACTAATTAAAATATACTAAAATATGAGCTGTGTTGGTGTTTCTAACGTCTTATAATAATATTGTCAAATGGGGACAAAGAACTTCCCTGTCAATTTTGAAAATCAAACATTATCATATGATATATGTACTCGTTTGTAGCATATTAAAGCTTCTTGATGATTTCACCGTTTTAATATAGCCTCAAAAAACTATTTTTAACTGTTTAAAATTGCATTTGTGTGGGCATTATAGTAATACATTTTGTTTTTAACACAACGCTCGGAAACAAAAGATCCCTTGAGACGATGTACTAAATTTAATATGTTCATCATGAACGTATTTTTATCTTTTTATAAGATCAAAGATTTCAATAGCATTTCCCAATGATTGGATATCCTAACAAAATTCCTTATCGAAATTGAAAGAAATATTTATGACGTTATGCATAAAGATGTTTGTTTTCATAATGAATCCGTCCATTATCATCCAACGTGCCTTCAAATCAACTGCTGAGCAAAACTTAGACAGCTTCATTATATAGTATTTTGTTAATAGTTATATTAATTATAAATTGTATAAATTTCATGGAGAGTAAGATCCCTCAGTTTAACGAATTTGGACTAAGGCGGGATCGAATATACGAGTAACTCTCAACCAATTAACCACGTGGTTCTTCCATTGTACATGAAGAAGCTACATAATACCACAAGTTCAAAGAATATCTGAAATTTTTATTTACCTCTGGAAGAGGGCTTTGAGTTATAATTCCTTTTTAGAGTTGTAGAGTGATAAGACTTGGATAAATATATGGGGATCAATGCGTAAATAACAAAACCTTCCATTTATTGGGGATTACGCTTCAATAGCAAAACATTATGTCTGTAACTATTTACTTTCTACAGTATTTACAATCCCAAATGACAAATATTATAACAAAAGAATGACTTTTGCATCTCAATAATATTTGATTGACACTAAATTTATTTATCTTTTAAATCATATAAATCAGTAAATCATAGAGAAAATAAAATATTACATTCATAAAAAGACTTTTAAACACGATTCCCCTCAATTTATAAAAGGTTTCGTTGATTTTAGTTTTGCCTTTGAAATCTTTTTATTTATCCCATGATAAGATGTTTTAAAAAATATCTTCATGATAGGAAATATTGACCATCTGTACCATAGAGATATAGAGAGCTTATTCCCTTCAATAGCAGAGAAACACCGTTCAGCTGTCGCCATTGCCCAAAGTAAACAAAGTAATTTGTACTACGTCATCGTAAATTGATCATATAGATATAAATATTTGTTTATATTGGACAAAATGACGTATTTTCTGAGGAATCCAATAAGCTCTATATATACCTCTACCTTATACCTCTAGTATCTAAACACATAAACATTCACAACGAAGATTAATAAATTGACATGTGAAGTTAAATGTGTGATGTGATTTCTTAAGTTGAAGCAAGGACATATTTTTGCAAAATACAAAAAACAAAAGTTTGCTATTCTATTATAGAGCCTCTATATTTTATATTATTTAAATTTTTCGATTAAGTCGCTCAAAAATGCACTTTTGACCATTTAATCATCCTTAAAAACTGTTAGAAATAAATAAATATAATAGTTAGTAGCAATAAAATATAAAGAATAAGGGGGGCAATCAAAATATTTTTCGTTAGATTACAGTAAGAAGATGCCAGATAAGAACCCATTCATATGCTACAGTTACCAACAGAGATTGTACTCATCATCTACGGCTAAATAAATAATTCCATCACTTTAGGAGCAAATTGCGCATTAAGCTTTTTGTCTTGATTCATATGCTCCTTTAATATGAATATAGATAATAGTATATATCTATATCAGTTGTTGATATAGAAAGCCTCAGTACAAACTAATTTTAACCACTATATATTTCAGGTCCATTACTCAAATACTTGCATCGCCCCGTGTGTCTTATAGTTTTGCCCCCCCCCCCCCCCTCCAACCACCCAAAAAAGTTAATTAAAGTGTTGGCCATCATCATCAGCAGCCAAGAGACAGCTAGAGTGACTACGCAACCTAGCAGTTAAAGAAAATAATAGGTATTGATGTTTATTATTTTTCTTTTCTTTCTATTTTTCTATGTGTTTTAGTAATTGTCCACGGTTTATTATCTTCACAGTCAGGGGTACCAGCAGGAGGAGGAGAAGATAGAGGGGAGGGAGGAGGGAAGGAAGGAAGACAATTGGCCAATGAGTGGTTAGGAATGACCCTGAGAGTTAATAAGTAATTAACACTCCTTATATATAATAACATATATTTAATTCTAGTACCAGCGGGGGAGCCTCTGATGAAATATATATATATAATGACGATAACCCTTGGATCGTTGGAGAAGCATAGATGACCTCGTAAATTTATCATAATCATACACTTGTGATACTTCTTTGCAAGCAGATGTAAAAGAACCTCTTATGCAAATGAGAGTATTCTGCAATAGAAGAAGAAGCCCTTATCTGCTGTTATGCTACCATATTTAAAAAAGTACTGGTGTAGAGTCTGTGTGGTCATCCCACTTTTATTGAATATATCTGGATTTTTTGTTGCATCCATTTCATAAAAAATAATACATACTTGATATTTATTGGAATGCATGTAATCTAAGAGTTCTATTATTATTGTTATTATTTTGCGTATGGATGGTTCATGTTTCAAAAATATTGGTGATAAGCAAGGTATATAGAGCACAACGCATGTTTATTGCTTGTTTTTCATGAATAGTAAACGCCAGTAATTTTATTATTATTTGTGGCGTACCCAAAAATAAATCGTAGCAATATTTTTTCGATGAATGAAGCGGGAAGATAAATATACTTTATATAATATATAATATATATATTAATATAACATTTAATAATTTAAAAACCATTCTATAAAGGAGTCTCATTATTTTTTACCACTTTATTTCTCACTTAACCCGTAAATTATTTATTGAAACTAAAACTCTTAAAATAAAGTATGGTGAGGAGAAATTAAAAAAAAGAAAATTTGAGTTTTAGAGCACTTTTGTTTAGTCAGATGAATTCATATTTATTTGCATGAGAATGAATTTAGTGATCTCGTTATCTTTAAGAATTCATTTCTATATATTTTGGCAAGGTAAGTTAAAAGTAAGGTAAACCATTTTAACCAATGAAAGTAAAAAAAATACACCGCCACGCAACCTACCTCATGAGCATGACGTCACATATGCCAAAAGGGGGTTTTTTATAAGTAAAATATGTTAAATATAATCGAATTTAGCCTTTAATTAGATCATAGAAGAATTAATTATCACAATTCTATTAGAAAAGGAAAATATTAAATTTTGTGAGTACTCATAATTTTGAATGATGTAAAGTTGCTGATATTATCCAAAATATTTCATGAAAAGCAAACTCTTCAATCATTATATGATAAAACACATAAAAAACAACGAAATAAATTATAACAAAGTACTGTTTATAATCATGTATATTATTACAAAGACATATTTAGAAAAAAAGTATATAATTTATAATTATTACAAAACAAAATACGGTTTATAATAATATATTACGTAAATATTATTACAAAAACATATTTAGAAAAAAGTATATAATTTATAACATAACAAAATACTGTTTATAATATATTGCATAAATATTATTAGAAAGACATATTTAGAAAAAGTATATAATTTATTGGAGCATTTAATTAATCCACTTTTTCATTTTTCGCCTCTCTCTTAAACTTTTTCTATGACTAGCTTTTTGCTCTAGAAGGCGATTTTTTTCATATTTTATTTGGAGAAATACACGAATTTTAGCAAATTTATTAATAGCTTCCAATGGAACCGACGGCACCTTTGACATTGATTTTGAAACTCTTTTTACAAGTTGTCGTTCCTATCAACCCTTCCATTTATTATAAAATTATCTGAAAAAATTTGTTCACATTTCCTCGTAGCCTCTAAAAATCTCTTTTGCTTCTTTTAATTAATTGAAGCCATTTTTTTAAAGAGTATGATGCACTAATGATAATTTGAGTAAGGATGTTATATATAGTAAAAGTGATTTGTTTATGTTTTCTGGCAGACGTCACACGAAAAATATTTCGGAACCTAAGTTTATACATTATGAACGGCGGTAGTGTTGTATTTTGGTTAGCCCAATGCACATTGTGTGATCGAATGCCTCTACATTATATGACAAAAAATTACGACCGTGACAGGACTCGAACCTGCAATCCTCAGATCCGAAGTCTGATGCCTTATCCATTAGGCCACACGGCCGAGTTATGAAAAGATGAAAGTTTTTGTGTATTAATATTTTAACGTCCTATAAAACATAAACTCTTTTATTCATGTATCATTCCTTAGAAGTAGATGAAAAATATAAAAAGAAAGCAATCCACATTCATTACATTAAATTCAAGACAACAGCATGAAGACAATCAAAAGAAGTAGCCTGCTTTCTAAAACGTTGAATATATATTTTTGTATTTTCTCTCATATTTAACCTCACATTCAAAACATTCAAATATAGATCAAAGTTGCTCCAACCTTTTTTCACAATGTTTTACTAAGAATATATCCTTATGAAAAACTGTACTGTTCTTCTCGCTCAACAAACCGTATAACAACATTGTTGATTAAATCAAGCCATAAAAAACGCTACCCAAATAGTTCAGTGTTCATACGATAAACATTTTTTTTGTTCCTTAGAATGAAGTGAATCTTGAAAAACTCAAATATATCAAAATTGATATATATAAAAATAACTTAAAGTATTTAATGGTTTTTCCTTGTGTTTGGATTTCCAAAATACTCAATAGCTAAGTAGTTGTAGCAGCAAACTCTTTACATTATTCCCACCAGATGGCGCGGAGTTAGTTTGCTCTGTACATGTCGGAATTACGTTATGACATTACTTATTTATATTCCAATTTAAATTATTTATGTTCAAGGTATTCATGTTGTTGTAATGCTTAATTACACATTGTTTATAATTGTACTATTTCTTGTATACGTGTGTTATTATTATTATTAAATAAATACTTGGACAAGAGAGTGTATGAACTTAGAGCTATAAGTTGTTTGTGATCAAAAGCTCTCATCCTCTCTTCCTCCAGTCTACAATTAAGTTAGATGTATTCATTTCATCTACATAGTAGCTCTATGCATTATTGTATTAAACATTTTTTATCATGATTTCGGTATTAATGTAATATTTTATTGGAGGCATTCCCGAGATAGGATATTTAAAGGTTCGATATTTAACCAATTGCTTAATTATTATTATTATTTTGGAAACATAGTTTATGCATGTATGTATATAACATATATATTAATAAGAATAGTTTTAATAATAATAATTTTGTATACAAATATTAAAAGTAATATTATTAATAATATAAATAATTTTATATAATACAACTTCTTGATTATTTTGATTTTTTACATGTTGTCTGTGTTTGAAAGAACAGTTTCTTTTTTGACTCCTATGACCATCAAATAATAAAATGAGCTTATTTTCATTATTTTTATCAAATGAACGAATTATAAAAAAATATAATTACATATATAAATAGCCATTAAATGTATTTATTAATAATTATTTAATGTAAATCTTCGATAAAATCATATATGCAACTATCGCTGCAAAAATTTGTCGATAACGATAGTTTGAAAAATATACTATCAGCGCCTATACATTGGCAAACCCCATTTATCGGTCAGCCTCTAATGCATTATACCAATAGAGATATAAAGATATAGAGAGCTGATTCCCCAATTGCAGAGAAATAGCGTTCTGTTGTTTCTGTGTGTTCAAAATAAACAAAGTAATTGATACTACGTCATCGTAAGCTGATCATAGAGATAGAATATATGTCTATGATCAGCTTACGATGACGTAGTATTAATTACTTTGTTTATATTGGGCAGAGAATACAGCTGAACGATGTTTCTCTGCTATTGAAGGGAATCAGCTCTCTATGTCTTTATATCTCTATGATTCTACCCCGTAGCAAAAATTTGGAGTATACTTTTTTTTTGACTTTAGATTATTTGTATTTTTTCATAACTTGTATTAACATAATAAATTAACGGATTTAAAAAAATAGCTTGAATCCTTTGTAGTTCATAAAGTTCGTCAAATTCGTCAAACGCTAATTAAATATTATGTATAAGAAATACCTTTATTATGGCTAGGAAGGAAGTGGATCCCAACTGGGATAGGTATCCAGCCTCCCCTATCGCGTCGTGTTTACGGCGTTTATACCCCTGGTGTTGATGCTCCAATATTGAGTGACGGATTGAGTGAGGAGGAGAGAGCTCCCTGGTGAGCCTTCATGCCTTAAAAATGAATTGATGATTGCCAGGAACAATAACAATAATGATTAGATAGATGGAAGGATCGATAGGCAAACAACGCCTCAGCACCTCATATTTGATTGAAAATCTGAGGAGAAACAATGAAGAAAATGGCGCTGGAATGCTAATGATTCAGTTTATTATTATTATTATTTTATCCACCGTTTTTGTTAAGTGAGTTAATATTTTATTTATTCTGCCTCCGGAGGATCTATTCATTGTTTCACCTCAGTTGACTATTCAAAAAAGATCCTTTGGGAAGCTCATGCCGGAGGACAAACAGGGAGGATAAAAGACAATGCCTGACATTCCTCCCAGCTTTACAGCTAGTTATTCAAGAAATACTTTGTTTTATAAAAGTCGGATAAGAGGATAACTGAATATAAACGTTCCAATCTATTTAATATGACGTCAGATGTAGTTTGTTATTTTTATATTTTTGATGCCTAATTGGTTGGATAGAATTGCAGTATCCAACTGGATATAAATAAGCATTATAGCATGTAAACTTATCTATCGAACCTAGGATCTTATCAATGAGGTAGACCAAACCTTTGACCATCCCCTCTCGGGATTCAAACCTGATCCCAAACATTGGGAGTTGAATACACCTTAACACGCACACGGCTATCGCACTTCCTCTTAGGTTATTGTTGTTGCCTTTCTAAGGTTCAAGTTTATTTTTATATGGATCAATCAGTTGGTACATTCATTTTCTTAAAAATTAGAGTGAAGATCTATTTATGGGTCAAATATATTGACGCAAGATAAACACTCATTCTGTCCCTGAGTGTAAGGAATTACTTAATTGTATTCATATTAAAAGAAAGAAACTTGTTCAATCGTTAAGAAATATTTATTTACTTTCATCATTGTTTATTCAAAAATAAGGTATTTTAAAGAGAGCCGACTACTCGCCTGCTGAGGTTTATTAATGACGTCACACGGCAAGCGGAAAGAAACACATTAAGTCATTTTTTCTTCCCGCTTAATTCATCAAAAATCTTTGACTTTAATAAATTTTTAATACGTCACAATTAATGATAAAATTACTGACGCTTCATGTTTAGTAAAGCATGAAAAAACAAGTATTGTATTCTATATAATTTGGTCCCAGCCTCCAATAAGAGGAATGAGTGTCTGTTTGACTATTATATTATTAACTAGCATTATATGTTCACCAAATACAAAGAGAGTGCTGACTTATTGTGACGTAACCCTTTTCTTTCAACCAATCACGTTCGTGAAAAATGACCCCTTTTCTTATCTTTATATCAATGGCTTCATTTGTAACTTCCTAGCGTAGTTGCCGCGAATACTTAGCCGACCCGCACAATATATGTTGTTTTTTACGTGAAAATGAACATTCATCAACATGAATTTAAAAATCTATGTTTATATATCCCCCCTTCTAGGATATTTAGTATTCCAGGTTCAAGAACTTAACACTTACATATATCAACCAAAATATATTTAAGCAGATATTGAAGCAAAACACTGCAAACTCTAGTTCTATATGTATTACACAACCAAAGCAAAATATTCCTCTCACAACATTACCATAGAGAATATATATATATATATATATCGTGAACCAAATCATCAATCTATTGCTTGGATCATTGTAAGATTAATGTTTTGAAGCTCATTGGATTGAAAATGTTTTTTAAGGATTGAAAAATACTCCGCACTTACCAGTTTTTGATCATAAATCTTTATGGCCCATTCAATAATTTATTATGTATATTGATATACAATGTATATACAATTCGAGAATTTTACATACAGGGTGTGAGGGAAAATGTATAGAAAATTATTTCTTGAATTTCTATTCTTATTTTACAACTTAAAACACATATTACTTTTTTAGTAGACTAAATAAAAGGTTTATATAGTACCTTTAATAGTATATTTTAATTATAAATTTAATATGTTTATGTACATTGATTACAAACAATTTTACATACCAAATTGGTAATGAACTTATGCTGAAGATGTATTAGAAGTATTTCATTTTATTACACAATGTAACAAATATTATGTGTTTGTGTGTGCGTTTTTGGCAGTTATCTTTTATGAGGTCTGATGAACGGAAGGAGGGGATATGTTTCACGTCAGTAATCGTTTATTCGGAAAATTACACTGTTTTGGTATGAAGAGAAATATAGCATTCTTATATATACATTAGGCTGTCCAGTCTTAAGGCAGATCAAAGCAATTTGTAGCCAGCATTGCTGTCTACAAATGAAGTGCTAATTTTTAATAAAAGATAATTTTAAAAATACAATTTAAATCATATTTTTTTAAAGGTATTTTTTATGTTGTTATATTTTATATATGTAACAGTTTTAAATATTGAATTACATTTGCAAAGCTTGCATTCCGTAGAAGAGTTTACCGCCGGTATTGGCAAAATTCGATATTCTTTAAAAAATTAAGTTAATTTAAGAAATCAAAATTATGAAGTAGAAAATCTCTTCGGAGTCTCTATGGCTGATACCGATTAAGTCACGGTGACTATAAATGAGCTAAACAAACCAATAAACTAATATTGAAGTCGGAAGCGGTACTCTTTAGCTTTACTAAAATAAAAAAGATCGATTTAGGTAGCACAAATATACCACCAATTTTACTGAATATACAAAAATATCAAACTCTTGGATCAGTTCTATTTTTCATTGATTCATAATTATATTCATACTTTAAAAGATAATATAAAAGTTGGAATTCAGCCAGCATTAATTTAAAAAAATGTATATTTAAATATTTCTATAGTTAGGACTCGATTAACAAACCGCTTTCATCCTTTGATGTTTTCAAATGCCTCAACATTAATCAGTTTGACTGCTCCATGTTTTGGTTAAAAATACAGGATAGTTCGAGCACGTTGTAGCTAGGAAGCATACATGGTAAGTCGTACGCTGAAAGGCTATGTTTCTTTTGCGAAGAAAAGACCGATACTCTAAATCATTTTCTAGTCGATTGTCCCTTGATTTTAAAAATTCTCAATAAACTATCAAACTTATTTTACAACAAATTTAAACTTATTTTATGTCCTAAAGAATTGTCATATATATATTGGGGTCCACAAAGTAATGAAGTTAATTTTATTACAACAAAAGCGCAGTTAATTATATATAAATTTTCGTTGTTCACGAATAGTCCCTCCAGATAATATTGTTAAGTATTTTAGTGATTTTATTAATATGTTAAGTAATTGTTAATGATGTGAAAGTTGACAATGTAACAGATTTGATGGCAAATAAATTGTTGTACTGAGGTACCAAAAAACCCATTTTCACCATCATATTTGTTAAAAATACCAATGCGGCTTTGTAATTTAGCTTTTTGGTGCAATAGCTGCTCCCTTATGACATTAATTGTAGACATACTACTAAAACTTTTCTGCCTTGAAAACTTCATTGAAATTTGAACATACAGCTGTTTGAAATCATAATCTGTCCACCAAGTTGTCTCCACTACCAGTCTCTCCTGCGTCTCATCCATCTTCGCCGTGTCGAATCCATGACGTCGCTCCGGATTGATTAAAATATTGTGTAATTATATTGATAAGGATCTTAATTCCATTTGGGAAATGTATCATCTTACTCTGACAGCGAGGCTACTGATGTTTATCACTCGCACCCCCCCCCCCCCCTTTATTTACGTCAATTTTACATCGCGAAACGAGAGAAAATAAATCCCTGCTTTGTCTCAAAGCTAAGAAGAAGAAGGGAAAAAGTGGAATAAAGAGGGGGTTTGAGGATGCCAGCTATAACTCATATACATACATATAGATACCCAGAGAAACACGAATCTATTCTCTCTCTCTGTATAAGATATATTTATACTATATACGTGAGATATTTCATTTTGTGAAAAATGGCTCTGACGTGTCAAGAACCGTCTCGAATTTCCTCTACTTTATTTCCTACCACCAAATGTATGCACAACAACAACTATGTCTTTTTTATTATTTCCTAAATAAAATGGGGAAAATGTGTGTGTGTGTGAGTGTATTTTTATGTATTACATGAGCAATATAGACGGTTTGAATGACTATATATGTGACCTCTCAGTTAGAAAGCCAGCAGACGTTTTCCCCCCGTTTTCTTCTAAATGAGTTTGGGACTACCACCCCACAGACAATCACCCCGGGCTTTTACCCCCCGTTACTGATATTTGTTATCTCATAAAGTCCTCTTACAAAGTTAACTATGTTTTCTTTATGACAAAATTCCATTAGTGGTTAAAGACCGATATTAGGAACATAGTTTTAAAACACTAAAGCAAAAGTAAACATAGTTAACTTCACAAGTGGACTCTAAGGGATAATCAGTATTAGTAATGGCACGGGGGGTGATTGTCGGGGGTTGCTTGTCCGGGGGTCCTGTTACGCTCCTAAATGATACTCTTCAGTAGTTGCGATGACTTAAAAAAACTTCAATAATTATTAAACAATCAAAATATAATATAGAGTGACAAAAAATCTGACACTTCTATAGGCGATTGACATGTATCGTTTCTCAATTTTTGAGGACGGGGAAGTCCGGGACAAAGGATGGCTTTTGATAAACTTCACAGTAAACACAGTATAAAGTTTGAACTCGGCGAGAATTGTCGTATAATCGCTAATTGTATCAGACACTGCTAGTTATAAAAGAACTTTTTCAGTTGAACTGTCATCTCATAATTAGAAATTCATTAGTTATTTATGAGACAAAGAACAAGTCTATGACTTGAGCTATGCAAAATATAATGTACTTCGATTATAAGGCTATAGGATTCCTTGATGAATATTATGTGTTGAGGACAACTAAAAAAATATAAAAATCCAACTGGGTAAAGACATTTTTTTTAAAATGTAGTCTCTTTCTAGTCGACATGGCACAAATATGACTCTTTAATATAAAGAGGGTTCCATTTCGGATGCTCCAATGGGTTTCTTAGTCGTGCGTTAGGATCAAATGGAATTTCATTTTATCGAGTTAAGGGAAACAGGGAATTCGAGCTATGCAAGGAGTTATGTACTCTTGTCTAAGGGTTAGACAACTCCACATATGAAGATAATATTTGTCATTAGCTTAAAGTGCATTTTTAAACATCATCATAATACATAAAATTTTGACTAGATGGACCTTCGACATACCTCCGTAAACAGAGCGGTTTATTTTCACCCGCTTTATAAAGAAGTATGTTTTATGAAACATAAAACCTCTAATGTATATTAAAAGAAATACTTTTTAATATTTATTACATTCATTAGAAATATTTTTTATGGAATATAATTCAAGCTAACTGTTTTATAGAACTTAATAATGTTTTTGAGGCAAATTCACTATTTGCCCTATAAATTATGTGAATATTTATGTCACTTTAATGACATTCTGAACATGTATAATTTTAAGAAAATATATCGACTTTATTTACAATTTAACATTTTGTCTGTGGCATTTTTTGAGGTTATTCTTATGTTTACTTTTGACTGCATTTATTATATGTCATACATATGATGAGAGGATATCTAGTCTTTGTGTGAAATACTATTATTTGCATAATGAGAGATATATGAATGACGTCCAGAAGAAATGCAAGGAAAGTATGGGCTAGGAAGAAATAAACACTATTATATAATTTAAGATTTCATACATTTTGGAAAAAAATTAAAAACCAGAAATATACATGGCTAAAAAATTCTTATAGTTCAGCTGTCCTTTTAAAAAAATAATATTGTGGAGCATGATCTCGTCATGTAGAGTGGGAATTTTCAGATTCAACACAGTATAACGTGCCGTGATGAGTATTGTCCGCAGTTCTGCCGGCAGTATTGGAGTATTCACGGCTAGCATTTCCCCTATAAGTACTTTAAAGCCCTCATCGCGGCGAAGATCCATTTGCTCCTAGGCCAAAAAGGATGCTTGATTTTTTGTATTTGGACGTCTGAGTATCACTCAAGCCTTTTGTGTTTACCGTAAGTTTTTTTTGAAATAATCCCTATTGCGGGACAATCCACAAAGCATGAACAATTTAATATAAATACTACCAAAATCATACAAGGCCTTTGGAACTTTTAGCAAATTTGCCAAAATTGTAATTGAGCAATGAGTTTACTCCAATCTACAACTTTTATGAGATAACCCAAGATCCGTTTTTCTCCATTTCTTAAATAATTTAGATTAGTTTATATATTCCCTTACTACTCATTTAATTCATCATCATTTCAGTTTGATGCCTTTGAACTAAGTTAATCATATTATACAGTTATGTAGTTTATTTTTAAATATGCGGGCCTCGTTCAGAGGTAAAAGTTCCAAAGGTTAAATGCAAATAAATAAGTGAAAAATGGAAATTAGTATTTGAACTTGAGAAAATATAGGTTTTTTCGACAGATATGTTTGTTTATATCCGAATGATATCCTTCCATGACAGCTGACCATGATCAAAATCATCCCTACTCAACAGATAATACATATAAAGAAACGCGAAAGCTCAGTGGAAGCTTAATGGACTCTCAAGAGATCCATTCCGTATCTATAAGGAATAAACCAGAACAACATTAATTTTTCTGTTAGTGTAAATAGTTGATTCATCTATTTAATAATAAAAAGTATTATATATATATATATATGAATGGACAGCAAAATTATATCCGAGTATGGAAGTTGATGAGAAAAATTATGAAAAACTTCACTCTGAATTGATGTTCACCGGAAAACATTAATTAATGATACAATTTTTGTATTATTATCATAAAATACGTCCATTAGCTTTCATCTCATTAATCGTCCCCTTTTCCTCCCAACCAATCACGTTCAAGAATAGTAATCAATGAAAGTATTTGAATTCGTTGTACTTTTAATTTATTTCATTAAAGTTAGTGTCTGTCTGTATATTCTTACAAAAAAAAATTCCAAATCTTTTGATACATCTCATTGATAAAATCCTTGTTTTGATGGAATAATTTTAACATTATAATGCTTATTCATATCCGGTCTAAACCTGCAATTTCATCAAATATGCAAAAAGATAAAAATACATATAGGTTCTTTTTCTTCTTCTCTGCCGAGACTTTTCTTCCCCATCATACAAAACTCGACGTCCATCAAAAGAATACAAAAACCCATACATATATATCCACTATGGCTGTATATAATGGTTAAAAAAGCATATTATTTTCCCATTCTTGTTGAACAATGGCTATTATTTAAATAATGGATTCGGGGCAAGGGGCTGGACGTTAAAGTAATCGTCATATACCCCTCCAAACACAAAAAACAACACACACGCACTTAGTGCCTCCATTATTTTTATGATGATGATCTTACTTATTAAATAAAAAGAATGGAGGAAATCTTTCTTTTATTCTTATTGTTTTAACTTTTTTAAAGCTTTGATTTTTCTACTTCTCTTGGTGGCTTCACAAGTATGCAAGTCCATTCAAGATATATAGTATTGTACTTTGGCTTTAGGAAAGTAACGTTTTCTTCTTTCCCAAGAAAATATTATATAATTTTTGTCTGAAACAATTATGCTGTATACAGAAAAATAAGAATGTTTCCTTAAAAAATTGCATAAAGAAATTAAGCTATGAATGTTTTTTTCTTCTTTCTCATAAGCACGGTCTTTATTGAATAAAAATAATACATCATATAATGTAAAATAATAAAAAAAGGAAATTTGTGTTAGGAACAACATAAATATACATTTTAGTTTAAAATTATTTTCCTTTTAAGACCTTAAAAATCTAAAACATTTAACATTCTTGATATACATATATACAAAAATACAACTAACACAGTGATTAAATACAAAAGAAAACTAGAGGCATGTATACACTCAGAGAGTGCAAACCTCCGCTGATCCCCACCAAATGAATCACTTAACGGAATTACAATCCAATCATATATATCTACATAAGTAGGTGTGTTTGGTGAATAATGAGTGAGGAGAGAGCCATCCTAAAAAATATCCATTGACGTCATACTAGTTATTGGTCAATTCAGAAGTACGTCACTGGATGTTAAACTCCTTTCTTTTCTCCATCATGCTCTTAATATTAGCGTTATATTTTATTTAATATCAATATTAAGAGGAAGACGGGAAGAGAAAGAAGTTTAAGCACCCAGTGACGTAGTCCTTAGCTGATAAATGAACAATATTACGTCAATGAATATTTTTAAGCGTTTGTTCTTTCCTACTCCCTGAATAGAGACCCCATTTCATTATTAATATTTTTAGTATTTAGCTCATTTTGCATCTTAAATAAGCACTCAGAGATGCCAAAATTTAATCACTTGTTCCTTTTGGCATTTCCAACAACTCCACAAAGTTTCATCCGAATCTGTTTCGTACTTTTTGAGTTATCCTGCTGACAAACAAACCAACAAAGTAAAAACAACAAACTAACAAACCAACAAACCAATGCCAGTGAAAACAATACCTCCTTCGGCGGAGGTAATAAGGTATATCAAATATTCAAGAAAAATCTAAAATATAAAATTCTAAAATGCAAAAGAAAGATAAATAACTAAGACCAATCTATAAGCGTTCGTGTTTGGTGTTTTGGTATTTCTTGTACTGGCGTAGAAGAACATTGAGTGTCGCTGGGAGTTGAGGCGATGTAGATGGGACTATTTGATCGTTCGGCCGCGTAGTTCCATCCTCTGTTCTGTACATTGGGAATCTTGAGTGACAAAGCGGAGTATCTGGTGGCAGCAGCCCCATCATGATGGTGCGTAATTTATGTTCATCAATCAAAACTTCTTCTGTTTTTAGTTTGGCAATATACGCTTTGCAGTTACTTATTGCCGCACATATAGACAAATCTCAATTTTGATCGCTGAGTCCCTCCTAAAATGCCAACAAGATGTAGCCTTTAATATGGTCCTTTTCAAATCCCGAATGTTCATTGCATTTAATTCTAAGTAATGTTTAATGATAGTTAAAGCTGGACAATCACAAAATGCATGTTTATAGTTGTTGTATAAAAGGCCACAATCTTACAATGTCCCGAAAATTTGATAATATTGGCCGATATTTGTAGTTGACTTGTAAATTTTCGCCCATCAACGATTCCAACCATTGACTTCAAAATATTCCTCTTCCACTCCGGGGGAAGATTCAAGTTTTTTAAATGTTCTTCGGCAACAGAATGGGCCTCAAGAGTCCCAATTTCTTTGTCGGTGAATTTCAGGAACCATGGCATTAGCTGTGTATGATATTTGGCGATTCTTTGAAGAGGATAAGAAACCTTCCAGTCTTGAAAACCGATTCACTCCTTATATCATCATATGTAAAAGATCCTTCTCTTAGAGCAATTTTTCCAGTTCTTCTGGTTTAAAGTTTAGCATTTTAAAGAATGGGGGCTTGCTGGCGTTCTTGCGAATTATGTCAATAACGTTATTATTGTCAAATATTGGAGAACCTCTCCAAAAAATCTTTGAGCAGCTGCCCAGTTTTCAGAGAATTGTGCTACATTTCTTTTTTAATATTACAACTAAGGTCTTATATGGGTGGAAAATATATCATAATAATATGGTTTTGTTTCTTTGCAATCGTATTGACAGTTGGTACTTTGTCCTAAAGATATAATTTTTTACATCATGATTTACTTGAGTCCTGGTGAGTGACATAAAATCATGTAGATTCTTTTGGATATAAGTCAGAAGTTCTTGTTGTATATATATCGTTGGAATACATCATATGTACTGTTACAGGAATTAAATTAGAAAAGAAACACTGTGAATGATAACCCAGGAAGGCAAGAAAAAAACAAGATCATTTTAAGGGGCTCTATATAACTCATTAATAACATCTACTCTCGAGAGGTTGGGACCCATTTCAATTATTTTCTTTATATATGGTATATATTTTGATATATTTAATATAACAACATTTATTAAACGTCCTTTGATATCTTTAAGCTACACCTAAAGGCCTTTTTGATATAAGAAGAGATCTATTATTTTCTTTCAATCATATTTCTGGCTCAATAACTCAATAACTGACCCTGGGTCCCACATCACTCGGTATTCCTTAGAGCCTTTGAGAGAGGAAGAAAACATAGAGATCATTCTAATGACATACACGTAGCTTCAATTGATTCTTTTAATCTATAATTATTTTTAGATAGGAATGGTATTTATATATAGTCAATATGTTTATGGAAAGAATCACAACCAGTTTGTAAATCTACTTACCAAAAATCTTTACATTCAGGGGATTGTTTAGACCTAAGAGTACCATTATAGAGACTTAGACCTACTTCCACATTTTAATTTATTGACAACTCTCATTGATTAAGAACCCCTAAACTATTTTGTTGTGATCTAATGTTATAATAAGTATGCATGGAGTAAGATTTTTTTTTTCAAAAATAGATTTTATTAATAAGAACAGATTGAACGCAGAATGTAGATAGATAAATCTAATTAGGGAATGTCCTTATAGATAGATAGGGAGGAGGGAGGGGGATGAATCCAATTCAATCCATGATAAAAAATTGAATGAATTAGATAGATAAGAATACGGACGAGCCAACAAAAAAAGCGAAGATAATTGTTTGGTTTCTTTCTTCACTCATTTTGAGGTTTCCTTTTATTCCCCCTCCCCCCCTTCCCCTAGCTCCGAAGTTGTATATTCAATCTAATCATCCTTCATTGACACCTGCAACCAGCACTGAGTAAAAAAAAGTAGGAGGGAACCACAGAGGATGAAGAACAAGATGGAGGAGGAAGGGGGAATATGGAAAGCATGCCTTGAGGAGAGAGAGAGAGGGCGAAATATGTAAGGGGGGGGGGGGGGGGATTTACACCATCCCTTACTCTTTTATACGACCACGTGAACCACCTCAAATGAACTGCTGCGTGTGACTGTGGTCAACAAATAATGATATTCAAATTAGGTGGTGGGGTACTACTAGATTGATATCTTTGTCCAAAGGTGTTGAAGTTAAGAGGGGGGATGCTAGAGGCGAAACTGACCCTCTTTTTGGCGACATATGACTGGATTTGATGACAGATGAGGAGAGGAATTGGATTGATATGTCTTTTTTTTTTTTTACTTGACAGGGAGTTTGTCAGTATTTGACAAGGAAAAAATGCATTGATTATATAGATTTTTCTCGATGTATTGGGTTATGAGATGAAATGGAACCTAGCTTTTTTATGGACTTGTAGATTGTCATTGCTTTAGTTAATTATTAGAGGAAGTAGTGAAAAAAGAATGAATATGGATAAATGATGGGTTACTCTTTTATTACTTGAATGAGAGTTCGTCATGATTTGTCACTGATCGAATATTTTTATTTCGACGAGGCTTCAGGAACGGAGTGGGAAGAATTTATCCTCCGGACAATTATGCCCTCGCCGGCTTATACAGACCCCAATATGCCATTAGGAGGCTGTCAACGGCAGTTTATGTTTCTTGAGGCCAGCGGCCACCGGGAATAGTCCCGGTACTCGCGGTGGCCACTCCGCCCCTGCGAGGCTTATAATACTTGGAATGCATTTCGATCTTATGAGGCATGTGGTAAGGCTGTTGTATACTCTGGTAATTGTTATATTTAACCATAAATGTCAAAAGTATCAAAGACGCCGTATACCTGACTGCAGTTGATATTAAAATTCCTGACCCCTCCCCCGCTGCATCAGAGTTAGTGGCTGATAGCAAGATGCTTTTAATCCTTGAACAGATAAATAGCACAATGCCAAAATCCTCTTATAATTACAATAAACCAAATTAAAAGTGCCGTTGTATTTTTCATTAATATTAATGTTACTGAGATGATCATTCTATAAATAAAGGTTTTCATTCCAACATTGACATCATCATTGACCTCCATCCCAGGCACTACAAGACAGTTTATAATAGAACGAAGGCAAGATTAAGGATTTTTATTTGCTTTGATTTGTTCGATCCTTTTTGTTTAAGGTCAATGACTCTATGATTCCTTGTCCCAGATGCTCTACTCTTAGTCAAACAAAAGTTAAAAAATATATATCTCCATCCAATGACAATATGGATTGAATCAATCATAGAATATTAAGGTTATTAATAAAACCAAAACAACGAAAGTCGCATATGTTGTTGTTTTCTTTGTCACTGGGTTTAATCAGGAAATAGGGGGAGATGGTACTGGGGAATATAAAAAGGAATATATAAAAAATAGAAGATTATATCAGATATCTCCTAAGACATAAACAAACAAAAAGGGATAAAAAGCGTATACCACAAAATGACGAAGATATAATATAAAAATCTCAGATGAACTGTAGCAGAAAGGAAGAGTTGTTCATGTAATGAAGTTTCTATATTTGAAATTGAGGTGCCGTTTATCATTTAATAATGTTTTCTATAATTCAAAACCATATGTATATACACACAACATGATATATATATATATATATATATATATCAGAAAACGACCGGGACACTTTATTTCGCCGGACCCGGGCTGGGCCGGACAAAACCGGCAGGGACTTTAATATATTTTCGTTCCTTCGTCAATCTGAAAGTGACGACGATTTTTTTTTTTTTTTTGGGTTAAAATATATATTTATTATTCTAAAAAATATAGTGAAATACACAATAACATAGAAAACATATATAAATATATATAAATATAAAAATCTAAAGACAGTTACGTTAAAACAAAACATAAATGAACATTGTAATTCAAAATTACTGTCTAAAGAAAAAAAACCCTAAATATAATATGCCCCTAAAAAATAAAACAAACTTAATCTCTATTCACTGTGTAACGGCGGTGTCTACGTATGGTAGATTTGATGATATTGAGGTATTGGAGGGAATTGGAGGGAATGAACCTTATAAGGTCACCAGCACATGTCCACGAAGATGCAGAGACGCTTGGAATTTTAATAGCCATAGCGCAATACCGAGCAGCTGTCCCAATCATTATAGCTCTGAGGTCTTCAATTTTTTATATACTTGATTTTTCAATTTCTTTGCTATTAAAGATTTTATGCTTAACAGCGAATATTCAATTGCCTTATGATGAGATGCCAGCTTCTGTTTTCGCCTTAAGGGTCCAAACAAGATCGATGCCTTAATGATATTGGAGTCGATATCTTCTTGCGGGTAAGACATTTAATTGAATAAAATACCTCACAGTCCTTAAAAAATGACAATCTACAAAAGCGTGTATTATATTATTGTATAGAATGCCACAATTATTGCAAGGATAAAAAATTTAATGAGCCCGAGTCGAGATTTGAATTGTTCTGTAAGTTGCAACCCATCAGCAATACTCCAGGTCGAACACGAAATTCTTTTTTTCCATGAGGAAGGAAGACTAAAAATGCTTAAAACTTACTTATTATTTCTTTTTCTTCATAAAACTTCTGCCTGTCAAGATTCAATTTTAAAAACCACGGCATTGTAGGGCACATGGTTTTGAGAGACCTCTGAAGAGGAAACCTAAATCTACCTCTGCGAAAATGGAAGCTGCCCCACTTCGTGGATGTAATAATTCCATTCACAAGAGCTGTTTTTTTCTAAGGATGCGGGATCACCAAATCTATTAATAAAAGGTCGGACACCCCTGTTTTTTGTGAATAATATCAATCGTAAGAGTCTGATAATATTCCGGGTAGCATGCCATATAATTTTTGCATCGAGGGCAACGTCAAATGGTGAAATTTTTTTCCAAAACTTCATTAGTTAAGGGGTACCTAAGTGTAGCCAAGAATAGTACTCTGAAGAAGTATATAAAAGTCGCCACTCTTTGTCAGGAAAAACCTCCTAACTCCCCTACAATCTTTGTTAGATAATAATATTTCCTATTTTTTTTCTATAATTAAAAAAACCTTTTCAAAAGAAAGTGATGACCTTTTTATAGAAAAATAATTTTTAATACTTTTTTAAGCCTCATCACTTCAGACTGACGAACGAACAAAATTTAAAGTCCCGCCCGGTGATTTTTAGACACCGAGCCGAGCTGGGACGTTCAAAAAACAGCCGAGTACCTGGTCGTTTCCTGATATATATATACATATATGATATATAAACTTTATATATATATTATAGCATGAAAACCTTTTTATTTTTATTTGTTTAACCCTTTATTTAACAAAAAGTCACAAAGTATACGTTGCTGTAGAGCCATATTAATTGAATTTGCCTATACATGAGTTATTAAATTTCCCTTAATTCACAAAAGATAAGAACAGACTTCTGCCAGCTGATTCCGAATAAGATCCTATGAGGGGAGTTCAATCTGGACCTAAGCAAACAAAACACCCTAAAAAATATAAATGAATATTGAGATTATCTCATTTCTCTATCTCCATTTAATGCTAAATTTATTATTCCTTTGGCTATCCAAATTATATAAACTGTGTATCCAATATCTGCAGTCAATCCACTAACTGAGCATCACATACAAAAATATTGTACGGTCTCTGGGATATATAACTTATCATCATCCACAAACGCCGAGAAAAACCCTTCCATCCAGCCTCCATTAATTCATTGGAATGGTATGTTTCCTACGTGATCTTTTTCACAACTTACACATAATATGCCTCCCCTCCCCCTCTCTCTCTCTGTTTTCCAATAATTGCATTTATGTACTGAGTGGAATTCTTCCAAGGAATTATATATATGTAATTCAAGGCTTTAGTGTAGTTTGATATTTACTACCAAAATTCAAAGACATCTCTCCATTTGTCGGAGCAAATTGCTTTATTTCCTATATGTCTACATGACAACCATTTTTGCGATGTGATAAAATTGTTTTTGGAAATAACTATCTGCTCCAGAACAACGGATACACTCTTTTGTTTATTTGATTAAATGGAATCAAAGTAGTAATTTGTATATGAATAATAATTAAAACTAGACCATATACACTCAGAGAGTGCAAACCTCCGCCGTCGCGGGGTCCTTATGAGCCTTCCGAGGCGGATTTTTCACGACTGGGGCGGCGTAGAGGGACGGGGAGGGTTCCCCTCGACGGAAATTCCGAAAAGGAAGACGCTCCCGGCACCCAATTTCACAGCACAGCGACATCTATTGGCAGAGTAGGCTAACTTGAAATATTTATTAGTATTTAGTTCATTTTGCATCTTAATTCTGCACTCAGAGATACCAAAATTTAATCACTTGTTCCTTTTGGCATTCCAACAACTCCTCAAAGTTTCATACGAATCCGTTCCGTACTTTTTGAGTTATCCTGCTGACAAACAAACCAACCACCAACAAACTAACAAACCAACGCCAGTGAAAACAATACCTCCTTCGGCGGAGTAATTAGTTCATCGTTGACCAAATCAACTTTTCCTTCTCGGAAGGAGTCGAACCTGTACCCTCAATATTGAGAGTTGATCACGCCTTAACATACTGAGCTATCACACTCCCTTATTCTTTGAGTATTTTTATTTATTTATTCAATATAACTCAAAATATCCATGTTTTAAAACAAAGCAGTCATAAGTAAGTATTCGTTCAATAAAATATATGCTTCCTGGGTTGCATTAGTGACTTTGCAGTGCATGGGAAGATACTCTTCCTGAAATGTTGTATTATATAAGGCGATATCAATGTTCCTTTCCATATGTTTATTCTACATTTACCTCGAATTAACCCATTACTTCCATGACCCCTTTAAAATTATTTTTTTTCGCTGAAATTTGATATGTTATTCCTTTTAGTATAAATATGAATAATATTGGTATTTTTTTCTCTACCGCCCCTCAGACCTTAGCAATGGCCGCGTACTTTAAAGTACTTGATGGAAGAACTAAGAAAAATGTTTTCTTTCTCTTTTTTACTTTTATTGAGAAACTAAGCATATCAAAATAAATATTTTCATTTATATACAATTCTTACAAATTATTTGCTTTATAACTTACGCAAATACCTATGAACAATATTTTATTTTCATTTACTTTTTTGTGTGGTAGTCCGTCAAGCATTGTGGGTGAAGACCCACATCACATCTTTAGCAGCGAAAAAAGGATCTCTTTTGCTTGCTTTCCTTTTCCTTACATTTTTTAGCTTTCCAACTCGTCTATAGAGGCGCCAGGCCTGCACCATTTGGACATTCAGAAACCAGTTGTATAATGCCCAATGCCATTTTTTAGTCCGCAAAGTAATTCTATAATTTGAGACTGAGTTATCCAGCAAGCCAACTCCACCCATATTTTGACTCTAAACGATAGATGAATTAGGGCATGCTGTGGGTATCTTCTTCCGTTGTTCTCAGGCCCGGCGGGATGGGCGGGCCTGAGGGGGGCCAGGCCCACCGAGTGACATAGGCCCGCCCACCCACTGAGTGACGTGGGCCCAATCTTTTATGAATGTGCCAACTGTGCCCCCCCATAACAACTGTAGGGCCCCCCCCCAAAAAAGCCTTGGCCTGCTGCCGGGTCTGGTTGTTCTCGATTGTATTTGTTCACATATCCAATTAGCTCTGAATCCAAAAAGTTTGACCCTATGAAAACTGACCCTGAATCTTTCCACGCTGTAACGCACAAATAGTTGTCAATATAAACATATTTCATAAAACCTTTGTTCGCCTTGTTTGATTTTTGTGTTGGTAGATTCATATTTTTTTTGCCTCATTGTTCCAACTATTCCAAGGCCTTTAGATCCCAAATAATCCATAAGGTCAAGAGAAGTAAATATATTATCACAAACAATCTTATGGCCTTGTTTTAGATCAAGTTGCTCTACCATTTCAACGACCACATCTGGACCCTGTCCAAGTCCTCTTGGTGTAATCTTTGTATTTCCCCTATAGGGAAGACAATAGAGGAGCTCTCCAAATGGAGTACATGCACACCAGATCTTGAAACCGAAGCGTACTGTTTTTCCACGCAAAAATTGTTTGAGGGGATGAGGTCCAAAAATTTCACCATTGACTCATCGATCGAAATATGCTCAGTTCTTTGAACATACATTTTTGCAGTTTGATTTATGCCGTCCATCAAAGGTTGTATTTTCCAAAATGGATTTTTAGGATTTGGAATACTTTCGAAGTGTATCGTATTAGTTTTTCATGGTTCGATCTGGAGATACATTTTTTCCAAAGTTGTTGCATGTATCTTCCCTCGTTTCCCAATACATTATTTTGGAAGATGCTGTCATATAGCCACTCAAAAAGGCACAAGCATGACTTGCCCTAATCATATTGATGTCTATAGAGAGAGCAAAATCGATGTCATTGTTTTTCATTGCCACTTTTTTCGTTTCATCTAATATCTTATCACATATTTCGTCCGTAATGAAAAGCTTAAGATAATCAAAAGGATTCTTTAGCTCATCTAAGTCTACGGGAATATTTTCAAGATTTGAATGAAGGTTTGAATCGAATTTAATCTTCGAACCAATCTGATTTTTTTGTGGATTGTATCCTATCTGAGTTTTTAACACGAAGTAATTGGTCCTTCAAAGATTTTGAGGATTTTTTATGTCTTTTTTTCTTCTTTTTATAGTTCCAGTAGAATTAAATGGTTCGTCATCATCATCAGATTCTTCGTCTTCATCATCTTCATTAACTTTGCAGTTCTGCTGGCTGACAAAGAATTTTCTTAGCAACCGAATTTACATCGACGACTCCACCAATTTCTTCCACTTCATCGTCCTCATCACTTAAATCGTTTGTCTCAAGAGGAAGGAAAATCACAATATCCGTTGGATTGTTTGGAGGGTAGTCTTCAAGTAGATCCAAAATTTCAATTGTGCTAAGTCCAGAAGTTCTGAATGTCCCAAAAAAAAATTATAACGATATAATATGTATAATAAACAAACACAAATTTTCAGGTCATCTTCCATCGCGTACTTTAAAGTACGTTCAAAATCTACAATATATTTTGAACACAAAAACTACAATTACGACATTTTTTTCATTGAGAAAAAAGTTTGGAACTATATCTTAAGTAATTAAAGAAAAAATATTAAAAATGTGACAATACTTACGTTTTTTTAATGGTTGAACTTAATGGGAGCACAGATTTTTTCATTTTGAAATATTGACTTTATTCTTTGACTATTTATAACAAACTGAATCAATTTTCGGTACAATGAAATAAAATAATGAATGTTATTAACACGTAATCTATCTATTTTATTTATAAAAAAGCTTCTAAGATAAAGTATTTGAACAGCATAATACCACAAAATCAGGTTATAACGCGTACTTTAAAGTACCCAATGGAAGTAATGGGCTAAAGAAGGAAATAAATATTTGAGTTGTAATATCCATATTTATTTGATATAGTTAAGCACCAAAAACATCCTGAAAGCTAAATTAATTAGAGAACAGCGGCGGTTCAATAAGTATAGATTATACTGACATGGCATGAATGGTATGCATTTAAAGTAAGTAACAATATAGTTTGTTTAGCTTCTAGATTGGACCCCTCACCGGAACTTAATCCGTATCAGCCGGTAGTGATACTCTCTAGGAGCTATCTTTATTATTAATATTAGTTTGGATATTTTTAAGCATTTCAATTATTTAAAAATGAAATCCTCGAGGGATAAACGTTGCTCCCCGATCTCTCCCTCAAGTGCCATCATTTTTTGCCTTAATGGCGGACAACTAAAAATGAGATGATACGGAGTTTCTTCTTCCTCCTCGCAGAGTCCACAGATTGGAGTTGTGACCTTTCCCATCTTGTAAAGATGCCTATTGAGGCCGTTATGACAATGTATTATATATGCTGCTTTTTTAAAACTTAGTCGTATCTTCGGGCAAGCTATTCATAAAAACTGTGACTTATATTTCGAAAAATACTACATATATCTTAGAGATGTATTTAAACTTATAAGCATAAGTATATGGCGAGCGCCTCTTTCCATTTTATTAATTGGTTCTCCTGGAATGCCAATCAAAGACTCGGCTTCAGATACATGTTTTGGATGGCTCTGACGAAGACTTTTGGGACTCACATATTTGCATTTGAAAGACATGTTCACGAGAGTCGAATGCCTCTTAAAAACGATGAATAGTAGAGCGAAGTTATACTGTTCTTCTATTGCATTCTTAATGAATGATTGAAGAGACAAGTCCACGCCTTCAAAATGTCTGCCTTTTCAAAAGTTGTGTTGTAGAGGGACGTTATCAGATATCTGTTTTAATTTCTCTGTTAAACACTCACTTTAATTCTTAGATCCCTTTAAAAAAAGTCATATCTTTCAAGTATTAATTTCTTTTAGAAAAAGTGTTATTAGGCCTCTATTTGTTTTTATAAGACCCATTTAGGTATTCATTAAATAGATATGCCAGGAGCTCTGCTATTTGAGTAGTTCTTTATGAAATTAATTTTGAGAAGGTAGTTGAACCTAGTTGTAGTATTTTAGCTTCTTCGTTATATAGTTTTCTACCTCTTCTTGTGTGAGTTTTTATTATTAAATTAATATTTTCTTCTTTTGACAGACACTTTTCCCATTCTAATTCATTAATAGCAAGGTTTTTTTACAGGTAGAATTTTTGAAAGTATTGCCGAACATATTATCCGCTATTTTCCTCATTGAGGAAGATGTTCTCTACTTTAATTTCATCAATTATTATTCTTCGTGTTTTTTTCCTCATTGTATTAAGGGGATTCAAATTCTTTGAATTTTATATTTTGAACAAAAATCCTTCACCGGACTCTCGCTCCATGCATTTTCTATACTATAAGTTCCTCTAGTTATAAATGCAGACCTGGGTCTCCTTCTTGTTTCATGTGTGATTGTATGCCTTTTCCCCTAATATCCTCTCACGAGCTTCTTTTTTGCCGGCTCATTGAGTATATTTTGAGCGCATCTATAAAGCTGATCTAAGGACTCTTTTATAGTCCATTCCTTATTTATGTCGTATTTTGCTCTCTTCATTCTTGTTTTAGGTATTCTAAAACATATTTATGTGGCTGTTTCATTTCATTTTTGATCTTCTTTTATCTTCATTTGGCTTTCTTAAGAAAAGTTTGAAAGAAGAAATGGCCTAACAGCTCGTTTGAAGTTATTTTCATATTTGGACCTTGTTACATAGCAGGGATATAGGTATATTTTGTCAATTTTACTCGTGGATACAAAGTTTTAATTTCTTATATAAAGCGATTTTTAAAATTGCGCCGTGTCCTTAAGCCAATATGCTCTTTCCATTTCATAAACTAAGTTGTATCGGAAAAGCCGGAGGAAGAGGTGTAGCCTCCTTTTTTGTTTGGCCACATTGAAGCCATCCACAACTATGACGTTGGCGCATTATGGATCATTTTTTAAGGTTCTCAATTTTTTTGTGTCCCTTCTGGAAAACTCTTGGAGCGTCGACGTGAAATAAATAAAAGTACTTCCCATCAAAGTCGAAGCATCTTTTAAAAATAATGAAAAAATATGGAAATCTTACAATGTATTTTTTAACACTTATTTTTATTGTAGTGCATTTCATATTAAGCACAAGGTATTATTGATTATATATATATATATTTTTTTTAAATTTTAATTATTGACAACAATGTCTATTTATGTATTTAAAACACAATCACTTCATTGAAATAAAGAATGGTACAAAAAAGATTACTAACCATTCATTTATGCAAAAGAAACAACCACAGAACCCCCCTATGAGTGTCTCAAATGCTGACGAAGCAGCCAGTCATGAACACAAAAGCATCATCGTAAACAAAGACTTGAAGACTTTAATGTACATATATATATAACATATACTGGTGTTATATGCATTTATGAATGTAGAAAGTGTGACAAGAAACGAAATGAAGACTTTATAAACTACACACAGCGTATGTAGTATATATTTATTTGTCAGAACATGACATAAACTGTTCAAGAGATTATCATCATCCTCTATACACAATTCAAGGTATGACGATGCAGAATTTGAAGCTTGCTAATCCCTAGCAAGTGTAATGTTTTTTTTCATAGAAACATGACGTGTAATCCAGAATATTTTCTTAAGAAAATATATGAGACTTTCATGATTGATTAAATCTAAATCAACTTTGATCTTTGAAAGGCTTCAAGAAAAAGTCTATTATATAATAATTTTATTTATAAAACAACAAGTGGATTCGTAAAAAAATGTGACATTAAAAATACATCATAAAGATATTCTTCTTTGTATGTGAATTAGGTCAGTACAAGCTTTTTCAACTCCTATATTAAGGGTTCAAATTAATCTCTAAAACTGAGATGGTATTTCATAAAAATATAATATAATTTTTATTTTTATGAGCTAATTTTATCACTGAAAATTAATTTCCTTTGCATATAGATCTTGCAAAAATATTACATATATATAAATATTTTCTGTAATCCAAATCTTTTTCCAAGATCAGTAACATTTGTGATGTATTTTCTTAAAATGAAGCATGGGCAATTTTTTACAAAATACGAAAAACAAGCGTTTGCTATTCTATGAGAGATGCTTTACATTTTTTATGGTATCAACTTTTCGATTAATTCTCTGGAAAATGCTTTTTCGGACATTTAATCATCCTTAAAAATCCAATAAAATATCTAGCTACAATAGTTGGTATCCTTAGCTGAAGCATTTCATACACAAAAAAAATATGAAGAATAAAAGGAGGAGCAAAGAAGATATTGTTTTCTTTGGATAACAGTAAGAAGATGTTTGATAAGAACCGGTTGATATGCACAGTGACCAACATCATAAATGCTCATCATATAAGGCTAAATACAATATTTCACAACTTTAGGGGCCAATTGCGCATTTTCTGAAGCTTTTTGTCATCATTCAAAGGGTAATATGAAAATATAAGCACTTTTTTATAGTTTGGTGCTGTGATTCACTTTGCCAAGTGTTGATAAGAGGTAAAATTTTAAGAATAATTTCTTTATGATCATTTCTTATGAAGTAAAAATAGCTAGAAACAGAAAAAGGCGTTATTCTCTTCTTCTCCTTTTTCTCAAGCGTCATTTAAGAAAATACATCACATTATATTTCATTTATCTATAAAAGTATAAAATAATATTGCTATGAAAGGCCAACATCATAGAACCAAAGTTTATATTTGTCATTTTCTATGTTGTTTATTGTGATCGGATCGACTTTGTCTAATTTATATGGAATTAATTTGTGCTTAATTTTAAGTACCAATCTTACAAACGTTCATTAATATTTTTTAGTGAAAGAAACTCCACATAAGGATGATTCTTATTTGCTTTTTTCGGATTTGAGAGTCAGGCACCCCCCTAGCATTTAGTTCATAGTACATATGAATCTTGTGAAAGGGTGAACAAAATCAAATAACGTTAAGGGTGTGTTGTTGTAACCAAAAGTATATTATAAACTTATGTTTTCAATTTTTGTACCATTCAATCGCCTCTCCTGTCCTGAATATAAATTTTATTGAGAAATAATTGGGTGCAAATCGTGTATTTCAAAAATTAAATATGGTCTTTAGAGTTTGTCTACATATAAAATATCCAAGGAATTTAAGCTTTCAATTAGTCTTGTTTTGGAAAAATGCCCATAAAAATATTTATTTAAGAACGTTCATTACTACTAAATTCAGTATCTGATACACTTTTTATTTTATTATAGTTCAATATAAATTGAAAAGGGATAATGATTGACATGTCTAAAAAAATATATAATATCTATTGAAGGATTATCATTATGGAATGTTTTTACAATTGGCTCTTGCTGAAGTTAGCCTCTATCTTTTTTTAAATTAAGAAGTAGTTTATAAAACTGTGGCAAATAAAAGATCGAATTCTTTAAGATTGAAGCAAATTATATGCATAAATACTATTATGATAAATCTTAATTGTATTTTTATGTTTTTGAAAATTTTTTTAGGATTAATAAGACAACCATGGAAGGAAATGATATTAACATGGCATAAAATGAATACATACCTACAGGAGTATAAATCGGATAATATCTAATCATCCAGTCATATTCATATGCATACAACCTACTTAGTAAAATATGCTAAAACAAACAAAAATACTGAGTATAATATTTCCTTCAGTAATCGAAAGAGACGAAATCTTACCTGAAAAAACATAAAAAAACTTATGTTAATAAGGAGGTGATTGAAATATTAACCAATATATAATATATATTTCTTGTAATTTGATTTAACCAACAATGAGTTTTCTTTATTTATTGTTTGTGAATCATTTATTCATATTGAAGATTGTATGCATATAATATTTCCCAAGCGATAATATGCAACTTCCTAAATTCCCGTGGAAAGAAAAATGCAATGACAATTAAGTGAATAAATAATTTTTATGTAGAGGGAAAGAGAAATATGGTGAGAATATTATTTACATGCTCCAAGTAGTTATATATTCATTCGTTATATACTATTAAAATGTCACTTCTTTGCTATAACAATATCTCCATCTGAATGATTACTTATATAATTGCAAGAAAGTTTTTGTGTAATATCAATTTCATGAAGAAATAGTTGTTTTTGATAAACTTTATTAAATTAACTTATTTACAAATATATATTTAAAACTTGTTTTTAAGTCGATTTTATGAATTTATAGCTTTCAAAATAATAGCCAAAATTCTAAACAACATTTCTTAAGAGAGAAACAGTTTTTCTTGAGCCTTACAGGTTTAAAGAAACCCGTTGATATAGCCATAACAATATTTAGTATTATGATTTTGATATTTGATACTTAGCTCTACATAATATATGTATATTTATTACGTAAAGAGATACCTAAATGTAAAAGACATTGGTCATAATTTATGATATTGAATTTGCATGAACTGAAGGAATGTTTCGTATTTAAAAATATACTTCATAGCCCAACTAGAGCTTTTGAAAATGTTTTCTATTAATCTTAAGGGTGGTTTTCCTTTGTTTTCAGTTAAGACTTTTCATTTATCATTTCTCAACAAACAGTGTAGATAAGATACACATAAGACAATACGATAATAAATAAAAAAACATAAAGCTAGGGAGTTGCGTAAAACAATACATAAATGAACATTATAGTTCATTTTCTTATGTGTTTTTTAATGTGGCCAAGATGAAATACTGTCTTAAGTGCACTACACCAGGGAGTCCCGACGATTCCTTTGGAATAGGGAATTTGAATGCAATATATACACGAAAAGTTGCCTTCACATACATATTATCAAAATCTTCTCCCTATATATTACCTCCGCCGAAGGAGGTATTGTTTTCACTGGCGTTGGTTTGTTGGTGGTTGGTTTGTTGTCAGCAGGATAACTCAAAAAGTACGGAACGGATTCGGATGAAACTTTGTGGAGTTGTTGGAAATTCAAAAGAAACAAGTGGTTAAATTTGGCATCTCTGAGTGCAGAATTAAGATGCAAAATGAGCTAAATACTAATAAATATTTCAAGTTATCCTACTCTGCCAATAGATGTCGCTGTGCTGATAAATTGGATGCCGGGAGCGTCTTCCTCTCGGAATTTCCGTCTAGGGAACCCTCCCCCTCCCTCTACGCCGCCCCAATCGTGAAAATCCGCCTCGGAAGCTCATAAGGACCCCGTGACGGCGGAGGTTGCACTCCCTGAGTGTATATATGCCTCTAGTTTATATTTACAATTAAAAAACAAGGGAACAGTAACCACGCCAGACAATAGAAGGTTGTAAATCTCTATAGTAGCCCTCTTATGTCTTTTATCTTCAATTCTGGCTTTAGAAACAACATTTTCAAATAAAATGCATACATTTTCAGCTATTAATTTTTGCTCATATTCGCTTTTCCAGATACCTATCATTTATAACTAAATGAAGTCTTTCACTTAAACTAACGTGCAGATATAATGAAAGTTCAAAGGCCTTAGTTGATCAAAATTTAAAACAAGAACCTATTGAGTCTATTATATCAAAGCAGTTAACTCTTTGATAAACGTTTCAAGCAATAAAAACCTATAAATCATCTCAGGAACAGCATCCATTTTTATCCTACGAGTTTGATTCTTTTTGACGAAGACTCTTTTCAAAAACGAGCCAAAGAAGTTGCTCTTTCTCGATTGCTTATTAGCAAGTTCAATATTTAGATTGGGTATCACAAAGTCAAATATTTATGACTATTTCTTTTCGTTTGACGATTTTTTTAATGAATAATATATCATTTATTTGCTTATAGTTGTAAATATGTAAGTACCTATATCCATATTTCTTTGAAGCCTGTAATCCTTGCACCCTTACAAAATAATGGAATATATTGCACAATGTGAGACAGATCAACCACCTTGCATAAAAGGCTTGAAGAGACACTGATTACCATTTATGCATTTGTAAGCATCTCAAACAAAACAGAAAAGTATAAAAATATGTATTATATTATGCAAATAATAATAATAATTCAATCAGCACAAGTAAATAATAATTGATGTTAACTGCCATACACTTGATCTATCTTGATCAAATATGCCGGTTCTTTTTCTTAAACCTTCTCTGTGGTTAATCAAGCATAATTCTATGAAAGGTTGTGTCCAAGCCATTCAAATATAATATTATGTTGAAGGTTTTGATGTGTTTCAACTTATGGATTTGGATACATGATTATAGCTGTTTCCTATGATATATTGATATTTAAATACTTTCATAGTAGAACGCATTTGAATATGCACATTACTCTAGATCAGACATGGGCAAACTAAGGCCTGCGGGCCGTATACGGCCCGTTAGACAAATTAATCCGGCCCGCCGAGCTTGTCCAGTAAATGAATAATATTGCTTCATAAATCATTCATTATGTCTTCTCCATACAGTAACTAGCTTTCACCAATAGATGGCGCGCTAACATTTAAGCCGGTCCTTACTCTTTATTTCTCTCTTGAATTTTTCTCATTGGCCAATTGAGTCCTTCTGAACAAATGAGCGGAACAAAGAAAGAAAGTGGACAGTCGATGACCTGCTGTGGCCCCGTTTTTCAAATTTTATAGCCCATAGTGGCCCGCAAGTAAAAAAGTCGGGTGTTACGTCATGGAAATAAAAAGATAATTGATATATAAATTTCTAAGGCCACTTAAACTCCCTTAATTTCCCTCCAAAGAATTCGTTTTTAAAATAGGCTTTTAACACCCTGCATCCTAATAAAGACACTGAAGCACATAGTAACGATCCTAACGCTATCACGAAAGTCAAAGGTCGTAATTATAATTTTACGTCCATTTAAAATAAACAAAAAACGTGTAAAAATAAATTTGTACATCAAACAAACCTTTTTATTCATACGAATGATACAAAAGTAAGGTGAGAGTTTATGGAACACCCGGTAACATATTTGTATAAAAGATAGATTAACAAAACTATATGTTGGAAAACCATCTTATTCTCAATCTTTCTTAATCATCCTTTCTTTTCAGTCATCAAAATGCATTCTTTTGTATGAAAAAATGCACTCCTTTACATTAAAGAATCTCTTTACTCAGCTGGTGGAGTGAGTGCTTATCATATCAATCAATGATTTCCCCCATGGTTACACTTACACTTATGGTGTGTACCCGTATGAATGATGGAGTTAGAAGGAGTCACTACTCAAGATACTGCTTTACCATCATAAAACATTACGTCTTTTTATATATTACTATACTCCTAAATATAAAA
>CP045890.1:19524881-19658843 GCA_013387185.1 Caligus rogercresseyi
AAGAGAGATGCGGAAGGAAATACAATTCCCTTGACAATGGATTTCGATATTAATGAAAAGTTTTTGATGGAAAGCTCAGTTGCTTCTCAGGAAATTTCGGAGAAATTATCTATCACTGATAGCGTAAAGCAGGTCGAGGACGTCACAAAGGAAGTGGAAGAGGAGTCTGTTGGACGGAAAGGATTCGAAGAGGAAGAAGAGCTGATGGATGAAGGGGATTCCGGAAAAAAGAAGAAGTCCAAAGAAACTGGCAATAACAAGTCAAAACTCTAAGAAGCAGCCAAAGCGTAAATCGAGTGTGCCATCTCAGAAATTAATGATAATGAAGGCAATGGCCAGACGAAGAAGACTAAAGGGCCCTTAGGGTCATCTTTTGAGGTTTCAAATCTCGAAAAAAGGAAATTATAACATGGAACCTCAACTTCGTATATTACAAATTAATCTTCACCATTCCAAAGCTGCCGAAGCCGAACTGCGTCTTCGTGACCTCAATTATGATATTGCTCTAATTCAGGAGCCTTTACTTAGATATAATCAAATTACCTCTTTTCGAATAGTCCGACTAAAGTCGTGGTTGGACAGCCTGGTGGAAGAGCATGTATAAGAGTGGACAAACAAGTCCCTTTCTGGGAAGTAAATGAATTCTCAGATAAAGATATAACGACAGTCCTCATTCAACATACATGTGTCACACAATATGGCGAAAAGACTAAAATTAAGAATCTAAATGTATACTACTGCTCAGCGTATTTTGATATCAACGTCGAAATTTCTGCTCAAATGAAATTCCTTGACTTGCTTGGTTTTTGTATGAGTGAAAACAAACCATTGGTTATTGGATGTGATTCAAACGCACATAGTCCACTTTGGGGATCACCTAACTCAAATGGTCGGGGTGGAGTTCTTGAAGAGATAATTGAGCAGTTTAATATGAGTGTTCAAAACATTGGAAATATACCAACATTCAATACCCAACGAGGTTCGAGCCATATTGATATAACTTTGACTAACCGCTCATTTAATCAGCGTTTGCAAATTTTTGATTGGCAAGTTGATGCAGAATATTCATATAGTGACCATTCTTATATTAAATACTCCATTGGTTGCTACGAGCAATTATAAAACAGTACCGTAATCTTATAAACAGTGACTGGCCGAAATTCACTTTTGAGTTGAAGAAGGAATTAAAAAACCTACCTTGTCCATTAACTAGTAACCTTGAAGTCTCTTCTCAGGCTTGGACGACAACTGTTCAGAAAATACTGGATATTGTAGCTCCTTTAAAACCAGCACGAAGAACAAGACCAGTTCCTTGGTGGAATGAGAAACTTGAGTCACTCAGAGCGCACGTACAAAATATTTTACGCCGTGTTCGCCGAGGCAAAGGAGGTCAACGTCTTCGAGACGCACTTGGAAAGAAGACTCGTGAGTATAATATACTCCTCAATAAGTCTAAAAGAATTAGTTGGCGAGAATACTGTAGTAGATATCACCTCTGGAGACGTGTCAAAGATTGTTCGATCACTTGGACAAGATAAAACTGCATCAATCGGCCTTCTCTGCGATGCTAATGGAAAATCAGCTGAAACCCCTGAAGCTTCTATAGAAAACCTTCTAGCACATCACTTTCCTGGAGGAGAACTGGATCCCAGTACTGATGTAGTTCGTGATGCATGGTCTACCGTTCCTATTGATAAGTATGATGATTTGGGAGGAATAATAACTATTGAAAATTGAAGCTTTCAGTTCAATCTTTTCACAGTTTCAAGTCTGCGGGTCTAGATGATATATCCCCATGTACTCTTAAGTTTCTGCCAATTGAAATGTTGGAATATCTTCGTATTCTTTTTGTCCGATCTTTACGTTTAAATGAAATTCCTCTCATATGGCGAAAAATGAAAGTGATTTTTGTTCCGAAGCCAGGGAAAGAATCATATGAAAGCCCAAAATCTTTTCGTCCAATTACACTATCAAGTTGCGTGCTTAAAACACTGGAAAGGCTTTTACAATGGCACCTTCAAGAAACTCTACCCCTCAGCTATATCAACAACATGCTTTCACTATCGGTCGATCCACTGACACGGCTTTAGTTGAGATGGCCAATCTTCTAGAGAAGGCTGTATATAATAAAGAATATGCTCTAGCTGTCAGTCTGGACTGTAGTGGAGCTTTTGATAACATTTCCTTCGAAGGAGCCCAAACAGGACTTCAGGCCATGGAGTGAACCCTCACATCACTTCTTGGTATGATATATACTTAGGGGTAGAATAGTGGAAACCACCATACAATCGATCTCCAGGATAGTTCGTCCAACTCGGGGAAGTTCGCAGGGTGGAGTACTTTCTCCAATAATATGGAATGTAACAATCAACGACCTCTTATTAAAGTTCAGAAATAGTGAAATAAAGATTATTTGCTATGCTGATGACATTATTCTAATTGTTAATGGTCTAGACCTTAAAAAGATGGCACAGAGCATGAATCAAGCCCTCGCAGTCGTTGAAGATTGGGGAGGATCAAATGGTCTCAAATTTAACCCTTCAAAGACGGTGGCAACTGTTTTCACCCGCAAAACCAAACATGCCATCGCACCATGGCCATGTCTTCATATGGCAGGCCAAGATATACCATACTCCCAAGAGATGAAATATCTAGGAGTGATATTTGACTCCAAGCTTAGGTTTCATTCTCATATAAAGACGAAAGTTGCGAAATCAAAAAAACTCCTTCATGCAATCAAGAGAGTAATTGGCCAAAGATGGGGCCTAAGTCCACGACAGGCCTTATGGGTATATCTAAGTATGGTGAGACCGACTATCATATACGGATCTGTGGTTTGGGCACATAATCTCACGTTTGGCCAACAAACTCTCCTTGATAAAGTCCAAAGATTGGGCCTCCTTGGAATCTGCCACCCAATGCGTTCAACACCGACTCGAGGATTGGAAGTGTTCTTTGGAATATTACCACTCTTCCTTGAAGTAAAGCGTGTTGCTATCATGACAAGACTCCGGATTATAGATGTAATGGAAGAACAGACACAATGGTTTCACTCGAAAACAAAGAGCGTTCCATCTGGCTTTGCTCAGAATGCTGTCATTTCCGAGCTATTCCCCGCCATTAATAAGGATGTAATAGTCAGGAAGAAAATGTGGACGGCCGATTTTCAGGAGAAACAGCTGGATCATCAAGTGAATGTATTTACTGATGGATCTAAAAATGAGCACGGAGTTGGGTCGGGGTACATTGTTACTAAGGGACAAATTATGGTTCAAGACGCCTCATTGACCCTTGCCCCTTATAACAGTGTATTTCAAGCAGAAATTTTAGCCATTAAGGAAGCCCTTTCTTGGATTAGAAGTAATCCAGAGAAATGGACATCTAATGGTTTTTGTATTTGGACGGACTCTCAAGCGGCATTGCAATCTCTACGATTAATAGAGACAAAAAGTGCCCTAGTTCGGGATACCAAATACATATTCCAATCAATTGCAAATATGATCCCCATCTCTCTTTCGTGGGTGAAGGGCCACAGCGATATCACTGGCAATGAAGTAGCTGACATGCTCGCAAAGAGAGGTGCTGAAAATGTGAATCCCACCCATGATATTGGAGCCCCTTTATCACATTTCAAGAGGGTTGTTTCCAACTTTTATGAAGAAAAGTGGCAGACTATTTGGTCTAATCTTACATATTGTCGCCAAAGTCGTGCAATGATGCCAAAGGTCAAAATTAACCGATGGCGAAATCTTTTAGATTACCCTAAAAGTAAGCTAAATCGATTAGTTCAATTCATGACTGGACATTGCCTTCTCCGAAAACACTTCAAAGTCATGAACCATTCTGTCAGTTCACTTTGCCGTGGTTGTGGGGAAGCAGACGAGGATCCTCTACATTTAGCTCGTGACTGTCCCAAGTTTGAGCTTGAAAGGGCCGTCTTTCTGGATTCGGACGAAGAATTTGGAGATATGTCAAAAGTCCACAAGTTCATTGCAAATTCAGCTGTTGTAAAATGGCTCAACTCAGCACCATCCTTGGATGACGATCGGGACGGAATGCAATAGATGACCTTAGAAGAAATCGTTGCGAGGGCACCATAAGTGAATATATATATTTTTTGCATGTGCCCGTTCTGCCAATGTTATTTTGGATGTGTAGCAATAAAGTCTAATAAAAAAAAAAAAATAAAAGATTTATATTATATTTATTTAAAAAAAATATATATATATCATATGAATATTATTATTGCCTTTATCCGATTTCTTCACCAAGTAAATCAAGCATGAACAACTTTTCCATAACAGAAGTAATTAAATATTGCTAGGCTTCCGTTGCATTTCTGACACAATCCTTAGATTGCTCGGATTGTTTGTTTATGATAAACATTCACCATTTACAACTTGAAATAGCTTTTGAAGTCTATGGATCCTTCTTTTACATTTCTGACCTAATTTGGCATTATTACTCTATCCTTGTGTTTGAAGGGTGCAATATATAGAATATCCAGTTTGCTCTGCATTCTTTGCAAGAAAATTAACTTGAACTGCATTTCGAGTATTTACTTGTACTGATTTTCCTCATGTATGAAATATCGATAGATATAACATGTATGTACAGGAGCTTCTGCTTAGATAGTTAATCCTAAAATCATTATGGTAAGAGTAATGTCATTGACTATTGATTTCATGTCTCCACGGCAGTGAGTAAAAAAGAATCTGGGACAATATTAAAAACAGTATACCTATACTTACAGCCATCTGATCAATCAGGCATTTATTAAAAAAAATATGTACCACTTGAATTATAGATATATTTATACTATAATTATCCTTTTTTAGTAGCCTGTATGGGAGTATGATTATTAGTCATACTTCTTTCACTTACATTTAACTACTATTGGCGCCATCCTTTACTATAAAATCATCAAATTGACAATAATAAATATGACTTATTCTTTCAGTGCTTAAAATTTACATTTCCCATAAATTATAATTTGCATCAAATTCATGATATATATGATAATGACATATTACTATGTGTTTATAACAAATACTTGTACAAGTTAACATTATTTTCCTTGCATGTTTCTGCATGATCATATTTCTTTTTTGACTCAACAACTGATGAGTTTCGACGAATAAGTCATAGTATAAGTGTTAAATATGAGAGGGTGACTTTATATACATATATATATATATATTAGGGTTGTTCTTATTTTTCAAATGTTTGAAATGTTAGCGACTTTGTGGATTTTCTGGTTTCTTGGTGATAAAAGAAGACGACATACAAAGTTTGAACAAAATCGGTCAACATTACGAGGTCGCGCAACGAGGTCAAAGTTTTAAAAATTTAATAAAAATAAAGTTTTCCGCAAATTTCTTCAAAATGGTGGACGTTACAGACTTCAATATAATATTAATTTAAAGGAAATCTCATTTACTACCAGACGTATGGTTGATGTTTTTTAATAAAACAAAGTTTTCAGTAAAAACAAAGCAAGAAAGGGAGTGTGTATTGTTAGCTTATTTCATGGCTTTTTTGTATCAATTAACTTCACTCGCCTGTAGAAGATGACTTGTTCGTTCAGAGTAAAATAGTACTTTTAAGTTTAGTAAAACTTTAGATGATAAATCCAATGACCTTGGTTGCATTCTATCAATTCAGAATTCAGTACAATCTGAGTTTACATCATATGATTCAGAGCCTGTATTGACCTATAAGAAATCGATATGAAAAAAATAAATAATAATGTGTTTCTTAGATGTGCGTCAAGGTATCCTCTCAAAATTTTACTTTGTCTCTGACGCATTTATAATCCATTATATGCGTCATTTTGTACGCGAGATAGGCTTTTTTAATGTACATATAACTCTCTACTTATTAAATTGATATGATTTAGTATACCAAAATATTAAAGCTGGTTAACCAAGCTTTCATTTGATATATTTTGTGGTTCTAAAAATCGCAATACTTTAAGAGATATAAGCAAATACGTACTCTCCCCCAAAATTGATCTTTTGATATGAGAATATTCGATTACCATTTGGTAACGGCAGTTAGTGTAACCTGGATAGGAAGAGAACGGAAGGGAGGGAGTATTTTGCCTGAATTTTAAGTTAAGCATGGTTAGGGGTCTAAGATTTTCCACAATCTGGCATCTTTTCCTACTTTGGGGATTAGAATGAGTTTGCCCATAGAAATATGATCCTCAAAGGAACCATTTATATGAGCCTCCTTGTAAACTTGTTCTAAAGCGAGGATAAAAGTCTATTAAACATAGCGTAAAATTCCATAGGGAAGCCATCGGATCCTGGTGACTTGTTTTTCTTATAATGATTTAATATAACTCTCATTTCTTTACTATCAATGTCACTTTCTAGTGATCTACTTTGGCACTCACTTACTGAGATACTTAAGTCTTAGATCCACCTACATCGTGTAGAGCTAAAGGTGCACTAAGGCATATATCTTGATTTTGGCAGTCTCTGCATGCATACAAATTTTCATAAAAGTCCGTGACAATTTATCAGTGTTATTATCCAATATGTCCAATTTATTAAATAATGCCCAAACTTCTTTTTACTTCCATTTAAACGTTCAGTTTGTTTAATTTTTTCAATAAGTACTTGTTCCTCTGAAATAGATTGTAATCTGGTCCTAATGAGGTGACCTCTAGAAAGAATATGAGTTATTTCAATTAATTCCTCTCTTCCGCTAGATTTATTATACCCAATTCTTTTTTCATGCATAATTCTGTATATGTTCACCTCTTTTGTTTGTTACTGGAATGGATGTCATGTCTAGTATTTTACAACGAAAATAGAATGGTTTTGGGATAAGACTTGGGACAAAAAAACTATATTGGATCTATACGCGGACGATTTTGTAGAAGCTCACTCAGAAGCTCAGTTGACTAAGCGAATTGATATACTCTTCTCCTTTTTGAAAAAATTGCTGTTAGGTCTGGGTTATATGTAAATGAAGAAAAAACTTGAATTGTTTCCTTAGGCCTATGGAAACCATCTAGTTCTGCTAATGTCGGAGGGTGTAAAATGAAAGACAGAGCTAATATATTGGGGATAGAATGGACCTCACACGGACCCGGCCCTTCCAATTGGTTGAATTTAAACTATATGGCAAGGAAATACTGTTTCGAATTGAGGTCTCGCAAATTCTCGAGAGAATCAAGATGTATAATAAATGCTTGTCTCTCGGGTAATTTATGTGGCTACTGCAGTCCCTTCTGTAGCAGAAAAGGCCATAGCAGAAGAGGATGTCTGGTTGGGATTTTGTTCCATGGTAGATATATCTCCGCAGTTAAAAGGCCTCAAAAGCAGTTAGGGGAGGGATTTCACTCCTGGGAAATATTCTTCCAAAGATATATAGTAAAATTCTTGTGGATCTCAACCAGAATCCTTTTTTGGAGTGGAGGAATTATATAAACCATTCTTCAATTTATATTTGGCTCATGCTTGGATCGTTACTTTCCAACCCGACCATCAAGTAGAAGTCCTATGAATGGACTGCAGTTCACAGAGTTTGTGGTCAGGGAATCCCATTTATGACTACAATAGTACAATTGATATTATAGTCTGAAACCGCCATAAGAGTCATTTTTTTGTTAATCTCCCTTGTCCTGAAGAACTTGAGTTTCTTGCTCTTTCTGAAATTGCATTACTGTGCACGACCTAAAGCCAAAGTCCGTCTTCGATAGCAGGAGGTTTCTTTTTTCTTTTGAGAAGAACAGCTAAAAGTCACTTACCACTCTTGCCATGGTATTTGAAATTCAAAGATTGGAATATAAACAATGAGGTTGCAAATAACCTCTGTGAAAAGTTTTTGCGACTTCTAAGCCTTTCCTCTATTTGGAAGAATTGAATAATGCGTTCGACTTCTGACCATTTTATGATAAGACTTTTTACTGTTCAATTTCAGATCTTCAATGACCTAATCTTTTACAGCCACCATTGTAAAGATTGCGGTGAGCTGTACCCCGAAACTCTACACACCTTCTTCGACTGTCCGGTTTTAAGTATTGTAAGGAATTTCTTACAATTTAAACATAAAGGCCGCGTCTCCGACCGATTTAAGGGCAACAATGCTGTTCGGAGTCGATACCGACCAAAATATCGAAGCTGACGAAGTCAAATCCATAAAATTACTCTTCGAGGTATAAAAGTGTATATCGCTAGATCATTAATGGATGGGACTCAATTAAAAAACGTCAAGCATCCGAGCAATAATGATAGCTACATCAGCGAGATATTCGACATTCTCAGTCAAGATTCCGAAGATATTTGGACAGGAATGGAACTTTGCAGGAAATCTTATGAAATTTTTCTCTTCCAGTTCCGTGCGACATTTGAAAAGATTGAACTTTATAATACAATAGTATGATAAATTGACTCCAAGAAACTCTTAAATCTCTTTTTACAAAATATGTTTTTAATTATGTTAGATAATTGTTTTACTTTTATAGTCCACCCTGATATGAGGGGCTTGTTTTTTATGGGTCTGCTTTTTAACCATTCAATCTCTGGTTTTTTAAAGTGAGAGAGTAAAGAAATATTTGGAAAATAATTAGAAAGACTGGTTTTTTGTGTATATGTATATGTATGTATATATACATTTATTTGTCTTTTTTAAACATTAGTGTGCAAAACCATTTCCTTGAGTTAATTTTCCGCTAGTGAAGTTTTAAAGAAAAGTTGTTTATCCCACCTTTGTCGCAAATTATATTATAGTGTATCGTTGTTCTTTTTATAATGAGTTGATAGGTCTTTAAGGGCATTAAATTTTTAACTATAATGTTAATTTATATTTTCATAATACAATTTGTCCTTTGACCGTTTGACGGGAAATGAGAAGAGCAGGGTCACTGTCATGCTGACATGTCTGGCAGACGGCACTAAACTCCCGCCCTACCTGATTCTGAAGAGAAAACTATCTCCAAGAAGCCCATGCCAGCTGGCATTATTGTGCGTGCACAGGAGAGGGCTGGATGGATACGGAATTGGTGGTTGACTGGCTGAAAGTTGTGTGGGGGAGGCGACCTTGTGCCCTGACAAAAAAATGCAACATGCTGATCCTGGATGCTTTCCGTGGCCACCTGACGGAGCTAGTGAAACAGCTGGTGCAGAGCATGAATGGGGACCTTGTGATCATCCCGGGAGGGATGACCAACCAACTACAGGTACTGGACTTTGTTGTCAACAAACCATTTAAAGATAATCTACGCAAGAGATACACGGAGTGGCTACTGTCAGATAACCACGCACTCAAACCAACTGGAAAAATTCATAAGCCTGCGGTGCGTCTGCTTTGTGAGTGGATCCTCCAGGCATGGCGTGTCATTTTGCCAGAAAGCATCGTTCACGGTTCAAGAAGTGCTGCATTTCCAATGCCTTAGATGGATCTGACGACGACGTACTGTGGGAGGGACTAGTGCAGCAACAAGAAAGTGACGACGATAGTGAGAGTGACAGCGATGCAGAAGATCTGTGTACTTAGTGGTTGTTGTTATACCACATTTTCTTTCTTATTGCAGTTTTCTTGGGCAAAATATTTTCAAATAAATACATTGCTGTATGATTTTTTCCCCCCCAAAACATGAGCCTGAAAAGGAGGGTCGTCTTATATTCGGGCCAATACGATACATCAACTTTTATTTGATATATTTTTGCTTTTATGGCAATATGTTGGCATTGCATCCATATATATAATAATATTATAATTATAATAGATATTTCAGTGTATTCTTTGTCGCTAGTCGCAATTATGGATAAAAAGTCAATAATATAATATCAATTAGCCCGTGTTTTTGAAGTTGAATGTATAATATAGATATTATATTAAAGTTAAAATCAATAATTCGTTGCATCTTTTTACATATAATAATTAATAATACGAAGATCTTCATCCTCTTCTTGCATGACCTGGGTATCTCTTATATGAGAGCGATGGGCATCTGTTGATTAGGTGATCAGCGGTTGGGACTCTTCCATGCATATATTACAAATGGCATTTGTGTTTTCAACTTGCTCCGATGGGCAGAAATGGTCCATGGCCTGTGTAGGCTTGAACAAGTAATTTCATATTGGGAACCTGAAAGTTCGACAACCCTTGGTTTTGGAATATTCGACGAACTATGAGTATGTTTCATTCCAAGATCCTCTTTGTATCTGTTGCAAACCAAACTTCATAGAAGAAGCCATCTATCACTTTCTTTATGTATAAGGACGTAAAGGCCTTATATTCCTTACGCGCAATCCTATGACTTCAGATGCCCAACTATGGCCATCAGTACATGTTCTTCCGAGCTGAAAGGTCTAAAATGGCTTCTGACTCAAGGTCTGATTATACAAAAAGACTTATTATAATTAAATAAAATCACAATCTCCTACATGACACTCAATATTTTTTTAGCGTTTCCATGTCTTCTATTGTGTGTGTGTGTGTTTCAACATTCATGTCCGACCCATCATTATATCACAACATGACTTAACCCTCTTGTACCCTCATAACTTAATTAATGACATAAAGAGCACCCCAGGCAGGATTTATTAAAAAAAAATAATTGTGCACACTTTAAAACACAAGCTACATTCATTTATAAACAACTAGGTTTATATTTTCGCGTCCCCTATTTAGTATGCAGGTCACAGAGTCTATCCTTTATAATTCGTAATTGTACTCATATATATAGAGAGAGAGACAGAAAGATATGACGAATTTCGTCTCGCTTTTTTCTCTTGTTTTTTGTCATATTTTTCATAATATGCAAGCGTGGTTGTTCTAATTTAAAACCGTTGAGATCCTCCCCCCCACCTCAATTTCAACCCTCTTCCACCTCATATTCTTCTTCTTATCATTATTAAAATGGTTATGTATGCAGATATGTGTGTGTGTTTTTAGGATCTGCTTATCCTCAATGATATCATGGTTGTATATATGTAGTCCAGAGGCAACTTATTTTTGAATATAAAAATACATAATAAAACTTTTCAAACAAAGATTTTTTTCCCGCACCCTCCTTCAACTATTTTAATTCTTAATTAATTAATTATTCATTCTTTATTATTCTTAATTACTATATATATATTAAAATGTGTATATACACACATTAAACAAGGAAAAAGTACTTTTTTTCCTTGCATATTTACTCTTTTTATAGTTTTTTTTGGTATATAAACTGTAGATGTGTTTTTTTGGTATTATCTCATAGGGAATATAATTAAGGAAACTTTCTTCATTGTGGCCATGGTCTTTGGGAGGAGTCTTCGTATTTATTTTGTTTTTTTAAAGATATTTTACGCGTGTTGATGAATTATACATATATTCAATTCATCAAGTTAGTAATGAAGGTAAAAATATTTTTAAATAAGAAGGAGATTAAGCGTAAGATGTCATTAGTTTAAAAAAGTTTCTTTTTTTGCCTATATAGTTCGATAGAATGCATCCAAAAGGATATAAATAAGCATTATATCATTAGAATATAGGGACTGCAATATCTGTGTGCGTTAAGGCGTGTTCAACTCTCAATGTTGGGGGCGCAGGTTCGAATACTCCCGAGAGGGGAGGTCATTTTTGGTCTACCTACTTGATAAGAAGATCATAGGTCCGAGGACTAATTTTAATGCTAATATGCTTATTTATATCCAATCGGATGCAATTTTATTGAACCATATAGGCAAATAACCAACAAAAAACACTGTTCTTTTAGAGGACTGTGATGTTTTCAATAATCTATACTATATATTATCTATATATATTGTGTTTGAGGATCAGGATCATGGGAAAAGAATCCCTTGCAGAATTAATTGATGGAAACATCTTTCGGCACAGTTACTGGCCAAGGTATTTCGATGTTTTCGTCCATGTAAGTCCTGTGGCAGTATTTATAGCTCGATTTTAAACACTTTCGTTTAGTGTAATTAAGTTAAGTTAATCAAGCGCTTTGTTAAACTTTATGTGAGAGGTCTAGACTAAGAAGAGGCGGATAAATATTTGAAGGCGTTCATTCTATTTGGAATCCATTGCGGCAAAGACTCGTCCTCAAAAAGCAATGCTATAAACAGTTTCCAAACTCTGAGGGTAGTTCATGGATTTATATTGGGATCTAAGAAATCCAGTATTTCCCTTCCCGTTCTCTCTTCATTTTAAGAAAGGTACATGGCATGATCCAAAACTTTTTTCAAAGCTTAATTCAATTTCTGGAGTGCTCATGCATATTTCTATGTTTAGAATAGCAGTTTGTAGGTATAAAGAGTGCCTTAGAGTAGGATAATCTGGACGCATGACTGAGGGGTATAAAATGTGGCTGACGAAAACCCATAACATATATATTTTATATGATTAGGTGTTTGGAGATAATGGCAAATTAAGTATTATTTTTATAAATTAAAGGTAATATTAATTCATGTAAAAGGAGAGTAATCGAGTTAAATTATCTATGAATAGTGTTATTTTCATGATTTGGCCACTATTTTTTAGCAGACATTAGATTTATATATTAAACTAGAGGCATATATACACTCAGAGAGTGTGTACCTCCGCCGATCCCCACAACATTCTCATTCAAACATTCTCCCTTTCACACGCCCGATTTTCTATCTCTAATCATTATTTCCTCTCTGTTAGCTCTTTTTGCATATTAAAAAAGCACTCAGAGACGGGAAGAGGAAGAAGTTTAAGCTACGTCACTGGGTTAACATAGTCCTGAGCTGATATATGAACAATAATACGTCAATGATATTTTTTTTAGCGTTTGTTCTTGCCTACTCCCTGAATAGAGACCCCATTTCATTTAGTATTTTGCTCATTTTGCATATTAAAAAAGCACTTAGAGATGCCAAAATTTAATCACTTGTTCCTTTTGGCATTTCCAACAACTCCACAAAGTTTCATTCGAATCCGTTACGTACTTTTTGAGTTATCCTTCTGACAAACAAACCAACAAACGCCAGTGAAAACAATACCTCCTTCGGCGGAGGTAATAACAATATTATTACACGTCTGATTCTATTCGCAATGTGAGCAACCCTTCACCAATAACGAAACCTTTTTAGTTTTTATATCTCTTTTATCATCCTTTTACATTAAATCCTTTTCCTTTTGATTTATAAAGAGCTTCTAATTTGATAATAAATCAATGCACCTACTAATTCATAATATGAAATATGTTCGTTATGAGCAGGCGTCTATCCCATGTTATGAATATCAGCTGTCATGCCTCCAGACTCTCCTACTCTAAGGTATGAAAAGGAAAGTAAAGAGTAATTAATATAAATCTTTCAACATGAAACCGTTTTTCGTTCCCTAAATGACCCTGAAGAATCTTGATATGAATATGAAGACCTCCATCAGCCAAGGGGAACGATGCCTTGTAGGATGATAATATGTGTTTTAAAAGTCAAACCTATCTTCACAAAATGTGGCCTTAAGAAATAACGACATTTCCTCAAGGTGTGGATGTTGAAATAAATGCACAAAGATTGCCTCAAAATTTGTTGTGTTGGAAAGAAAGTGGATGTTGTCATATTCGATTGCATAATGATCTTGATTTGGAAAATAAAATGATATATGTGCACCAGTGGTTACTACGCATTAGGCTAAGGTTAATTGAATATCAAAATAGAATAAGTTGTTTTGCAGTAAGGCTTATAAACTTGTTTGACGTAAATAATTTTAATCAAAACTCTTCATCTGTGTGTGTAATCATATTTATTTATATCCGTAGATAAACATATGTAATTCATGATCAATAAATGTAAAAACCCCGACAAATATTATAATTGGCTGCAAAATAAAGAAAGCTGAGGAGGGGGGAAATACTTGATTCGACGGAAGCCATTTTTTTAAATATTTTTATTTATTTCATTCTTTACATAGGATATATTACATTCCGTAAATAGTAAATGTACATAATATAAGTTTTGTAATCTCATATAGATAATAAAAACAATAAAGGAAAACGTCAATAAGGCGTGAAAATAAAAGTAATTACAGTTAACAAAAAGGAACTTAAAAGATCTGGTTGATAAAATAGTGGTAGCTTGATCTTCTCGGTCGACACGAAGGGTGAATAGTTTGTTTACATTCGTACTCCCATTTGTTGCCGTTTGACGCATTGGAGACCGACCCGAAGAGTTTCCGTAATGGAGACCCACAGGGAGTCCATTCCGTCCGTTCTTGATACATAGAGGACCCTTTGAACCGTGGATAACCAGATACTCTATTTCATAGGCTTCCTGATAGGTATGCAAGGTCGACACAAGCCGTCCGGAGGGGTTAGCATCACACCATATGCTGCTCCCAATATTACTCTTTCCACCGCTTTGATGGCTGGGGCGACCCTGGGACAGAAATAGAAGAAGTGAACGAAGTCTCCTCGACCTCCTCGCATCAATGGCAGCTCCGCTTCTGGGATCTACATGGGACTTATTCATGTATAAAGAGGACGTGGCCAGACGGTATCTAAACAATTTTGATGGGAGTCTGTGAAGGGGTTTTCATTATTATATTAGGACTCCACTAGCGCTTGTCTGCCTCAATGCCTAGGTTTCTCAATCGCCTACTTACAGATTTTTTATATCAATAGTTCAATTTTATGATATGTACAACAGAATACATAAAAACCTAAGATAATGTATGAAAAATCACATTAATAAATATTTTAATTTACAATTTTATCTTAGGGGTAAAACTAAAACTAAAAGCACTATTTTTAAACAATAAAATACAATTCAAAAAATCTCAACTAACATACGTACTAAAATATATTAACATAAAATTTGAGCTTTAGAATGACATTACATGCAATTCTTAAAATTCTTCATTATTGTAGATAATGTCTTCCGGTGGATAGAAGCAAGGAAAGGGACGTATTTAATTTCCTTCGAAGCCGCAGTCCATGAGCCAACTGAAAGGGAGGGGATCTTCAGGTCCAAGGAAGCATACCTTACCGCTGCCGAAAGGAGTATTTGCCTAATATCCGACGATTGTGAAGGGTCTCCAGAAGTAATCCGCTTCTCAATAGAGCTTCAGAGTTCAAGATTACGAAGTTTATCGCCTTTTCTCGTGGGGTGGTCCATTTTCTGCCAAGTCCAAATAAGATAACTGCTTTCCGGAATTGGGCAGAGCTCTCTTTTTTCAAGTCCTTTTATGTTTAGACTAACAAATTCAGTTATAATTTGTACTGCTTGACATTTTACAAGGCATGAAGGGATTCGATGAAAGCCATCTTATAAAATCGAGAAGTTTGGAATATTTTTTATCTCTTGAGAAATAAAAGTCCATGGGCCAAGTTTTACAAGTGAAGGTTTGAAAGAGGGAGAAAGTTGAAAAAGTAATAGCCATTCAAGTCATTTTAAAGGACTGCTTTTTATGTAACATCACAAAGGGTGACATGTTATTATTTGTATGATTTTTTAATATACAAAGACAGCAATTTTAGGTCCACATATGTCAACTATTCAAGTCGATATTTTTTTTTCTCTGCAGCAAGGCCTTTATTATTCACATAAAAAACATATTAAAGCAACTAAAAGAGTGATAGAAAATTTTAAGTTTTACAACAACAATAAACATTATAGTTTATAATAATTTTCTACTAAAAGGCCAAAATATCTTTACAAATACATACAAATCTAAATAACTAACACAATATCTAAAAAACAAAGAATAAAATTACGCAAAAAAAATATATATTAAAGGTCAAATTACTTTTTTAATTTTTTCCTTGCGGTTTTCATTGTCCTTGGAGTAGATTTTTTTGTAAAATCGTAGCACCTTTTTCAAAGTATGGAGATGTCGTGCAGATTGAGAAGGGTAGAACTTAGTAACTTCAAAAGCATAATTCCATGAACTGTCCTGGGTTTTGGGGATTCGTAAGCGAAGAGCACAATACCTCGCAGCAGTGAAAATAAAAATTGCCCTCAGATGGTCAACATTTACTGGCGTGTAGCTTGTCAATTTTTGGCAATATAGGCCTTACAGTTAGAAATTGAAGCATTTATAGCTTTGCCTTCGACTGAGATGGGCTTAGTGTATGGTTGCAAACCAAAAAGTAAAATCCATTTAGGAAGCTGGGCCTAAATTTTTTGATAAAATCCTGATTCAATATAATAAAAGATTTTAATAAAGCTAAAACTGGACAGTCACTAAAAGCGTGAACACTGTCATTATAAGTTTTCCCGCAGTCCTTGCAGGGGCGAAAAAATCGAAGCAGCCCAGCAGAGATCTGGAACTGAGAAGTGAATGTTCTACTGTCAATTAAACCCACCAGAGATCGCATAATCACCTTATCCCATGAGGAAGGAAGAAGAAGGACTTTTTTAAAGTTATTTAGGATCGCCCGAGCATCAAGACATTCATCTGTTTTGGTTACTAATTTGAAACACCAAGGAGTTAAAGGAAGATGATGGGCAGCAGATCTATTCAAAGGAAAAACAAACTTTCCAGTATGGAAGATGGAGTCTCTCTTCAGGTCATGCAGTGTAAACACACTTTCACTAATGGCAGTCTTTTCAAGTCTATCCGGACATGGTAGGTTTGTAAAAAGGGCGCCTTTTGGAAGTTTTGACGAATAATGTCGATGATCCCGCTCGAATCAAAACAAGGTGTTAAAGACCAGACAATTCTCTGAGCTGCCCCCCATTCCTTTGATACTCGGTCTACTGAGTCATTTGATAGAGTAGTGCCGAACATTAGGTGTTTAAAAATACTGGACTGACATATAAAATTTCTCCACTCTACATTGGTTTGTACAAAATGTCCTTAAAAACTTTTATATATATTTTCGGTAAAATAACTTCTAGCAAGGATAACCCTCCGCCCAACTGAGCGCGAGGCCGCTTCAGCGCCGGAAGATAGCTCTGACTGAATAATAGCCTTAGCCAATTTTGTTCCCCTTTAATCGCTTTTTCAGCTACTGAAGGTATTGCAGTTGCCACGTATAAAATTTGAGGAATTAGCTGGGTGTTGTATAGGAGTATCCTTTTTTGTAAATTGAGATTTCTCCAGGATTTGCACCATTTTCTAACTTTCGAGAACCGCTGTTCATAATTAGAGGCAGATGGTCCATCTTTTTGCCAATCAATGCCCAATATATTGACTATGTCAACCACACAACACCCACAGATTTGAGTATATTTCATTGGGGACCAAGGACCTATTGGCAGAATTGAAGTCTTCTCTTCATTGATTTCCAATCCAGATGCTTTAGAGAATTTTCCAAAATAAGAGAGCAATATCTCAATCCTTTTATGTAGTTGGGCGTTTGAATTGCCTTCCACCATGAGAGTCACATCATCTGCATAAAAATCCACCAAATGTTTCTTCCCTCCAAAACTAATGCCAAAGCCCCCATACTTCCGAATGAGGGATCTGCAAAACTGTTCCATGGCTGCAGCGAAAAGAAGGGGAGAAGCCGGACACCCTTGTCTACAACTTCTACCCAAAACAATAGCATCACTATGAACTCCATCGATGCAAAGAGTTGAAGAGCCATTGAACAACAGAGCTCTCACAGGATTAAAAAACCGTCTGGGAAGATACTTTCTAACAGCTCGTAAAATAAAATTGTGATAAATAGAATCGAAAGCCTTTGTAAAATCTACTGCTATAATTGCTCCATAAGTTTTCCTATCCCTAGTCAAATCTATGGCAGCTTGGATATTTCTTGAAATATCTGAAATATGTCTATTTCGTAAAAAACCCTTTTGGTCATTTTTTAACTTTCTGTTTAAAATTGGCTCAATGTGCTTAGCCAGGACTCCTGCTAATATACGATAAGTCTCGTTTAAAATTGTCAAAGGTCTCCAATGATTTGTTCGAGAACCATCACCCTTTTTTGGAATTAAGACGATCCTACCACGAGTAACCGCAGAAGGAAGTCTACCCTTAGTCTCCATTTCTTCTTCAAGTTTGCTAAGATAAGGGACAATGTCTTCTGAACATAAGGTAAAAATCTTCCCTTTATATTGTCTGGACCAAAAGCTATAATGTCCTTAAATCCTTTTTTTATATAATCTAAAATGGTATCATGACTAAACAAAGAACCAGAAATGATCTTCTTATGCTTAGGGAAACAGCTCCTCGAATATTCAAAAACTTTACGAAATTTTTCACAGAACACTCCAAGAATTGAATGAGAATCTGTCAGTATTTATCATTGACAACTAATTTGTTGATCCTCTTAGATGAGTCCTCTTTTTAAAGCCATTTTTGTATTTTGGCCTTACATCATTCCTTATATAATAAAAGTTTCGATGGGTAATAAATGATTATATATTAAATTATTAATTTATTTTGATCGAAGTTTGTAATAAAAAAAAATGTAAAAAAGTATAATAATAAAACTTGCTTCCTCAGCAATCAGGGAATACTACCAACATAAAGTTAAATCTAAAGTTTTCCTCTAGGGGACCGTATTCACATGTATATTTATGCAAACCATTGTTTTTTAAACTACCCCCGAATGTGGGTTAAAATTGCAGTACATATTTTTAAAAATTAATGATTTTCTCACCAATGGATTAACAAATTTAGATCTGATATAACCTATCTATGGTTTATTAAGTATCTTTTCATACATGATAATAAATTTTCTGATATACAATTTATAGAAAATATCTTTTGAAATCACATAATAAAATACACTTTGAATCGATGTTTATAAAGGTTTCTTGATGTTTTTTTGTCATTTAGGAGATGTTCAAAATTAATAGAAATATACACAAGTAATTGACAGTTTTAATAAGCCAATTTTGGGACAATGTCCCAAAAAATTATAGAAAATGTTAAATGATAATGTATTTTTTTATGTTTACAAACAATAAAAGCTAACTTGGCATACTTGAATTCATATCTATAATTTATTCAAAATAACATTTATAATGAGACATAAGAGGTGAGTGAATGGCGAAAAAAAAACTTCATAATTTTACTACTTACCTTTTGAGTCCGTTGAATTCGATTTCGTTCAAACTTTCACAAGATGATTTCAATGCCCTATGGTAAAATTCAAGGATGTGTCCGACTCTCAAATCCGAAAAAATAAGAACACAGTAATAATATAATATATATATATATATATATATATATATATATATATATATATATATATATATATATACATAATATATATACCATATTTTATCATACACGTTTTACACTTCGATTAAAATATGTAAAATCTATAATCCCAGTTGCACTAAAGAATTATATGCTAATGCATGTTTGATTGAATGGTATATTGAATATTACATAACAAATAAAGAATATATGTTGTTTTTTATATCAAAATTTTAAATTAAACGCAAGTTTGCCAACATTGGCAAATTATCGATTTGTGTCATTCTCTACACGTGAGCATATTGATGCAAGCAAAGAAAATATTTTGCTTTTTCTGCAAAAAATAAATATTGAATCACGAACTATCGGAAATATTTTAAAAAATAGTATTCCTTTTCAATAATGTCAATATGTAATTAAATAATGTTTTCTAGACTTGAGTTTGTTAAAGTATGAGTAAGATCCTTTATTGGACTTCAGTTTGGTTCAAAGACTCGACCTCAATACGAACTCTGATATCCTATCCTTAAGAAACAAAATTGAGCTCATCAAATTTTGCTTATATTGTTGCAATTAATTAAGTCGATATACAAATTATTGCAATTAATTTTGGTCAATTAAACTTTTTTCAAAGTTTTCTGAGTGCAGTTTTTTTGAAAAAAAATATATAATTTCATTTCCAAAAATCTTCCACATACGTGCACATTTAGAAAAATTTGATTGTAGTTCCGAATGGATTTAGAAAAGGGTAATTCAAAAGGAGTTGGACTTCTTATTTTCGTGAATCAAAGAGAATTTCCTAAATGTTTCAAGTAGAATGAATGATATTATGTATAAATAGGATAGATGTATTACACAAAAGAAAATTGAAATTCAGGTCAGAGGGATATAATATTGCTTGAATTATTTTTATTTTCAAGAAAGAAATATATATTATTTAAAATAACAGAAAATATTAAAGATTCTCGTAATTATATAATTGGTTACAGATAAGACAAGACAGCTTTTAAAATTAAGATACAAATACTTTCAAACGGTAAGACTTACACACACACAAATATATATATATATATATATATACAGAGTGTACCAGCAAAATTTGGAAAAGCGTAAATCAATTTTTGCTCAAGTTTTAGAAACTTTATTTGACCTTTTATCAAGAAGCATCTAAAACAAATCTTGGAAAGAAAGATCTTGGCAATCTTTTTTATTCATTGTAGTTTCCTTTAGCTTCAATGACTGCATCAACACGGTGGCGGAAAGCAGCACAGCTCTTCTGATGAAGTCGGTAGACATGTTGGCCCAGGCAGCAGTGATGGAGGCCTTGTGAGAATCCACATTGGGATGGGAGTGCTGTTAATCTCCCTCTCCAAAAAGCCCCACACAGCAAAGTCCAGGGGATTGAGATCTGGACTTGAGGGTGGCCAGTAGTTTGTGGCTAGAAATCGGCAAAATTCCTGGAGCAGAAGTCCTGGGCCAACTTTGATGCGTGGGAGGAAGCTCCATCCTGAGTCCACTCATAGTTGTCACTTGGGTAATTTGCTTTCAACCACTGCAAAACATGGTATCTCAGGACTTTCACGTAGACATGGAGGTCAATTTTCTCGCCGACCCGAAAATAGTACGGATGCATGGTCTTCCCGTAATATGTCAAGGCTCATAGAACCATCACTTGTTTTGGTTTGATTATAATATACATGGTTTTGTTATCTAAAAAAGAGTAAATAAAATACAAACACAAATACAATAAAATTGTCTTTACCTAGCTTTGCATGTGTAAGGAGCTGTTGATTATAGGTAGCTCCTTTATTGTTGATCTTAGTTGTGACGCTCTAGTGAATCTTTGTTGTGATTTTGTGCTGGACTTGTAGTGTGAGGCTCCAACAAGAGAATGGAAGCCTCAAAAGCTCCGGAGAATCCGTTGGAAATGGAAAATCTTCCGGAAAAGCCTTCATCCGAGGAAAGAGAGGTTTATGAAAAAACTCAAATAATTCTTCCGAAAGTAAGGAAAAGACAACAATGGAAGAAAGAGACGATAAATCAACATCACTCTCCTACTCTGCTGTTGCAAAAAGAGAAAAAGTTATTGGCACTCCCTCCGGTAAGCCTTCTTTACAGGCGTACAAGCGCGATGGGAAAGATATTGGCAAGAACTCCGAGCTGGACTGGATCAAGTTCTCTCTATTTGTTTGTGAGGCAAACAGTGGAAAGAGCAAATGAACTTGGAAAATGTTGCTCTAATTGCTCGGGATGCATTAGGACTTAATCTAATGGATGTACGGTCTGTGTCCTGTGAAACTCCATATCGGCCAGAAATCATTTTAACAAAATCTCAACCTCTAGATCCCCTAAGAGAGAGAATTAATTTCCCCATCATCATGGAAATGAAAGATAAAAATGATGAGCCGTTCAAGGCAAAGACTGAATGTCGGGATTTCACTGACATTATGCAAAGGGATAGAACCTTCAATATAAGACTGAAGGGCGCTTGGGGAACTGTATCATATGATGAAGCTGCCAGACACTTGGCCCCCTCGTTTGTGTAGAGGGGATTAAGGTTGCTCAACATAAGCAAAGTGAGGTTTCGAGCTAAAGAACTCTTCAATTCTGAAGCAATTCCCTCACCTTTTAAAATAGCCAAGTTCTTCATTGAATATACTGGCAAAGGGTACCCCTAAAAAAGTTCATAAGAAAGTAAAATTGATTTTATATTTTTTCGTATAAACAATTCATTAAATAAATGTTCAATGGAATATATATTTTGAAATCAGTGTCTGAAAAATCTCATAAAGAAACATTGCAAACGCTATTTTTTCTCTAAAGTATTGGATTTGCCTGTGAAATAAGTCATTTACCATTTTTAATTTTTGAAATAATGCTTGAAATAGTGTGTTCCTGCAGAGGGTTAATTATAAATAGTTGTTGTATTTTTCACACTGATTCATACAAAATATATATATGAATTGTTGCCGAAAGTTTTTAAAGATACGGCGGATTGTGATTTTGTCTTACGAAAATGATGGCTCAAAAATACATTAACCAACATCCTCATTCTAAAGCAGATACCAGCAATTCTTGGTTACCTGTATGGTTTTCCGAGTTAGAATGATCAAACTACATGATTAAAGTTGTTGTGTGTTCTAAGGAATCTAAGGTCGTTAATTCAATTCAGCCTTGGATCCAAGACTCGACCTTATTTAGTACTCTTGGATCTTACACACAAACAACTTTTTTTTCAAAAGTGGCCTATGTTGCGTTCTATCAATTCAAAATTCAGTACAATCTGAGTATTAATTCATCGGATCACAGCCTGTTTTGAACAGTAGGACACCAATTTTCAAAAAACTCCAACAAAATTCTTTTCGGTAGTCCCAAGGAATCCTCTGAATTTTTCATTTGGTCTCTGACACGATTAAATTCTACAATTTGCGTCGTTTTGTAAAAACCGTATGCCTTTTTTAATAAACTATTACTCAACATTCTTATTTGAGATGATTTTTCAGTTTGTTGTGTTGTATTTATGAACTTTATGATTTCATTTGCTTTTATTTTTCTTTCTATACAGGTAGAAGTGGTTATCAAATGGTAATTGTATATGTTATATCTGAAGAGAAAGACGTAATTGACTTCGAACAAAAAATGTATTTACAAATTTCAATAAAATAATATGATATAAGAACGTCAAATATATAAAATGAAAGCTTGAAATCTCAGCTTGAATATTTTATATAAATAATAATTTCAAATTATATATATATATATATGCTTTTATTTATAACTTGATGTGTTATATACGGGTGCGCAATATCTTCTTGGACACTTTTTAAATAAGTTATAGCGACAGAATGAAGCAACCAATCGCTTAGTGATTGAAGTACGAAAGGTTGCGCGATTTCTTAGCTTTAATTTGCGACCTCTTTGAAGACAATTGGACGATGTAAACAAAAGATACTGCGTTATGGAAAAGATAAGGGAAAAAGTGATCGCGCGGATCCATGCTGGCGACAAGCCCATGGACATCTCTCGCAACTTTGGGATTGCCAGGAGCACAATATATAGCATCAAGAAGCTCTATGACGAGTCTGGCGGCTATGTCAGACGAACAGGGATTGTGGCAGGCCTAAGAGCGTCCGTACGGCCGACTTGGTGGGAAAAATAAAAAAGCAGGTCAAGGACCAACCAAACAACTCCGTCCGCGGCCTCGCCAAGAAGAACGATATCACCGAGAGCACCATGAGGAACCTGGTGAGGTTTGACCTTGGGATGCGGTCCAGGGCTGTCGTCCCAGTGCAAATGCTGACAGTAATTCAGCGAGAAAAGCGCCTGGAACGCAGTAAAAAAATTCTTAATTGGCTGAAAAGTAATCCGGGAAAGGTCGTAGTCTTCTCAGATGAGAAGAACTTCGTTGTCGACAAGTACAACAACCGCCGCAATGACAGATACATTGCCAAGTCTGCTGCAGACACTGATGCTAGTGTCAAGTATGTCCCAAGGTCCAAACACCGGCCAAGGCCATGATGCTTGGCGTCGTTGGATCAGACGGAAAGACAATCCCACCGATCTGGATCAAGGGGAACCTGAACGCGAGCATGTATAAACATATACTTGCTCACCAAGTCTTTCCAGCTCTAGATGCTACTTATGGCCAAGGAAATTGGGTTTGGACCCAAGATGGCGCCCCAAGCCACACGTCAGACGCCGTCCAGAAGTACATCATCAGCAAACTGTCGTCCAAGGGATTCTGGTCAAAGGAGATGTGGCCGCCATCATCGCCAAACCTGAATCCCTTGGACTACTTTGTCTGGACGCATGTGGAGCAGAGAGCCTGCGCTACCAGCCACCCCAATGTCGACGCTCTGAAGGCTTCTGTCAACAAGGTGTGGGCCGCGATGAACACGAATGACATCGTCAATGCCTGCAAGGCCTTCAGGTCCCGTATCGAAGCCTGTATTAAAGCTGAAGGTTCTATATTTGAGAAATAAATTGGTAATATATATCTCTATAAACTGTCCAAGTTTCATTATTGTAGTACCTCAGGTTCATGTTTGAGATCTTCATGAAGTTAAAAATAAAAAGTGTCCAAGAAGATATTGCGCACCCGGTATATATATATATATATATATATATATTATATATATATATATATATATATATATATATATTATATATATACTATATATATATATATATATATATATATATGTGTATAGCTATAATATTATATATTTTAATATTTATGCATAACCTCTATATATGTTTGTGTTCATATATGTATATGAATATTATCTATATATATACGGGTACCCGGCCCGGGTCCCAGCTGTTTTTGAGCGTCCGGCCGGCCGATGCCCCGGTTTCTTTAGACACCGGGCCGGGACATCAATATTTTCAACAAATGTTAATGTTTTATATATAAGTCCTTTGAGCGAAAAGAAACTGTGATATTAATTCTTCTTTCTGTGCATATTAGATTCTTAAGCTTTTATTGCAGTGTTATTCTATTAAGGATAAATTGTATATAAACCGAAAAAATAGGAATATATATATATGTGGGAGGGTGAAGCGGCAAATCTTATCTAATCAAGACTATGTTAGCCAAATTTACAGTGAAAATTAATGTATCAGATCATTGATAATTAAATCCATTTGATGACGTTGGTCGGATATATATAAATTGAATAACTCATTTAATAGTTTTTAGGGGGTTGAACATTTTCTTATTGGAGTTATTGCAACTGCAATTTCCCGACCTTTCAATCGTTTTGAAAAATGTGAGCTCAAAACTATGTCTGATATCTAGACAAGAGGTATTGGGCATATACTTTATATAAATAACTTGGTTGAGTCGCTACAGCTTTGAGAAGCTGAAACTCTAATATAATAATACTAGTGACATCAAAAATAGTGATACAGCCTCACGTTGTTTGTCTAATAGTAATTGGATGTATCTTCTTCTTTGTTGAACATATTAGACACTTCCTGATTATTTGTGAGTCTTGCGAAACATCTTTATCAATTCACGAGGAATACAAAAAGTGGAAAGTCAGGTAGATAAACATGATTATATTATGATATTATTGTTGATTACAAAATCCATGTCATATACTCATAATATTCGTTTAATATATGTACAATGGAGGCGAAAGGAGCTCAAGTATTGTGAATTACAGCCTTTACATGAGGACCATACTAATATAAATAGTAAAAATATGTATTATAATAGTGATAAAGAATTGGAGATAAGAGACTGAAACGACATCTTTTAGTTGAGTGACTTAATAGCCTAACTTTGCTTTCTTGCAAAAGAAAGGTATACAAAATAGTGCTATTTAGTAGAAGTAAAAACGTTTTGGAGAAAAAGTTTATCACCGTATTAGAGAACATCCCATGAGTATTCTGTTGGGATCATTTATAAGTCAATATATAAATCTGCCAGGCCTTGAAAGAGAAAATGAAGGCTATGTTAAAGGACTCATTTTATTTGGAGTTTCGAGCAACAAAATAAGTGCCTCACCCAAACGAGGGCAATGGACTTTGCGCTTTTGAACTGTAAAGCTCTTATAGCTCAAAAGCTAACTCTGTACCAACCATTAAAGGAAGAGGATCTGAGAACCATAATACTAGCTGCGTCAGCTAGATATTTAGCTCCATTTGTCAAAGTTCCTATGGCCGACTTCAAATCATGGTGCTACGCTGGAGAATTGGTGCGTTTTCTTCCGTCGACATCTTTAAATCAAAAAAAATATTAGATAAAATTTTAAAGAATTTTAGTAATTTCTTATGAATACCTTTATGATATGTGAATTGCTTGTTTTAGTATAAATGTTATTTTATTGATGATATATAATTCCTTCCCGGAGTATTAATTTTACTATAATGTTTATTCATGTAATTTCTCTTACGTAACTACTCCGGTTTATATATTTATGTATGCTTTTCTGTTTTGATAAACATAATATATTTTAATAAAGGAAAAAAAAAATCAATATGACGAATAACTTCAACATTTGCTTCTCCAAAGTATATTGTTCGTTCAGGTATATAATATATGTGCTTCAGTTTTTATTACAATGCCATTTATAAGTATTTATTTCTCTTGTACCAGACGAAAATGTGATTTGTTACAAAGAAAAAAAAACATGTTTGCCTTTTTATTTGAATGTAATTCATTACAAGTTATCAAATAATCTGAAAAATGGAGAGTTACTGTGATTAGGAAAATGGCATTCAAATATTGCTATCAAATTATTTAAGGAACTTGCAAATAAAAAGGCAAATATGTTTTTTTTTCTTCGTAACAAATCACAATAATAGGTAATGCAAACTCATGATTTAATATATAATTTGATCAATACTCTTTCATACTAAATTGATCTTTTCTTTACTTTCATCCCAGATATCGAAATTATAAAAACTGTTCTGAAATGCATTGACATACATAAAAAATATATTAGATATTGATTATAGTCATAGACTTGAAACAAAAAAAATATAGCCGCTTAAATAGAACACTAAAAAATGATCAACTTTTGAAATATAAAGCTTATTTTTTCGATTAGATATTGGAAATATTAAAACTGTTTGGAAATGCACTGACATACTAAAAAAATCAATATTCAGGGCATTTGTGAGTATTCTTACTTTGCACGAAGATAACTGAGTGTGAACCATTAGAAATTATGAAAATCATGATTATCAAAAAAGGCCATAAAGGTCAAACCATTTTCATACGATATTTTTGTGGCATTTATGTAATCTATGTAAAAAATGGAACTCAAATAAGAAATTTCAGCCTAGGGGCAAACAAAGACCTTAATTTTGTTACATAGTGTTATCGAACTATCGGTGCATATTTAAACTAAATTCGATCACTCTGACAGTTTTTATAAATCATTGAATAAAGAACCAAACAGCGAAAGGGAGATATTTCGCAACTTATTATATGAATTGTTAAAGACATCTTTTTGGCCCAACTGGCGACCCTTTGTTCATCAAGAAGTAAAGATATAATTATTGACATTTACGTCAATAACAACAATATTACATAAAAGACATCAAGCATACACGGTAAAGTAACGGTAAAGTAACAAAGACAAAAATCAATAAGATATAATCAGAAGCACCATAAGAAATAATGATTTTTTCTTAGGTCAAGTGTTTTTCTAAAGAATAAAAATCTTTTTCTGTGTAGCACAGAATTTTTTCTTCAAGTGACCTTTCCATTCTTCTCAGAAGTATTGTTCCCATTCTTGTGTCATAGTATTCATTCATACATTAAATGTCAAGGTTATTTATTTGGCTCAACTGGCAGCCCTTTATACGGCAAAAATAAAAGATCTCCATGACAGTCGAAACAATCGTAAAGCTGACAATAATATTTTCCCATCAGCAAGGTTTTTATTAGTTTAACGTACATAAAATATATACAAATATAATATATATATATAGGGAAATTGTGTTAATACAAAGCATAAATAAAGCATAGTAATATTTTTAATTTTCTGGCAAATAGATTTAGAATCTTCTGATAAATATTCATCAAGTTTATAAATCGAAATCACTTTTCTAGCATTTTTATGTCTATCATATCAATACAATAAAGGCAGGCATTGGATGTCTATGGATTGATTTTTTTATCTTTGTCCTGTATAGGACGTCAGCGTCTCTATAGAACTTATCAGCCTTAAATATTTTTCGTCTTTGTTGAAATTACCCTCATCCAAGGTATATAAAAATACAGATAGGTCATTCTCAAACATAACAAAATGTGACATCACCGGAAGGATTGTTTACCAGGGACTTCAAGGCATGCAATTATTTATTAATATAAAACTTCGATCAATATTTCTTTGAAATATTGTTGATTACATTATTTACTGAAAAAATTGAAATATATATTTACTCAATATTATTTCTAATTATATTCCATTTCATTTAAAATGATTGAGCAAGAACTGAAACATGACATTTTTGTCTTTATGGACGTCTTTCAGGAGAAATTATAGGTAGAAAATAAAGAACGGTCATGGGATCATCCGGTTAATTATTTGCTCTCCATCATCACTAACAATAAACATGCACAAGATTTATTTTTTTTGGAGTCCCAAGGAATGATTCCGGGTTCCTTGATGTGGATGGAACTGAGGTCTGATGAGGTGCTGAATGTACTTTACAGAAAAGAAACCTTCCTAGTCAACGCGTCGGATCCTCCGGTGAAGGAGTCGTCAACTAACCCGCCCTCATGTCATGTAGTGAGCAGACTTTTGAGAGACGAAGTGAGATTCGACAGACTCTGGCTTTGAATACATGACTCTTAATGTGCATGCGCATTTAACACCTATCAATGAGATCCCAGCGAACTTAGTTCTCAGAAAAAGGTACCTTTGTAAGAATTAAGTTATTTTTATGTTTGTATTAATGACTGTTTTGTATATTGGAGATCCGTAGAGTCGTTGACTCTCCGGTAGAGATCACAATCGTATTCTATCTAAGGGTGACTACGATCGTAATCTTTATCAAAAGAATCAACGACTCTGCAGAATATATCAGGAGTGTTATCTCTTATAGGAAGGATGACGACTTAAATATGGAGATGGTAGGACGATGTTATTCAAACTATTTTTATCATGGCTGATTTTCTTCGTAGATTGTGTATCATTTATTATTATATAGGTTGGCGATATAAATGCAATGTTAGTAAAACATTGCGTCGCATTGGCTTCCTTGACCACAAAAATGAAATCATTTCCACCAAAATATAGAATAAAAAATGCAAATGAAATAAATAGTTTCTATAACATAGTAAAATATTATCTCCATATTTTAGTCGTCATCTCTCCAAGAAGAGATAAGGATTGTAATCCCTACCAGGACAGTCAACGATTTTACTGGATCTCCATCTCTACTGCGACATATATATATATATATATATATAATATATATATATAATAATATATCTATATATATATATATATATACAATTAATAATAACATCTACTGTTCTCCTCCAGGAATACAAATGAATTGAATGACGAACTTGTGACAACTACAAATCTTGATTTGAAAAATAATAATTCATCTGGAGAATGCAGTCATGTTTACTCAAGTCTTAAATTCAATCCATCTTTGGGACCCATAGCATACACATCTGTCAAGCAACAAGTCAATGTATACGTACAGACGGATATGTATATTGGAGATCTTCAGTGTAAGGAGGAAGAGGAACGACTTCTCATGGAAATAAAAAGACTTGAAAAAAGGAATCTTCCTGAAGAACGAGTATGTATCCCCTTCTAAAAATAAAATGAAGATCCTTAAATGTAAATTGAGGAACGATTTTTTTACCCTACCAAGAAAATGTTATAATGAATGAGAGCTTCAATTCAGGGACTAAACAATGGAGTGAAACAGATATTCAGATCCCTTTATTCTGAGATCGATGATTGGAGGAAAAACATACAAATATCTTGAGAGCAATTTGCTCTTGCCCTTGCCTGCTTAGTCTACCTTAAAGAAGTGGACATAAAAATGCAAGTGTGGCCCAGAAATACAACATAAACTTCTCGACATTATGCATAAGCAAATGGTAAATAGAATTGTTCATTTTTATATAGTTAAGAATATTAAAACTGTTAATTTCTTCTATTAGGTTTCGCTGAAGAAGAAGGTCAATAAAAAAATCTAGGACTGCTATCTTTTGACGAAATGGACTTGAAAAGGAGCTATGATCATTCTCAATCATTTGATCAAGTGTTTGGTCCGAATAAAAAAATTCAGGTCGCTATGGTCCTTGTTATCCGTGGAAGATGCCTGTCTATTTTGATTTCGACGCCGCAATCTCTATTGGAAATTTAATCAATATCATTGAAGAAGTGGAAAAAGAGGAATATCTATAGTGACCGTGGTATCTGATATGGGTCCATCTAATGTTGGATTACATAGGTCATCGAGGATTTCGGAAGAATCTTCTTTCTTTTGGAATCTTTTGTACATCTGAAAGGACTTATGTGTTTTATGATACACCTCACCTCATCAAACTATTAAGAAATCGCCTTTTAGACTTCATTTTACCAGATGGTTCCACAATTTCCAAAAAAAAAAGATTTTCAAGAAATTGATGTCAAAAGATTGTCAAGAATTGAAAATGGCATTTAAAATCAAGGAGATCCATTTGGAATGCCAAAGTAGTCAAAGACAGAGAGTATACTTAGCAACGCATCTATTGAGTCATACAACTGCCATCAAATATTGTTCTCAGAAAAAAGTCACAAGCTGTGTTCATAAAACTGTGGATTCTTGGTTCGATGCCTTCAATAGCAGACAACCTTTTAACTATAAAAACATCTGTGTGGGTTTGGCAACCATATCATCGAACAAGAAGATGCTCTGGAAAGGATGAAGGAAACATGAAATGTGTCTGAGGAATCGGTAAAGGAGAAAAATGGGTATTTTCCAACGCGGAATTATCGTTTCGATCTCCTCCTTACCGAACTTGCTCACAGACCTCAAAACAATATACGGAGTTAAATGTATACTTTCTTCTAGGCTAAATCAAGATTGTCTAGAAAATGTATTCTCTCGTTTGAGAGCAATTGGCGTATGGAACGATCATCCAGCTAGTATTGATTAATCGATTAAGATTAGTTGTACTCGGCCAAGCCGATCGATTAAATATTGATACTACAGCAGTGTAAATGGAAGGACAAACATCGATGTGTGATAACGTCCTCTGATGCCTAGATTCAGGAATCCAAGAAACAGAGATGAATTAGGAAGAATATGAAGATGGTTCACTTTTAGCCACCGAGTTGACTTTAAATTCGGATCTTGAATTTGAAGCACCATCAAACTCTTCCTCATTAGCCTATGATTGCTAATTTCAAGGATTGGACTTTATTAACGGGTACTGAGCGAAGAAGGTATCATCATTATATCCCGAAATTGGCTTTAATACAAGAAATGACGATATCTGTGATGAAGAGATGTCCCTTGGAAATCATTACTATCCAGAGGAAGACTTACGAAATCATCTAATTATTTTCTTGCACAGATAAAAAATTTGATGTAATATTTGAAAAATATCATGGAGAAGAAATATCGAAGCAACCCAAAGTAATGGAGACTTTAAAATCTATTTAAAAAGTTGAGTTCCAAATTACCCTCCTGATATTATTAACAAATATGATCGTTTAAGAGCATTCATCCGAATAAAATCCTTAAATTATAATTTAATATTTCAACAATCTAATGAAGTTCGACGAAAATTACACAAATATCCCATTTTATTGAATATTTATACGTGAATATACGAACCAATATTTTTTTAATAAATATATATTTCTTTTTTTATACATATTTCGTAATAAATACATATTTTTTAATAAATTATTTTCTCGATAAGTTAATTAAAACAATGTACTCTAATATCTCAATCTCAGCTTCCTCGTTGGAGCAGGGGCCGTCTTCAGGGAAAAACACTACCGTTCAAAAGTTTGGGGTCACCCATACAATTTTGTGCTTTTCATGAAAAACCATATTTTATTTACTGTATGAGTTGTAAAATGTATAGAAATTATAGTCAAGACATTGACACGATTATAAATAAGTATATTCATTTGGAATAATATTTTTTGGAACTCCTTGATCAAAGCAATGTTTGATAGAAAAAAAAATTATATTTAAAAAAATATAATTATTTATAACCTTGTCAATGTCTTGACTATATATACAAGTCAAGCGGTAAAAGATATGACTTTTCATAAAAGACACAAAATTGTATGGGTGACTTCAAACTATTGAACGGTAGTGTATAGAGTGAAGGCCTGAGCAATGTCGAATAGGAAAATGGGATAAAATAGAGTATTTTTCCCAACATTACATCACCGAATGGAGATCCTTCGTAGATACTCGACTTTAGAATGACATCAACTATATAATGTTCTTTTCTCCGTAGAAAAATTCATTCATATTCAGCCTTAAAAGTAAATGTGAGCAAATTATAACCTCCAGGCCATATGAAGTATTTTTTTACTTGCCTCATAAGATTAACCCCATTTCACATATAAAACTAAATTGATCAATAATATAACAATTGACAAAGCCCGGGCAAATTTTCTTTAGAGACAATAATTAAGCATACAATATATTTTTGTCTTTAGGAAATTGACCAATGAATGAATATGTGTGAGGATTTACAAATTACAGTACTCACAGGTAGTGTTGTGTCGGTCTTTATCTAGGACCGAGGACTGCAGTCTGGTCCGGTTCGGTCCAGTCCTGTCCTGTCCTTTTTGTCGAGCCTTAAAAAAAGGAAAATTTGTTTCCTTATGACGTCATAGCCTACGTCATGTAGTCCACATCTCTTAATGCTATGAAAGAATAATCGTTTATATGAGGAAATTAATATCTTCAATGAACGGGTGACAAACTTTTTACCTCCGCCGAAGGAGGTATTGTTTTCACTGGCGTTGTTTTTGGTTTGTTTGTTTGTTTGTCAGCAGGATATCTCAAAAAGTGCGGAACGGATTCGGATGAAACTTTGTGGAGTTGTTGGAAATGCTAAAAGGAACAGGTGATTAAATTTTGGCATCTCTGAGTGCTTCTTTCAGATGCAAATGAGCTAAATACTAATAATTATTTCAAGCTAGCCTACTCTGCCAATAGATGTCGCTGTGCTGTGCTCTCAAAGAGAGAGAGCACAGCACAGCGACATCTATTGGTAAATGACAAAAAGACCAAGTGATTCATTTGGTGGGGGTCGGCGGAGGTTTGCACTCTCTGAGTCCTCTAGTTACTTATGTTATTAATAAGTATTAATTATTATTACAACAATAAATCGTCGCTGTTTAATGATAATACCCAAAATTAGCCTATAGTGGTTGAAACGAAAGGGTTGTGAATGATTTTTGTACTGCAACATTTAATGAGTAATGACCGACGATCGTATATGGAAAAGTCTATATAGTGAGAATTATTTCCCCAAATTGTCTAATATAAATATTATTTAACCCTTTTGTTGCTATTGAATGAACACCAAGTTATAATATAATATAAACATATCGTAATAGCAGTTATAACGTATTAAATAAATACTCTTTCAATATTTTATGGAAAATTAAAAGACTATCAAAAAACAATCTCAAGGACCGACCCCAAGGACTGACGGTCCTAAGACTCGACCGGACCGAATAAATTGTTTATACAAGTAAGGCTACACCTCGTTTTGAATTTTGTTTACGTGTTTGAAGGATGAAAAAGATTGGTATCCAGATGGATAGAGAAATAGTTGTCCAAATTACATCGGGTATCGCACATATGACTATAGGTGAATATAGATTTCTTATAAAAAAGGAAAAAGAGTTTTTGATTGTTATCAAATATTTTATGTATTTCCATGATGCTAAATTTTGTATGCTAAACTATGTAGAGTTTACTCATTAGCATCAGCCTTTGGTATATATATAACATATGTAATAAAATCTGTTTCTTAGTAATACAAAAACCAAGGTCCATTACTAATTATTCGCCCCATGGCCGTATTTAATTACTTAAATTTATTAAACTAAGGTGGGGTTCATCCATGAAAAAGGATCATGAATTGGGAACTTGCCCATTTGGTATTGAAAGTCACGTCCAATAGCCAAAGACTGTTTGGCTTCCTTCTGGACTTACCTAGTCCATGGGTTTTACGAGTTTGCTGCTGAGGTAATTGAATGTACGTCGTCTATTGGGCCTAGTATAAAGAATCATCCAGGCTCTCAAAAATTAACAGGATAAGTTAAATTCCAACCTCATCATTTTATCATATATATTTTTCTACTCGAAGAGATGAGCGAGTTCACACAACTGTCATTAAGTTATCGCAGCCAGAGGGGATTATATATTTTTTTTAAATTGTTGTTATTGATGATTGTAATAGTTCTTCGTGGTACACCCTTATGTTTAGTTTTATTATTAACAGATTGTTGCATGTGATTATACATTATGTATCATAGGCTCTAATGGAATAGATCCCAGTGCATTGGATCATTGCCAACCCCATTTTTTCTTTGTCTTGTAGGCATTAGCCATATACAATTATTTCACTTTTCTCATCATCAATGAGTCATCATCATGCTATAGGCTTAAAGGCTCATTGGTCTGAAGCCTAACATACTTTGTTGGACAATCTCTGCTCTAATGCAAACAAAACAATCATATATCCAAGGTTTGCCTCGTAGCCCAATGGTCTAATCGATGGCGTTATGATTCGACAGGCGCCAACCTTGAACCTCGTCATACTTTATAACAGCATAATAAGATTCAAAACCTGATATTCTAAATAAAAGTACTGCTACAAAATCCTATACTTTGTTTACCATAAATAAAATTGACATATATAAATGGATTTTTTTAAATATTTCAACAGTTCATTTTTACAAAAATTATATAAATATGTAAAAACCGATTTTAAATAAAGGGAGCTCGATTGCCGTGCGTTTTAAGGCGTGTTCAACTCTCAATGTTGGGGGCGCAGGTTCGAATCCCAAGAGGGGATGATCATTTTTGGTCTACCTCATTGATAAGATCCTAGGTTCGATAGACTAATTTTAATGCTATAATGCTTATTTATATCCAGTCGGATACTGTAATTCTGTCGAACCATATAGGCAAATATATATATAATATATATATATATATATATATATATATATATATATATATATATATATATATATATATATATAGGGTTGTTCTTATTTTTAAAAAGTTTGAAATGTTAGCAACAATGTGGATTTTCTTTTCTTGGTGATAAAAGAAGACGACATACAAAGTTTGAACAAAATCGGTCAACATTACGAGGTCGCGCCACGAGGTCAAAGTTTTAAAAATTTAGTAAAAATATAGTTTTCCGCAAATTTCTTCAAAATGGTGGACGTTACAGACTTCAATAATAATTATTAATTTAAAGGAAATCTAATTTACTACCAGACGTATGTTTGATGTTTTTTTTACAAAACAAAGTTTTCAGTAAAAACAACGAAAAAATGGAGTGTGCATTGTTAGCTTATTTCATAGCTTTTTTGTATCAATTAACTTCACTCGCCTGTAGAAGATGACTTGTTCGCTTCAGAGTAAAATAGTACTTTTAAGTTTAGTAAAACTTTAGATGATAAATCCAAAAATGACCTTGGTTGCATTATATCAATTCAGAATTCAGTACAATCTGAGTTTACATCATATGATTAAGAGCCTGTATTGACCTATAAGAAATCGATTATGAAAAAAATGAATATTAATGTGTTTCTTAGATGTGCGTCAAGGTATCCTCTCAAAATTTTACTTTGTCTTTGACGCATTTATAATCCATTATATGCGTCATTTTGTACGCGAGATAGGCTTTTTTAATGTACATATAACTTTGTACTTATTAAATTGACATGATTTAGTATACCAAAATATTAAAGCTGGTTATCAAGCTTTCATTTGATATGTTTGGTGTTCTAAAAATCGCTATACTTTAAGAGATATAAGCAAATACATTTTTGCACGTACTCTCCCCAAAAAATTAATCTTCTGATATGAGAATATACAATTACCATTTGGTAACTGCTGTTAGTGTTACCTGGATAGAAAGAAAAAAGAAGGGAGAGAAGTGAGGCAAAATACTCTCTCCCGTCTCTTTCTATCCAGGTAACACTTACAGCAGTTACCAAATGGTAATTGTATATTCTCATATCAGAAGATTAATTTTTGTGGTCATTTGATAAATAGGAACAACCCTAATATATATAAATATATATATAGTCTATTGATTTAAAGACGTAAAGGAGTTAAGTTCATCCAATTTTGAAGAAATATCCTTCAATCGAAGTAAGCTAATTTGTAATTATTAGTTATCATTCACGTCTCTTTTATTTCCAATCATCACGTCTTAGAAATACATTCCTTCATGGAGTATCCTTAAAATATTATACTCATGAGTTCAAATTGAGATAAAAACACAGATGGATCACCTCGAGAATGAGCACACGGATGCACAACAGCTAACAATCGATGATAGTTTAGGATTCGACCAGGGCCTTTGAAGCCTTTGCATGGACAGAAATGGGTTATTTAAGGAAGCAATAGCTTTCAAATTAGGAAAATTATGCCGCTCGCTCGAGCATGATTTTTTTTTCTCCCTTTCCTCTTAGATGCAGCTTATCTCAATTCCTCTTTGGCCCCACAAACTCTTTATTCCCTCTCAATTGCCATGAAAATTACAGAGGGCGTAGAGGCCTGACTGCCTGCCTGCCCTGTAATTATCTCCTATTTATATGAGAATCTCATCATATTTTCACCTCCAATTGCGGGTTACATTCCTCCCTGGTTTAGCACTTCATAAAGTCTTTTTTCTTTAATTTTGGAGGTCTTACAATTAGACGAATTGCGAAGAAGAAAGTATAATTATAGAATCCACAATTATATTTATTTTTCTTATTCTTTCGGCTCTTTTCCCCAGTTTTTGTTCTTTTATTGTTATTGTTATTCTTATTCTTTCAAGAAGAAGAAGAGTAAGAAGTGTCGGGTCAAACACCTCGTTATGTTCTAATTTACGATCCTGTATTCTGCCTGCTTCATTGCCTTATTTCATTATTATTATTTTATTCTCCATATAAGCCAAAAAAAAAGTTGTACATATATAAGGCAGGGAAAGGAAGGGAGAAGAAATAAAAAAGAATTGGAAAATGTAAAAATCTATAATTTATTCCATTTATATAACAACGAAGGTTAATAAGAGAATGGAACGGATTCGGTTGTCCGGGATCAATTTGTGAAACAAACCTCTCAAATGAAGAATTATTATTATTATTATTTATTTAAGGTCTTTATTTCAATTGTAACTGGGATACAAAGTTATAAAGACGGTAGAATTGTGTAAAAATAATGCATAAAATATACACTCAGAGAGTGCAAACCTCCGTCGTCACGAGGTCCTTATGAGCCTTCCGAGGCGGATTTTTCACGACTGGGGCGGCGTAGAGGGACGGGGGAGGGTTCCCCTCGACGGAAATTCCGAGAGGAAGACGCTCCCGGCACCCGATTTCACAGCACAGCGACATCTATTGGCAGAGTAGGCTAACTTGAAATATTTATTAGTATTTAGTTCATTTTGCATCTTAATTCTGCACTCAGAGATGCCAAAATTTAATCACTTGTTTTTTTGGCATTTCCAACAACTCCACAAAGTTCTATCCAAATCTGTTACGTACTTTTTGAGTTATCTTGCTGACAAACAAACCAACAAACCAACGCCAGTGAAAACAATACCTCCTTCGGCGGAGGTAATAAACATTATAGTTTAAAATTAGACTACCTGCCAAAAGACCTAGCTGCAATAAAGATATATCAAAGTGTTAAACAAGTTTCATAATATAAATACTAAATTCTTAATGTTGACAAGTCATAAACAAAATATAACATAACAATCAAACAAATAAATAATTTATAACTTTTGGTTGTAGAAGCAAAAATATTGTTTCACAATTTTCTTTAGATGGGTGAAATATCTGTAGGAATTCATCCAACTAAAATTCACCAAGTCGAAAGCGTAGTTCCACGAAGACCCCCTTCGATCGGGGATTCAAAATAAAAAATTGGTTTGGATCACATCTTCGAATGGTGTTCTGAATTTCTAGAGGAACATGAATAGGAAAAATAAGAAGGAGGACTCAAAATAATCCATATATTGGCGCTCTTGTAATATGGATACGGGAACCATCAGAGTGACATTGCTTGATGAATTTGCTTGTCCTCTTACACAAGAACTCTACACCATCAGTCAACTGACACTCTGAATAGCCAGATACTCCAGAGGTTTCAGAAAGTTCATGCGGTTGTCTAAAGTAAAAACTAAGATTTTTTACCCCTAACCATGTCTAAAATTGTAATAATGACCTGTGGCTGGGAGGATTACTCAAGGAGGTCAGTGAAGGAAGGAGTTATGTTCATCACTTAAGTAGTTAAAGTCGAAACATCAAGTTTTAAGGAATAGCCAAAGGATGAAATGACAATTATTAACCAGTAAGTCGTTGTTACCAATAAAAAAAAGTTAATACTCTTATGTGAAAACATAACATAAGGTGACGTCATTGGAATGTATGACTTGCTTTTTTATACCAATGATTCCACCAAGTGGAGCAGCCATTTTAGGTATATGTAGGCCATTAAATAACCTTTCAAACAATGCATTTTTTTCTTCTCCTTTGTTGATTATTCAGTCTGTGGTCAAGAGACTGTTTATGCATTTCGTATCGCAAACCATTCTTCCAAAGCAATAAAAAACTGTCCACAATGCCAAGGTTTGACTTGGGATCCGTCTCTCTCTCTCTCTCCTTCCATTTTTTATAGCGTTTCATGGCCCATAGGTAGAGATGGAAAGTCGAGGGATATTTGGGCGTGTGAAAGGAAGAATGTCTGAAGGGTGCAATTGAGTTCAAGCTCCTTGTTATCACTATTCTCTCTCCTCTCTTGAGGAATATTTATTTCATTTATGAAGCAGGCCAAGTCGGCCAGAACAGAAGGTATTTATTTTATATTTGAATCTCTGTTTTTGCTTCCGTTCGGAGGAAAGAGAATAGTGATAACAAGAAGCTTGAACTCAATTGCACCCTTTAGACATTCTCCCTTTCACACGCCCAAAATATCCCTCAACTTTCCATCTCTACCCATAGGAGACACATTAAAAGGCGCATTTTTTTCTCCTCTTCTCCTCCTCTAATGAGGGAATCCCTCGTCGTCTAATGATGTGTCACGTCAGCTGATCCTAAAGACTCCCTAAGTAGACAATGGGGACCTTCTCTCCCCCCCCCCATCATTTTGTACTAATTTGACGCTCTCAATATATTAGGAGTGATCATCTAATTTGTCATCTAGACAACACCACCACCACCTTAGAAGAAGGATGAAAAAGACTCTTGGCTTGCTAAATGAAAGAGATGGTTGTCTAGCATATATCAACCTAATCCCAGGCAGATGGGAAACAGTCAGCTAATAATACAATAACAAGAAAATAGAAATCTACCCCAGTCAGGGACTTTTTTATTCATCACCATTAGATATATTATTGATGGCAGGAATTGTTTTTCTCTATAGAGCAAAGGAATCCCTCATTAATTGTTTGGGTAAGGTCATACTTTTTACCCAATATATTTTACCGCCATTTTCCCTTTGACATAATTCCATTTCATTAATAGTTGTTATTTTTCTGAAATACTTTTTGGGAATAAAATAATTATATTTACTTATCGTAATTATGTCATTTATTAATATCATTAACATTGTTATTACTATTTATTTTAATAAAATAGCAATTCCGTTCGTCTGTTTGTTTCTGTGAATCCACATAATTTGGACATAAAATAATTAAGGGAGTGCGATAGCCGTGTACGTTGAGGTGTGCTCAACTCTCAATGTTAGGGGTGCAGATTCGAATACTCCCGAGAGGGGATGGTCAATTTTTGGTCTAAGAGTATCCTAGGTTCGATAGACTAATTTTAATGCTATAATGCTTGTTCATATCCTGTCGGATGCAATTTTATCGAACCATATGGGCAATAAATTATCTGGAGGACTTTGGGTTACTAAAAAATATTTTTAAGCACTATGTTCCTGGAGCAATTATTAATAATAAAAAATCGGTCCGTTTATTTGTGTGTTCGGTCCCTCTTATCTTCTAAACACATAGTTATATATTTATCAACTTTTATACAGGCTGTGAGCGTTCAGCTTTTTTTGCGTTCAGCGTTCCGTTCAGCGTTCAAAAAAAATTAGCGTTCCGTTCAATGTTTTTGCGTTCAGCGTTCCGTTAGCGTTCAATATTTAAAACGAATTTCCAAAAAGTACTGCGTAGTGATGACGTTTTTTTTTTAGAAAAGATTTCCAAAAAGTACTGCGTAGTGATGACGTTTTTTTTTAGAAAAGAATTTCCCAAAAAGTACTGCGTATTGATGACGTTTTTTTTTTAGAAAAGAATTTCCAAAAAAAGTACTGCGTATTGATGACGTTTTTTTTTTTTGAAAAGAATTTCCAAAAAAAGTCAAAGAAAAGTTGGGAAAAATTGAACGCTGAACGCAAAACTCTTTTTTTTGCGTTCAACGTTCAGCGTTCAAAAAAAAGTTGCGTTCCGTTCAGCGTTCCGTTCATTGAACGTGCGTTCAGCTGAACGCCGTTCAATTTTGCGTTCCGTTCACAAGCCTGCTTTTATATGGATAAGTTTGAGTAGACAAGGAAATATTCGGTCAAAGGTGACATTCTCAGAAAATTCCTGGGCAACCGCTAGTTATATATATATATATATATATATATATATATATATATATATATATATATATATATATATATATATATATAGCGTAGGGGAGATGTTTGGTTTTGGGGGGTAGCTTTCAATTTGTCCGAATTTTAACAAGAACTGTTTAACGAAAAATAATCGAATGAAGAAAGCTATGAGATTCATATTTTCTTTATAATAATTTCATTCTATTCATTATATTATATTTATTTGGTTATAATTAAAAATCCGGTTGCTTTCATAATTTCATATTTTTTACTACAACTTAAATGCCCGAATACCTCACCCAATTTTCCCGAATTTGAGAACTCAGCCGAATTTTTTTTGGGGGGAGGGCAGTTGCCCCCCTGTCTCCTACGCCTATGTATATATATATATATATTACAAAACTATGGAGTCCAAAAAATCATCCCCATAATACTCCCTCCTCGACAAATTGTTAAAAAATTAATTTGGTATAGAAGTATATATACATATATTTTCATTGGTTTATATATTTACTAATGCTACATGGGGTATTGTTCAGATTTTTATTAGTTAATATATTGAATAATGATTCATGAGATATTGTTCAGTTCAATGGCACACGGAAAGATTTCGTGTCTAGAGCGCTTCTTTTTTCCTCACTCACGAAAGGGACCCAATAAAATAATGGACGTGGAAATAAATTAACATCGTAGCGAAGTTAAATATTCTCGATTCTCCTTTTGAATAGATATAATAGGAAGAGGAGTTGATGTTCATGGCTCTTTCATCCGGAATTTGATGATCTTCAAGTCATTTTGGACTACCATGGAGCTAGGTTCATTAGGAAATCATGAGGCTTCTTTAATAGAAATACAGGACTGAGGAGATCATTAGGGATTTCCACTAAAAGGAACAAGTCTTCAATATGGAGGAGGTGATGGTAGGAGGGCCCCTTCCTGAAGACGAGGACTATAACTCCTCTCACGAAGACGAGGATGGGAAAATCCTATAACAGAGACGAGGGATGGGAAGTTCTAAATCAAAGACGAGGGAAGGGATTCCTCTCATGAAGACGAAGGATTGGACTCCTTTCGAGGACGAGGGATGGGACTCCTTTAACGAAGACGAGGGGCGGGAATTTGGTGCCTTTCTGGAAGGGAGGTGACTGACTCGAGGGGGTCCAAGGCATTGTCTGTATGTGTTGAGGTGCCTTCATTCGGCCGGGTTGAAAAGTTTGAATACTCGACTCGGATCATTGGAGGCTCTTTCATTTTATTATTGTTGACTCTGACGTCACCCCTCACTCTATCCTTTCAAATATTCCATTTATAACAATCGCGCCCGAAATTAGGCATATATTTCTTCTTCTTTATGTATTTACTTTTAGAGTGCTTCTAACATCGGTATGTTTTATATTTAAGACAATACGTATCATTTACCATAATTCTGGAGATTTTTATCTATAATTGACACAAAGAAGAGATTATTTATCTAAAATTTCAAAAATAAAATCATTCCATGTCATTATATACTCAGTTTATATAATAAATAGTATTTGTACAATACTTAGATACATTCCACTAAAAAACTTGCCTACCTATGTATTTGGTCCTTTCTTCCATGAGTCATAATTCTCCTTTTCTACCTTGGTCCATTCTTTCCTGGTCCATTTCTTCCTAGTCCATATTTCCTGTCCATTTCTTCTGGACACCGAAAACATAACATAAGGTGACGTCATTGGAATGTATGACTTGCTTTTTTATACCAATGATTCCACCAAGTGGAGCAGCCATTTTAGGTATATGTACGCCATTGAACAAACTTTCAAACAATGCATTTTTTTCTTCTCCTTTGTTGATTATTCAATCTGTGGGCAAGAGACTGCTTATGCATTTCGTATCGGAAACCATTCTTCCAAAGCAATAAAAACATAAGATTCATAATGGTAATCAAAATATTTTTTAAGGTTAAAATTGTGTATCGCTGCTGCGTTTTGGAGACAGTGCTGAGGGAGCTCGATAGCCGTGCGTTTTAAGGCGTGTTCAACTCTCAATGTTGGGGGCGCAGGTTCGAATCCCGAGAAGGGATGGTTATTTTGGTCTACCTCATTGATAAGAATCTAGGTTCGATATACTAATTATAATGCTATAATGCTTATTTATATCCTGTCTGAGGCAATTCTGCCGAACCTTATAGGAAAAAAAAGCTTAAAAAGAAACATAAATAAACATTATAATTTAAAACTTTAGCAAATGTTTTATGCGTTAGATCAATCTTTTGAAGCAGTACATAAATGATATAATATGCTTATTTTTGCTTCATAAAAAATGATGGTTAATTACAATCAAACGTGTTTGAGTGTAAACGAGCTAATATTATATTTTGAACCATGGTTCATTGTTTCTTATTAGACACACATTTTGATTAATTGAACACATTTGTTGATAATTGCTAATTAAAGCCATAAGAAAATTGTTTATTGTTGTTTTTGTTAGCTTGAACAAAAATAGTTTTTGTGCAAAAATAAAGCTGGCTATTCCTGAATTTATCACGTTTATATCATCAGTTGTTATAAGTATTATTATAAATATATCAAAGATATGTTGAGGCGCGTATCCCGTCACTTACTGGATCTTATAAGAGCTAATACAAAAAATATATGGATATGCCTTTGATAAACACAAACATATCTAAAAAATAAATGAAAGTATTAAACTTGTCTCTAAAATAAATAGAAAAACTCAGAATAAGTAAAATCATTATCCATTAAAGGTGTTGGCAATCAAATTCTATAAATTTGGAAATGTAAAGAAAGGAAAAATAATATTGTAAATAATTTCAGTATTTCAGAATTAATTATATTAATTGTGCTGTTGTAACACCGATACCCCATTGTGTGGTTGTGTTCTTAACATTAGTGTCTATTGTTTGTATGTACCTATGTAATCGGCGATAAATTTCTAACTTACTAACTAAGGTGTTGGCATCAAACCAAATATAAGTTCAGCTTTGGGGAAAGTATCCTGTTTATTATTATTATTATTATTCTCGTCTTGACCATGCATTTTTATTATTAGGTAAATTAAAAGAATTTTTAATTTTTCTACAATTATGTCGACATCGCCAATAAAAAAACTCATTATTTAAACTACTTTCAGAGAATATTTTTGGCCCATTTATCTAAAAAAAAGATCTATAAAATTAGGGGGTATCTTGTTTGGGCCACTATATAGAAATCAATTTTATCTTATCTATCTAAGATTTTTGAAACGCTGAAATAGAGATTGCCAACAAGATATCAATTTTATCATTCCCCCCCCCCCCTCATGTTTTTTATTATGTAACTAAAATAAATACATAAAATCCAGACAAATGCAAAACAAGAATATATGTAATTAAACATTTTAGTTTAACATTTTTGCTCTGGGGTAGAACGCATAAAATAAAATATCAAACAATACCACGTAAAAGCTAATGATTTAACAAACATTTTCTGCGAAACAACTATTAAGAATTTTAAAAACAAAACATGAACTAGAGGCATATATACACTCAGAGAGTGTGTACCTCCGCCGATCCCCACAACATTCCCATTCAAACATTCTCCCTTTCACACGCCCGATTTATATCTCTAATCATTGTTTCCTCTCTGTTAGCTCATTTTGCATATTAAAAAAGCACTCAGAGACGGGAAGAGGAAGAAGTTTAAGCTACGTCACTGGGTTAACATAGTCCTGAGCTGATATATGAACAATAATACGTCAATGAATATTTTTTTAGCGTTTGTTCTTTCCTACTCCCTGAATAGAGACCCCATTTCATTATTATTAGTAGTAGTATTTGCTCATTTTGCATATTAAAAAAGCACTTAGAGATGCCAAAATTTAATCACTTGTTTCTTTTGACATTTCCAACAACTCCACAAAGTTTCATTCGAATCCGTTCAGTACTTTTTGAGTTATCCTGCTGACAAACTAACAAACCAACAAAACAAACCAACACCAACAAACGCCAGTGAAAACAATACCTCCTTCGGCGGAGGTAATTATTAACTACAAACAAAGCAGAATTATGCAAAGTGCTAAAAATTATTTAATGTTTTTGAAATTATTTTTATAAGTATTTGGTGTTGGATGGAGAGGCTTAGATAATACTTAATTATCCTTCCGGTGGACGTCCACGTTCCTCTTTCGTCTGGCAAAGGGACTTTCAACGATAATGCCGCATATTTTGCACTGCAGATAAAAATATGCTTCTTAAATGGAGGGGTTCGTAGGAGTTCAGCTTATGACAAATCATTTTTCTGTCATGTCGTCAGTGTTTTGTAAAATAAGTTTGATTTTACAAATATCAAGTGATACAAAAAATTGATTATTTATATGTGAATACTTTTTTTTCATAATAATATATATGTTATTAAATGTAAAAAACAACATTTGAATCGTAACAAAAGCTTTCCGTACCATCCTAAGAATACGCTTATAAAAATAAATCTTCTTTCTTCACAAAATCTCCGACACCTTGAAATGAATGTTTTTTACACTTTTATTGTGCGGTCAACTAAACTAAGTTTTATGACCGTATAGCCCCGCAATTATGGGAGACAAAAAAAACCATACAGCCATAAATCAACTTCTGACTCAATTTATTTTGGAAAAAAATCTCTTCACGAACTCTAATATTTATTAATCCTACTATTTGTTACTCCATGGAGATTATATATTTTTTCTACAATTTCTACTACGTTAACCCTTAGATACATAAGTGGGTCAAAAATGACCCGGTGAGGTTGTTTTCTTGAAATATCTCGTAATGAAAAATTGTTATTATTTCATATTCCAGGTTTCCTCAAAAAACATGTTTTGATTTAATGCCTTTTACATTTTTAACTTACCTTTATACATTTTAAGAAATTGTAGTTTTGTATTGCAGGTAGTTTGTCTGAACTGCATATAGTGATGAGACAAGACACATTTTTCTATTGCTGTTCTGGGTAATTTTCTTTTTCAAAAATGTTAAAAAGTGAAAAATAAAGATATTTCAAACATGAAATCATTCTTGTGTGGTCCTAAATATAATACTAAATATTATACAAGTGATTATTCTTAACCAAAATGACAAAAGCGGCATAAAAACACATTGATTCTAACATGGGTCATTTTTGACCCACTTATGGAAGAGTGTAGGGTACAGTTAGGGTATAGCAAAATCGAAGTTTTTTTTCGGCCTCTGCCGAAATTGAAACGCCTTCTTTCGGCAATCGAAAAAAAACGAAAAAAATCGAAAGATGATATTCTTATTATACCTTTAACAATAAAAAACTAATAGCGAGCAATATGATGTTTGTTAAATCATAATGATGAGATGTTAGACATCAGTTTTACAAATTATAATAATAGATGCTAAGGAAATCCAAAGGTTTAGTTTTATTGACAATTTGTTTTTCAGGCAAACAATTTTGAGAGCAAAACTAAAATGTTATACTACAATTAGAGATGTATGGCACATAGAAACAATTTTGAAAGAAAAACTACCTGGGTATATTATAATTAAAGATATTTATGGCACATAGAAAAAACTATTATCAACGATGAAAATGCCACGAAAAACGAAAAAGTGTGCGTTAGAGAGAGTGAGATCACTTTTTATTATGCAAGAAGAAATGTCGCAGCATGCAAAGGGTGTCTAGGCTTCTGTCATCTAAACAGCTGCGAAGTTTTGTCAGGAATAATCCTGCGGCGGAAAATGCTCTTTCTGCTTCCACACTAGTGGGAGGAATTGTTTTGAGAGCGTGAAAGACTTTGGAGAGGGTTGGCGGTAGAGTTCCCGTCGCATCGAAGCTGCTGAACTCTCTTTTAATATGTCCATTAATTCCGTTGACAGAGGAGAGATAATTGGTGCTAGGTTTTTCCTTGGCGTTGAGAAAATCTTTCAACTCCTCCGCTCTCGACTTTTTGCTCGGAGGTTCATCAGTCTGAGACGGAGGTCTGGGTTTTCTACTTTAACCTCGGCGTTTGCCTCCCAAAATAGTTTGATGTAAAGCTCTTGGGCGGTTTTGATGAGCTCTTTACGGGGAGGATAAATGAGTGATGACTCTTCAAGATCGTCACCAGACAAGTATCGAAGAAGACCAGAGATTTGAGGCAGTCGTCGTTGCTCCAAACGCCGAGAAATGGCTTGATGCATCGAAGCTCCAAACTGGGTCGTGTCTTTGCTTAATCTGGTGAGGATGAACTCCATAAATCACTTGGTGATCTCCAGTGTGAACATTCAAACATGTGAACCTACAGATGGATTAAAGCGGAGAAATTTGTATGTGAGAGAGAAAGAAACAAGGAGACAGACAGAGACACTAGATACATGCAGATCACAGAGAGAGAGAGAAAGAAAGGGGGGGGGGGAGAAGAGGCACATATACACTGACACAGAAACAGCGCTCCAAATTAAAACCAATAATTCTGTTTGGCTTATTGCAAAATCCACAATCCCCGAATCAATTGCTCTAGAGCGAGGAAAGTATATCATACAAATGTTTTTTTCTCAAAGTAGATCTGAAATATATCATTGGCAAATGTCTAACCTTTTATTGTTAATCGACGTCCACTCGTCAAGACTGATGGAAAACTTTTAAGTTTTGCGTAACTTTTGTAATTTTATCTTGATCTCATCTTTTATTTCGTCGGCAAAGGCTAAAACGTGAGATTTGACGGAGCGAGGATCCTTCACAACCTTGAAGCCACGGGCACGTAGTCCTTCTTGAATGTCAACGCTGGTGGCGATGGTTCTAAATGAAATTCGGTCGATGCTTGTCATTCGCGCGAAAACTAAACATTAATGCCAAAATCAGACGGACAGTTAATTAAATTGTTATAGAATGTTAATTTTTATCTTATTTAAAAAATTGTTCAAAAACAAATTGTTCCAAAGAAGTTGTTCAAAAACAAATTGTTCAAAAGAAATTGTTCAAAATCAAATTGGAAGAAAAACATTTTTCTAATATATTTACTTTTATAAAAATTCAATGATTTATAATAATATACATCACCCATTGACTGAGTTTCTTTTCGAGTAAGTGCCGCAATGATTGACGGCTGAGTTGATGGGGCGATTGAATCCTTGTCCAAAGTTTTCTTCTTGGTGGCTGAAACTACTTGAAGAAAGTGGACTTTGTTCAGGTGGTAGAGAGATGTGTCACATGTTGGGTTTTTACAGATTTTGTTGCATTTCGTACATTTGACCTCTTTGTTATCGTCTTTATTCTTTAGGAAATGCTTCCAACATGGAGCAGGCTTCTCGATTGCCACCCACTCTTTCACCATGGTAAAGCTAACTTGGACTGTTTGTAAACTGAGGAAGAAAATAACTCTAGTTGCGTGAAAAAATATGCTTTAACCCAGACATTCGATGGCGACAAACCTTTTTTTCGAGCTTTCATCTCCACGTGTATAGTACTTCTACGTATTAACATAAGTACGTTTTTTTAACGTTTTGGGATGGATAAAAGAAATACATTCAATATTAAACGTATATAAAGGAGAACAGAACGGATATTTTGGCGCCAGACTGACAACAACATACAAGTACGAGTATGAAGTTGTATATATTTGTTGAACCTTTCATAAAGCTAAATAATAACTAACGCGTTCTTAAAATAATGACATAATAATAATACAATTATCGCTCATGGATTGGGGGTGTAAATACTTCCAATATTGCTATGAGACTGAGAAATAATTTTCGAATTTTTTGCCAAGTTCGAACGCCACTTTCGGTGCCAAACCGAATCGAAGGGTCTTCCATCGCTTCGGCACGCCGATTCGCTTCGGCATCTTGCTCTAGGTACAGTCACTCATGCATCTATGGGTTAATCTCTAATCAAGATTTTCCTATATTTTAGTTTTACATTGTCCTCTGCTATACTTCAAATAAGTTATTGAGGATATTTCTAATAGGCATTGAATCATGATTCAATACTTTAATGAGATCAGGAAGTAAAGAATACTTATTTAAAAAATGCAGTAAAGATGACACTCTTATGATGATTGAAGACACCACAGAGCGAGATTTCAAGGAAGTCAAAGTTTTTTTTTATAAATAGGATTTTATTGCCTCACATCCAAATAACATTTTCGGAAGGGTCACATGCAAAAAAAAATATAAATTCACTCATGGTGCCCTCGCAACGATTCTTCAGAGGTCATCTAAAGGAAGTCAAAGTTATCCTGAAAAGTAAGATGCTACACAGTGCTATGTCATCCCAAGCTTAGGCAACATTACAGACCCTATATATTGTGCGCCTCAGATTCAAAGGTAGTAATTTAGTACTCAGAATCACTCTTCTAGTTCTGAACTAATTGTATGGAGCGCGAAGGCTCAGTGTGTTAAGTTTGTTCAACTCTCAATGTTGAGGGCGGTGGATCGACTCACAGAGAGGGGATGGCCGTTTTTGGTCTACATCATTGATAAGGTTCGATAGACTAATTTTTAATGCTTATTTATATCCTGTCGGATGCAATTCTATCGAACTAAATAGGCAAAAAAAACAGATTCCTCCTCATCGTAAGTACCACACTGCATGCTATAACTTTTAAATTGTCTGGTTTGCTTGTTTATGATTTAGACTATGGTTTTTACTCGTCGTAAAGATCTACACCACACGTGCACCCCCGCCAAAGTTGCGTCCTAAAAATCGAATGATAGTAGATAAGGTATTATTACAAAAGCTAAATGACAATATATTTCTTTAAGGAAAATTAGAGCCCTTTAGTTTTTTATTGCTGCACGAATCACAGATAATTAAGACTAAAGTCATGTCGGACCCCTTTTATTGGGTCCATTCCAGCCTTAGGACCGATCCTATCAGTCCATAGGACCACAGGTCTTGAGATTGTCTATGGACAGTCCTTTAATTTTCCATAAAATGTTTGAAAGAGTAGTTATTTAATACATTCTAACTTAAAATGTATTTTTCTCTATATGTATACAATCTATACTTGTATACTATAGCTTGGTGTTAATTCAATAGCAACAAAAAATAATTATATTATACAATTTGTAAACATTTCTTTCTCATTACATAGGTTTCTCAGTATACGATCGTCGGTCATTACTCATTAAATGCTTCTGTAAAATAATTCAATTCAACAACTGTAGGCATTTTTTAAGTATTGTGATCAAGCATCGACAATTTATTGTTGTAATAATAACACTGGGCAACAGCCAAATTTAGGTCGGACTAATTTTCACTAATTCTTATAGAGTTTTATCCACTGATTCCGAATATGGTATTCATTTTTCAAAGTTAGTGATAAATTCAGAGCTAAATGGATTTCAAATTTTCAGCACTTTTTCAATTCAGAGCCATTATTGACATACAAGGACTGAAGTATGTATAGAAAAAATAAAAAACAATGATTTGATAGAGCTTAGATCAAAGTACTCATTTCAATTTTTATTTGGTCTCTGGCACATTTAGGCTTTAAAATATATGTCATTTTGTACGAAAAATGAAGGGTTTTTCTTAGAGACTCACTGTTCCTTACTGTTCCTCACTAAAAGGTCTTACATGATTAAAATTCATATGAATATGAAGAAAAAATATCAAGCTTTAATTTGATATGCTTGGTGTTCCATAAAATGCCTTATTTTAATCCAAATTAGCAAATGAATATTTTTTAAATCCTCTCCATTTTGCCCTTTTTTAGAGAAATTCATAAGTCACCCAGTGAGATAGAAACAGAGAGAGAAACTGACGTCACAACGTAGGTAAACAATAAAGAGGAATTTTACTCCTTTCATTGGAATTTGAGTGTTTTTACCGGATATCTTCCGAGGATCCAGGATTCCTAATGACTGGCCTGCCGGCCGTGCCGTCGTACACAACATTTGTGACAAGAATTCACCGTGACACAGCCTCGGATCAAGCATGGAGCACGGAGTGGAACCTTAGGAGGACATGACTCCCCAGAGCATAGGTGCTCAGCCTATTCTCTTTGCATCAAAGAGGATGACGAGTCGGAGACAGACAGACAGACCCTCAAAGACCCCTCCTAAATGCTGGTTGCCTGGCTTATTCCGTCTGCATCAAAGAAGATGACGTGTCGGAAACCCCGGAGGGAGGGAGGAATGCACTCCCGTGAGAGAGAGAGAGAGAGAGTCATTGCCCTTGTTCTGTCTACCTACTAACCTATTCTATCGGGGAGTCTCCTATTCAAGTGAATCCATCGTTTTTGCAGCAGAAAAATGAATTTTTACGTTTTCGTTTGCTAAATTCACCTTTTATTAAGTATGGAATGGATGCAGCCACCCACCCACGTCCTTCAAACTCATAGCCGCCGCCCCGAGGAGCCCAGGAGCGTACTGCCAAGACAAAGACATCCAACAACACAATCCTTTCACCAGCCACAAATCACAATGATACACATCATTCATTTATGAGACGCGCAGTTGTCTACCCACCAATCCGCCGCCGTCCTCTATTCCGGGGGGGGGGGGGGTCTACTTGCCCAACATCCACTCATCCTGAAACAGAGCACTAGTTCAACAGTAGCCGCCGGGCATGCCATGAAGATACCACACAAGCGAACCTGCATGGAACTGGGGAGACTCCCATCCCCCACACACTCAGAAGGCGGACCGAACACCACCAGCCCTCGCATGCATTGGCCTCACTCTTCACGTCACTCTAAATCCATTACTTGGGAACAAAGCAAAGACTTTCCAACACCCTCAGGTGGAAGCCATCTCCCCCATGGGGCCCGAGTCCTTTACGGAGCGCTATGGCATCAGCTCCACCAAGTACGACCTCCTCCAGATAATTTCAAAGTGGACAGGGGGGAAAAATATCTAATTAACTCAACTAAATTATTTTTATACTTATTTTATCCCGGTGCTAAAAATTGGCAACATGCAATTTAGACGTATTTATAATTTTTAATGTACATCATTCAGTTTAAAATATACCATCAGATAATTAATATATGTTGTTAAAAATCATTTTTCTTATTAAAAAACATAGGGCGATACACATGAAAAAAAGTCAACTGATAATGAACAAAAAAATATCAATTTTTGTCCCATAATGGATCTTTAAATCAATTTAGCATGAAAACCTGACCTGATGAAGATAAACGTATATAATTTCCTGATTAAGCAGTGCAAAACTCCTAAATAAGTTGTTGAAATCGCAAGCAACTATCAAGAATTAAAAATAAATAGTTTAAAGAGTATTTTTTATATTATTCAGGCTCCAAAATTTACATCACATAACATATGTATATCTAAAACGTAAAAGAGGAATTACATACTTTGACAGCATTGAACATTTTAGTTTAAATTATCCCCCCCCCCCCCCCTGATAAGCCTTTCAGCACAAATTAAAATTAATAACAGCCGATTAGAACATCTAAAGAAAAGCAAATGAGGGGCTTGACAAATGACAAACAATGTATAAAAGATGTAAAAGTTCTATCAAAAAAATCAATTTTTGTTAAAAAAGCTTCATACGTCAATAAGTTGACGTTTAAAGAAATTAAAATATTGTGAGTTTATGATGAAGACGTCTCCTTTTGCCGTATACTAGGTAACATTTAATCTGGTAATGATATAAGATACAACAAAATATAATAAAATATTTAGGGGAAGGAATTATGTGTAATAACATCAATAAGCATTGTAGTTTAAAACTATTCCTCGACTGAGTTGCCTTTCAAAACATAAAATATAACAACAAAATATTCATAGATAATGCCAAATCATCAAAAAATACATAAACACACACAAACGTTAAAACCATAATAAATCATTTAAATAAATTAAATTCTTTTAAAAGTTTCATAAGATTTAATTATATTTTTTAACATTGTAAAATATTTGCCGAAACTTTGGGGTAGAACTAAAATAAATCCGCCGCATATTGTCATACAGTACCAGAAGTGTTAGGAATCTTCAAAGAGAAGAACGAATAACGAGCAGCAGAAGATATTAGAACGGCTCTTATTTCCTCCGGGTCCATAGGATCATTTTTGCAGAGTTACTCGCAATGAGTGATTAAGCACCCAATAAAGCACACTCCAGTGCCTTCAAATTATCGGTCCATTACTCCAAACAGTACACATGCTTTTACATTCACCTCAATGTTATGTCCATTAACATTTAGAGCTACCAACATTATTCAAAATCTGAACATGAAGGCAGTCTACAAAGGCGTGTATAGTTGAATTAAATATCCTTCCGCAGTTTTTGCCGGAGAACTGAAGAATAGCAGGTTGCCCGAGATCTGAAGTTGCGCAGTGAATTTTTATCATCGTACATGCTAACCATGGATTTTTTTAAATGCCATTCATCAGGAAAGTCTAAAAGAGTAGAATAAAACTTGCACAGTTTATTGACTTCGTCGTCATGTTGGCGGTTAAAACACATTTTCATGTGCCAAGGAGAATATGGCATATGAGTTCCATAATTTCCTTCCTCTGGAATGCTGCTTCTTGAAATGGAACACTTTGTTGACGTGTGTCCTTCAAATGATGATCAGTTTCCTGAACTCCCAGTGTTATAGAGAACAATTTCTGAAAAGATAAGAAGGTATATCAATGGAGACAAGTATATATATGCTATGTTTCAACACAACAAACTATATTTTTATTTAGTCAGGACTTAGATGAAACCTTCGAGTATATAAATGCAGTACCTAAAAATACATTATAGCTGAGGAACTCTTAGTTATCAGTGAAATGGTTGAAATCACTATTTTTGAACGGATTGAGTGTCCAGGCTTCTTGACGTGTTTGTTGAGATTAATTAGGTCGACACATAGTCAGAGTCCACTGCTGGGTTTTGAGACGGCCGTAGGCTCGTGTTTCTCTGCTATGGCCCCTTCCTGACAAGGCTGAAGAGAACTTCTTGGTCTCCTCTCGCATAGGTATGATGATAGGTCTTGGAGCATTGATGTGGAATGGTGTGGCGCCTTCTCGCGAATTGATGTGGATTGAAATTGCGTTGTGAGCGGTAGAAGGCCCTCCACCCCTCCCTCCATTCCTTGAATTCCCGGAAGAATACGTACAAAGCTTTTTAGTATATGATGGTGAAGCCTTTGGAGATCCAGGGGGACTTCATGACGAGGATTGCTGTCCTGTGCCCTGATAGGTAAGCTAGCTAGCCGTTCGGTGCCTATTGGGATCTTTATCTCCAGGTTTTCACTTAGGGTGAGGTGTTCATCCTTCTCGTCTTCCACTTTGTTTTCGAAGACGAAGCATGTATTTCATACACATAAACCACCGACCTATACAATAACTGGCCACTCAAGAGAAAAATAAAAAAATAGAGCCACTTAACAAGGAGTTCAAATGACTGCCTCACTTGGTGAAGCAATTAAGTAGTATTGGGACTAAATAAAAAGAAAATATAGCAAAAAATATCCAGTGATGTCATTCTATCTTATGCTTCATAAAAATAGTCGCTTACAATGACGTCACTGGAGAGTCATTTCTTTCTTTTTATATTCCTTAGAACTTGGTACTTAGACTTTGAATGCTCAAAGGACAATAATACTAGAGTAAGATAGCAATGCATCATAATTATTCTTATAGGCGATTCACAGCTCCATTTCTCAAGTCAGAACACAGGTATTTGGAGGCAAGAATTATGATCTCATGAGGATGCTTGTGATTAATTTTCTCCGTGTTGTTGAGATGATTTTAGTTGGTGGTCTTTCCTCGGCGAAAATTAGGGGACCTATGAGGATGATGATAACTAATGGAAATGAAAAAAACAACCACTTTATGGAATAAATCACTATTTCGACACCATACGCGTGAAATTAACTTCCAAAAACTGAGATTCACCTCCGTACGGGGTATTCCTCGAAATACGTAGGATCTATTTGACTCCTTTATGATCTAGGAAGTCGGAAACATTCTCGGGATGCTGGATGATATTGAACCTGTCAGATCACATGAATCAAGGACGACCCACACTAAAAAGGAAGCCCAGCCTCACTCAGAAAAAAAATAAAAAATAATAATATCTCACTCCCTTTATATTTAAATCCTGTGTAAGATTTGTTGTTATGATGAGGTTGGGTTGAGAGTCTTGTTTTTAAGGCTTAAAAAAATTCCGTTATTTATTCTTGTGACGTCACCATGAACTACTTCTTCTTGATGAAAAAGCATTTTTAAATTTTTATCGACTTGCAAAAATAAATCCTTAATTTCTCCGCATAAACAAAAAACACCTCTCTGAATTTTTGATATGTGCTAGAAAACCCTTGTAACTATATGATACGACACTTAACTTTTTCTGCCATAACAAATCCTAACTCACAATAACGATTGGCTATAAATATGAAGCTCAAAGACAAAAAATAAAAAGTTCCATTTCTCGAAAATGGAGGCTTCGAATGCAAAAAATAAATATCGAGGAGCTTGATCTTTCACAATCCAACAATATAAGTAAATAGGATTTCGGAATAATTTCATAGGGACTCAAAAAAATGAAAAAAATATTCAGGCTATAACTTTGGCCGTAAAAAGTGTTCAAATTCAAAGTCTAATAACTTTGCCCCCACTTCAAATTTTGTTCTGAAACTTTAAATATATAGTTTATGGGACAAAATCCTTTCTGCTGTGAATTTCGTGAGGATCCATGAACCTTGATTTCATTGAAGTCAAATATTTTTTGGAATGACCCATATATTTGTTTGAACCTTCATAAAGCTAAATAATATCTAACGCGTTCTTAAAATAATGACATAATAATAATACAATTGTCGCTCATGGATTGGGGGTGTAAATACTTCAATATTGCTATGAGACTGAGAAAGAAATTTCGATTTTTTGCCAAGTTCGAACGCCACTTTCGGTGCCAAACCGAATCGAAGGTCTTCCATCGCTTCGGCACGCCGATTCGCTTCGGCATCCTTGCTCTAGGTACAGTCACTCATGCATCTATGGGTTAATCTCTAATCAAGATTTTCCTATATTTTAGTTTACATTGTCCTCTGCTATACTTCAAATAAGTTATTGAGGATATTTCTAATAGGCATGAATCATGATTCAATACTTTAATGAGATCAGGAAGTAAAAATACTTATTTAAAAATGCAGTAAAGATGACACTATTATGATGATTGAAGACACCACAGAGCGAGATTTCAAGGAAGTCAAAGTTTTTTATAAATAGGATTTTATTGCCTCACATCCAAAATAACATTTTCGGAAGGGTCACATGCAAAAAATATATAAATTCACTCAATGGTGCCCTCGCACGATTTCTTCAGAGGTCATCTAAAGGAAGTCAAAGTTATCCTGAAAGTAAGATGCTACACAGTGCTAGTCATCCCAGCTTAGGCAACATTACAGACCCTAGAATATGTGCGCCTCAGATTCAAGGGTAGTAATTTAGTACTCAGAATCACTCTTCAAGTTCTGAACTAATGCATGGAGCGCGAAGGCTCAGTGTGTTAAGTTTTGTTCAACTCTCATGTTGAGGGGGGTGGATCGACTCCACAGGAGGGGATGACCGTTTTGGTCTACATCATTGATAAGGTTCGATAGACTAATTTTAATGCTTATTTATATCTGTCGGATGCAATTCTATCGAACTAAATAGGCAAAAAAAAACACAGATTCCTCCCATCGTAAGTACCACACTGCATGCTATACTTTAAATTGTCTGGTTTGCTTGTGTTATGATTTAGACTATGGTTTTTACTCGTCGTAAAGATCTACACCACACGTGCACCCCCCGCCAAAGTTGCATCCTAAAAATCGAATGATAGTAGATAAGGTATTATTACAAAAGCTAAATGGCAATATATTTCTTTAAGGAAAATTCGAGCCCTTTAGTTTTTATTGCTGCACGAATCACAGATATTTAAGACTAAAGTCGGTCGGACCCCTTTTATTGGGTCCATTCCAGTCTTAGGACCGATCCTATCAGTCCATAGGACCACAGGTCTTTGAGATGTCTATGGACAGTCTTTTAATTTTCCATAAAATGTTTGAAAGAGTAGTTATTTAATACATTCTAACTTAAAATGTATTTTTCTCTATGTATACAATATATACTTGTATACTATAGCTTGGTGTTAATTCAATAGCAACAAAAAATAATTATATTATACAATTTGTAAACATTTTATTTCTCATTACATAGGTTTCTCAGTATACGATCGTCGGTCATTACTCATTAAAGCTTCTGTAAAATAATCAATTCAACCACTGTAGGCATTTTTAAAGTATTGTCATCAAGCATCGACAATTATGTTGTAATAATAACACTGAGCAACAGCCAAATTTAGGTCGGACTAATTTTCACTAATTCTTATGAAATTGTCTGGAGGAGGTCGTCCTTGGGGATGGGAGTCTCTCCCCAGTTCCATGCTGGTTCGCTTGTGTGGTATCTTCATGGCATGCCCGGCGGCTACTGTTTCAGGATGAGTGGATGTAGGGCAGGTGCCCCCCCCCCCCCCGGAATAGAGGACGGCGGCGGATTAGTGGGTAGACAACTGCGCGTCTCATAAATGAATGATGTGTATCATTGGTGATTTGTGGCTGGTGAAAGGATGGTGTTGTTGTATGTCTTGTCTTTGTCTTGGCAGTACGCTCTTGGGCTCCTCGGGGCGGCGGCTATGAGTTTGAAGGACGTGGGTGGGTGGCTGGAAGGGAGGTCGTCCCGCTGCATCTTTCTATACTTAATAAAAGGTGAATTTAGCAAATGAAAAACGTAAGTAATTCATTTTCTGCTGCAAAAAACGATGGATTCACTTGAATAGGAGACTCCCGGTAGAATAGGCTAGTAGGTAGACAGAACAAGGGCAATGACTCTCTCTCTCTCTCTCACGGGAGTGCATTCCTCCCTCCCTCTGGGTGTCCGACACGTCATCTTTTTGATGCAGACGGAAATAAGCCAGGCAACCAGCATTTATGAGGGGTGTTTGAGGGTCTGTCTGTCTGTCTCCGACTCGTCATCCTTTGAGCAAAAGAGAATAGGCTGAGCACCTATGCTCTGGGGAGTCATGTCCCCCTAAGGTTCCACTCCGTGCTCCATGCTTGATCCGAGGCTGTGTCACGGTGAATTCTTGTCACAAATGTTGTGTACGACGGCACGGCGGCAGGCCAGTCATTAGGAATCCGGATCCTCGGAAGATATCCGGTAAAAAACACTCAAATTCCAATGAAAGGAGTAAAATTCCTCTTTATTGTTTACCTACGTTGTGACGTCAGTTTCTCTCTCTGTTTCTATCTCACTGGGTGACTTATGAATTTCTCTAAAAAAGGGCAAAATGGAGAGGATTTAAAAATATTCATTGCTAATTTTGATTAAAATAAGGCATTTTATGGAACACCAAGCATATCAAATTAAAGCTTGATATTTTTTCTTCATATTCATATGAATTTTAATCATGTAAGACCTTTTAGTGAGGAACAGTAAGGAATAGTGAGTCTCTAAGAAAACCCTTCATTTTTCGTACAAAATGACATATATTTTAAAGTCTAAATGTGCCAGAGACCAAAAAAAATTGAAATGAGTACTTTGATTTAAGCTCTATCAAATCATTGTTTTTTATTTTTCTATACTTCAGTCCTTGTATGTCAATAATGGCTCTGAATCGAAAAAGTGCTGAAAAATTTGAAATCCATTTAGCTCTGAATTTATCACTAACGTTGAAAAATGAATACCATATTCGGAATCAGTGGATAAAACTCTATAAGAATAGTGAAAATTAGTCCGACCTAAATTTGGCTGTTGCCAGTGTAATTTATTCTTACAATTAATAACATAAGTAAACAAAATGTTTCATTGTCATCAGCCCATTAAATATGTTACTTTCTTCATATAAAGGTGTTTTTTTCATAGGATTCAGAGATGGCGAAAACATGACGTGGGTTGTGACGTCATCAAATAACATTTTTTTTTTTTTTAAGGGCTAAAAAAAGGATTGGTCTTGACTGGACTGCAGTCCTCGGTCCTTGATAAGATCCTGTAATAAATATTTTTAAGAATAATGCAAAATTTAGTTACGTTCCATATAATTTTAATATCTTTTTAATAGGTAGGAAGAAAAAATAATTTTAAATTACATTGCCATTTTTGGACAAGATTGAACTCTACAATTTTTTATACATATATGTATAAGAAATGTCTATATTAAACTCAATATTTATTATTCAATTGTATTTCAAGACCATTGCTTGTTGTAAAAACATTTGATTTATGAGTCGTTGAAGAAATAAATTAATCTAAATATATTTGGATTTAAAAACATATTGGTATTGAAAATATACAACCATTTATAAAAGAAATCAACCATAAAGAGACGTTTCGCATTGCTGGCACTTGATTTTTTAAATGTTCGAATAGAACAGAGACAAACGAATAATAAATATAGTAATTAAACAATAAAAATTACATCTTTATCAAAAAGTGGTTTCTAGAAATTGAACTAAAAATTAAAATCCTTTCGTTGTTACAAAGAATATTTAAATTGCTCAACCCTCTTTCGAGTTTATTTTTTTTCCCCTTCAACCTGCTCAACTGTGTTTTTATCGACCTTTAACAGTATTTTCGCCGATTGAAAGTCAATATATTATATATTATATTATGCATTAAACATTTATATGATGTACGACAAACAAAGAAATGCATGGAAAAATAGGTTTTAGTTACTTACTTTCTTTTTATTGCAAAAGTGTCAAATAAGAAGCGATAAAATTAATCATTCGAATCTAGGACATCTTTAATGAGGTTGACCAACATCTACCTTTCTCTTCTCGGTTGGCGAACCTGCGCCGCCCTAAACATTGATGAAGGATGGATTGTCTTGTGTGTGTGTAATCAAGTATATTTTTGCCATAGGGCATATTAGTTACATATGTAACTAGTCTAAAATAAATATATAAATAAAAACAGTAAAAATTTGTTTAAAAGAAAAAACTAAGAACAAATAAAAAAATAAAATATAGCATGGATTATGTGGGCACGCTGCGTCCAATGGCCCTAGCTGCGGTCCTGGCAGCGTGAAGGGTCGTGGCCGACCTCAAAGCCTTATTCATGTTCCACACTGATATTGCATGACATGCAAAGGTAGCCGTCTCTCTTCCGAGTGGATACGCTACTGGAGTGGTGGACCTCATGGGCCTCCTCGGGATGGGGAAGACGAAGTCACCAACCGGGTTCCTGGCACCGCCGCCACCGTCGTTGGAGTAAAACATTTCCAGGTCTCCAGGGCCACTGCCTTGGCGGCCACCTCGTTGAGGGAGGGAAGGCCTGCTCTCTCAAGGAGGTCGTGGACGTGGATATGATCCCGTCTTTTGCATCCAACGATGCTCCCAGCAGCGTCATTTATGGCGACCTGTATCGCCCTGTGCGCGGAATTTGGCCCCTTGCACTCATTATCAAGTCTGGAATGGTCACAGCTGCAGCAGCGTAAGAGATTTTGCCAATCATTAATCCCTTGGCCAGCTGCCGTATGTTGATTATTAAAAATAATAAAATAATCCAATACATTATTGAATGATAAAATGAAGATTGATACTCTATTTTAAACAGTCTAATTCATCAAAATATTCTGCAAATATCAACATATGTTTTGGATGCTCAAATACGTGAGTGAAAAGCATATAATTTTCTACAATTAAAAATATATATTTTGCAAGGCATTTATTAGGCTTGCAATATATATATATATATATATATATATATATCAAACCGGGCCGGGACTTTCATATTTTCATTCGTTCGTCATTCTGAAAGTGACGACGTTTTCTGAAAAAATAATTTTTCCTATCAACAAAAAAAACCCTACTTTGTATTTTTTATTTAATCTAAAATTATTTTCTTAAAAAACGTCGTCATTTTCATAATGACGAACAACAATTTTTCGCGAACGTCGACAACGTCTTAGTTAGAGGGCGCTATGATCGATGAGTTCCGGTACCTGGTGATTTTTAGATACCGGGCCGGGCTGGGACGCTCAAAAAACAGCCAGAAACAGGATCGGGCTGGATAAATACTTTTTTTTTCTTATTTGGTTCGATATAATAACATTCGTGTTATCAAAATAAGCATTATAGCATTAATCTACCGAACCTGGAATATTTTTAAATTGAGTTTGTCTAAAATTGACTTTCCCCTCTCGGTAGTTGAAGCAACATTGAGAGTCGAGCAGGCTTCCACTGAACTAATGCACTCCATTGCCTTGCATTTGAATTGATTTCTCTGAATAAAGTCATTTTCATAATATAATGCTAAAATATTAATATCTCTATGAATAGTAAGGTCATGTTTTATTTTATAATGCTAAATGTTTTATTATTATTTTCCTTTCCCTTTATTTCAACCAATCAAATAGAAAAACACTTTTTCCATTGTATTATTTCTTCTATCCATAAAAGTCAAAACAGTAGATGCACACTGAATTTGCAACTATTGTTTTTCAAAATAAAAGGTGAAAGTATTATTTCTCTTACTACGAATAAAAGCACATTTTTAAGACTCATTGAAAGGCTACGCACCGTTTAAGTTCATTGAGTAATTATTCCTCGGAGTTCCTCATATGTGAAGCCCTTTCTCTTTTTGAGTGCGCCGTACGTCTAGACGTTTTTGAGCCTTTATTTCCTTCCCACCGGAAAATCACTCTTAAAAACACTATAAGAGCCCCTGTTTCCTTGAAAGGAAGGCCCAGTCAATAATTGAAAGTCATAGCCAGCATTGCTCGACTTAGGAAATAAGAAAATATTCATAATAATTTCTTCAGAGATTACTATATGAGAGGTGAGTGGTAAAAAAATATTTATTAGTTAATATAACGATTAATTTTTACAAGTATATGTATTTTTCCATGTGCAGAACTTTTTTCCTCTGGACTGTTTCTTTATTTTGTAAATAAAATATCTAAATACATCTACCCACAGCTATTGTGCAAAAGAAAAATATATAATTTTAACATTTTTCTTTTTGTTCTGGGGAAGAAGGCATAAAATATTCATATCAATTTAAAACTGCTAAACAAGTATAACGTACTTTGTAAGACATTTTTTACACTTTTAAAAGTACATATATATTTTAAAATATAGTTTAGTTCTTAAAACACAAGAAGGATGGACAATAACCATAACTTTTTGGTCAAACCAGCAATCATTTATTCATTTAATAGTAAAGACGAGCAAATCAAATAAAAAAAATAGATATATATGTTTGAAAAAATAAAAAGTATAATTAAATACAATTTGAAGAATAATTGGAATAATATAAATAATATTTATAATCTTATATGATATGTATATTTTATTCTTAAAATGATTTTCTTATAGTTTTTGATGTACGAATATATGTTTCACATATATTTCTATTTAAAGCTCAAAAAGGACACACAAAACCAATCTTTCAAAACAATATTCAATAAAAAACAATTGACGACCAAGACAGTAAATATACATCATAATATTAATGTTTAATAAATGATACATTCGAAGCTTCGAATAACTATCTTAAATAAGCTTTCCTTGAATGTAAAGAAGATTTTTAAGAAACACTTGTTTATAAAAACTTTTTTTTTAAATGACTTGTTTGTGACCTACAGCTTTTGAAACTTGTCATACATCAATGTATGAAGGAGTAATGTACCTTGTTTATACTAAGTCAGTTTTGATTAAAATAAATCTAACTTATGTTTATAACTTTTGAATCGTTTTTATATGTTTTAACAGAAACAAAATTATATTTCAAGCAAATATCATGAAGTTAGTAAAATAATTTTATATCGAATTACTTTTATATCAACTTTTATCTCTAACAGAAACAAAGTTAAGTCGTAAAATACTTAAAAACTCTGGAAATAAATGTTTGAAATGGTAATAAAAAGTACAGATGAGTACATAATAATAATAAGTACTAAATGAACTGTAAAACTTTTATATATATTTTCAAGCCCTCATTATATAAATGGTTACTTTTTATCTGCGTATCATCACAATAGGTAAATTATGCTTAATACGTTTCATGGATTTATAGGTATGTGAGATGACTATTGTTTATATCAAATACCTGGAACTTGTCATATCTCAATTTTAAAAAAATGTATCATTGTTTTAACATAAGTACTTAGCTTTAATTAATATCAAACCTTACCTGTGTGTATACTTTTATAATCTTTTTAAATATAAATTTGCCTATTAAACAGGAGGGAAATCATAAATTGAATAATCTGAAGCCAAATTATTTAAATATATTGTATATTTTTATATAAACTGTCATCTTTAACAGGAACAAAGTTAAAACGTAAAATATTTGAAAAACTCTGGAAAACAAATGTTTGAAATAGTAAGTACTGCTTTAGTGAACCTTAACCCTAACCAGGCCGGGTTATTTTGGCTCCTCTATAGCCGGGGGGGGGGGGGGGGTGGATTCCCCCCCCCCCCCCCTCAGATCTCGGCAACGGAGCGACGAAAATTTGTGAAATTTGGCAAACAACTAGGTCTCCCACTAATGTACAACCACACGAAATTTCATCACCATAGAACAAAGGGTTTTTAATTATGCATGTTAATTTATTCAAATATGCAAATTTTGCATCAAAATGTGATCTTTCATACACATAACAGAAATTAATGCCACTAGCATCAATCTTTAGCATTATTACATCATAGTATCATACTGATATATCATACATGTCACAGAACAGGTAAAATTAATTTGCATACAGTAATTAATTATGCAAATCAGTCGGTATTTATGCATATTTCCAATTAATGCAATCAATGAAACGTTCGCAAAATGACCTGCCGCGCCGTAGGGGTAGGTCTGATTTTTTCGAAAATGGTATCAAAAGATGCGCAATACTTTAATCTTAAAAGTCATAAAATTTTAGCGCGTAATTTTTTTTTTCACGAAAATATCCCAGAAAAAACCGGAGGGGGGGGGGGTGGATTCCACCCCCCCCACCGGCCTGGTTAGGGTTAAGGGAAATTTGTCACTGAATATTAAGGAATAACTAATATAAATTATTTCAGCTCGATAAAAAAGTCCAATATTATTCAAAAAGTAAATATCAGACCATATCGAATACTTGATAAATGCCACTAACTATTACATATTTTTACTAAGCTAATTTATGTATAAGGAATATATTTTATAAGAAAAATAACTCTTTATACTTTTATTCATGACACCAATTTTTGCTTATTTTCACTTGAGTTTCTTAAAAATCTTCTTTATATTCAAGGAAAGCTTAAAGATAGTTGTTCAAAGCTTTTATATCGTTTATAAAACAATAATATTATAATGTATATTTACAGTCAAATGTTTTTTTATTGTTGAATATTGTTTTAAAAGAAGCAAGATTGGTTTGTTTGTCCTTCTTGAGCTGTACATAGGGTTGAACTATATTTGCATTATAGCAATTAGGTTCCATAGTTCAGAAATTATTTTTCATGATACGTCCAAGGAACTATAAATCAGCACATTAAAAAAGAGAATGGCTGGCACTTCAACCAGGATTCTTACAAGAAGTCAAATTAATCACAACAGTATATATACGAGTACAATATATAATACATATAAACTCGACACTTCAAAAATAATGTATTATCTGGCTAATATTAAGGCCATACAATCTTAATTGATATCGTGTTTATAGAGTTGAATATGTTCTATCGAAATAAATAAGATAAATATTAATTAAGTTATATATATATATATATATATATCAGAGCTGGGATTCGGTAGATAAATCTACCGCCGGTTCGATATTCGGTATATACCGAATATCGATCGATATCGATATTCGGTAGATTTTATTCTATATCGACAGTATCTATCGATAATCGGTACGGTAGATTAGAAAGAGAGATAAATTTATTTATGTATCTGCTTTACATATTCATATACATTAAATATCGGACTGCTTATAAGAAAGGACACTTAAATACATCATATGCTATAATTTATAAGAGATTATTTGAAATTCAATACATGTTAATCTTATATAATTATATAGGTATGTACTTGGGTTTGTAGGATATGGAAGGCTATAGATTTTTTTTACTGTCTCTTATTTTCCGATATTAAATGCACTTTCAGGTACTCTAGTATTCAATGCATAGCATAAGCTTATATTGAATTCATGTATCTGCTCTATAATACTATAAGTTATAGTTGTTCATTTATTTTCGAAGTTCTTCACACAAGGGAGCGCTTGGGCATAGCGACAGTTGAACGATATTTATCTTCTATTGAAGGGAATAAGCTCTCTATATCCTTATGTCTCTATGTGAATGCTACAAAAGTCATACTTTCAAATATACCGTACCGATTGTCAATCGGTATGGTATTCGGTAGATTCTAGCAAATATCGTATAATCGGTTCGATACTTGAAATCTACCGTCGGTAGTATCGAATACCGATTTGCATTCGGTAGTCGCAGCTCTGATATATATATATATATATATATATATATATATATATATATATATATATATATATATATATATATATATATATATATATATATATGTAATGATATTTTTAAAAATACATGAACTTCTAGGCGTATTTAAGTCTATGTGGTTCGATGGAATTACATCTGTGAATATGACTAAGCATTTTAGCATATGAATAACTCATCCGGACCTAAGACCAAATATTGACCTTCACTTCATGGAGGGAGTCGAACCCGTACCCATATAAAAGTCCTATCACATTCAATTATTGCATCATATTTTGTCAAATCAAAATTCCATAAAATAACCCTATTCCTTTACATAAAAAAATAATAATTTTACAAGTAGGATTGTTGTCCATAGGAGAATTGTTTATACGATCACATATATAAATGCTACGTCTCACTACAACACACTGAGTAGCCCTAGCTTTATCTAGACACAAAATACGTCTACTCAAAAACTTCTTTTTTTAAAGTCAGTTAAATGTGAAATATGACCATAAACAGAAAATCTAGGAATTTACATACTTTTTAAGGGAAAAATATGAATAAACCAAGCGGCGATTCCCTTGACAAAAGATTATATTACGTTTAGTATAAAATATCAAATGATGTGATATTCTTTTTGATGTAAAAATAATGCATACTAGTTTTTTATGACCCCCTATGACACACACATAATACTAAAAGAAACTACAAACAAGCACAAGGAATGCCTAACTTTGTGCGTAACAACCTTAGATAGAAGTCGACGTATTGTATACCAACATTACTTTAACTGTGCTTTATCATATTGCGTTTAAGTAGATAATAAACCTGCCTTTTTGCAAATGAGTCAATATGTATTTGAAATGGACCCCTGTGATACAAATAGAGCGTTAAAATATGATATGGTATTTCTATGCCGTCATATTGCTTTCGAAAATTCCCTCGAAAGGATCATATCTAACAATGAAATACTTTTTGTTAAAAAATAAAGAAATACACTTCGACTCAAAGAATGGAATGGAAGTTTTATTTGTCTATCAGCTACGAATTCTGTTTTGCTATCAAACTTCAGAACGTAGATCGTAGAAATCTTAGCTGATGTTAACTTTGAAGTGTCTAAAGTTTTTTAAAGACCGGGTAATATCCATAAATAGTTCTTTCAAAGTATTTCTATATTTTGGATTGATTTAGAAATAGTTCTGACCATTTTGAAGTTCCTAAATAAATACTTTGTTCGGCTTTTTTAAGAAGTTGAGTAAAATTTGTGGAGACATTTGTCTTATAGCAGTATGTAACCCAAGTTTTCTACCATTTGATGAAATATTGGACACTATATAAGGCATTTAAAGTTGCATTAAACCTCCATTTAATGCAAGCCATTCATGACACCGACGTGACTTAAAATATCTACATCCTAAAACTGTTGTTAAGTTTTTCTCATTTTTATATTGTTTACACGATATCTCATATGTCTGTTTTGTCTTATATTTTTAATATATTTTTTATTTTATAAAATTTTCGATTCAAATATGTTTCACTTGGACAACAACAAAAAAAAGGAACTAATGAGTAGCTTGCTTATAATATTTCTCTATTTCAATGTATTTCTTTGACTTTAAAAGGAAAAATCTTCATGACCTTCCTCGTTATCATAGGAAATATTTAGAATAAGGATTCTGTATTGAGTGAAAACAGAGAGTAACACAAGAACTATATTTCATCTTATGTATTTGAAACTATATAACTAATCTATTATACTTGTTTTGAACACGATCCAAATAAAAAATACACATAGTCTATATTTTGATCATGTTGCTTGGTTTTTTTTTTCAATGTTAAATGACTTGTTAATTATTGAAAATAAGTTACTACTCCAACAAACAAACATATTTTCAATAAAACTCGAAGCAGTTATAAAGCTTTATTGGTTATAATTAACCTAACATATTAATTTCCATACCAAACTTTCATATTCCATTCATTCTTTGATTTTAAACCATAGATAATATGTCCTAACTAGTACAGTAAAAAATATTTCAAAAATAATCAAAGGAATTTCATGCATGAAAATTGTGTAAAAAATGTAGGAGAATAATTAATTTATTTTCAGAAATAAAGATATGTGAGCTCTTCACTCGTTTTAGCTCTTCACTACAATAAGAATACTTTGATTATATCATTCCTATGATATCCCTTTTTCTGAGCCAAAATATATAGAATGATAGTCATTGAGGTTGTGAGCTAGTGGCCCTTTTACCTCCGCCGAAGGAGGTATTGTTTTCACTGGCGTTTGTTGGTTTGTTTGTCAGCAGGATAACTCAAAAAGTACTGAACGGATTCAAATGAAACTTTGTGGAGTGGTTGGAAATGCCAAAAGAAACAAGTGATTGAATTTTGGCATCTCTAAGTGCTTTTTTTATATGCAAAGTGAGCAAAATACTACTAATAATAATAATGAAATGGGGTCTCTATTCAGGGAGTAGGAAAGAACAAACGCTAAAAAATATTCATTGACGTATTATTGTTCATATATCAGCTCAGGACTATTTTAACCCAGTGACGTAGCTTAAACTTCTCCCTCTTCCGTCTCTGAGTGCTTTTTTTAATATGCAAAATGAGCTAACAGAGAGGAAACAATGATTAGAGATAGAAAATCGGGCGTGTGAAAGGGAGAATGTTTGAATGGGAATGTTGTGAGGATCGGCGGAGGTACACACTCTCTGAGTGTATATATGCCTCTAGTTTTCACTGGCGTTGGTTTGTTTGTTGGTTGTTTGTCAGCAGGATAACTCAAAAAGTACGCAACGGATTCGGATGAAACTTTGTGGAGTTGTTGGAAATGCCAAAAGAAACAAGTGTTTAATTTTGGCATCTCTGAGTGCAGAATTAAGATGCCAAATGAGCTAAACACTAATAAATATTTCAAGTTAGCCTACTCTGCCAATAGATGTCGCTGTGCTGTAAAATTGGGGGCCGGGAGCGTCTTCCTCTCGGAATTTCCGTCGAGGGGAACCCTCCCCCGTCCCTCTACGCCGCCCCAGTCGTGAAAAATCCGCCTCGGAAGGCTCATAAGCACTCCGTGACGGCGGAGGTTTGCACTCTCTGAGTGTATATATGCCTCTAGTTATTTATATTTTGGAATCCCTTTATCCCCTTGACAAACAAGCAAAATATATATTTTAACGAAGATATATAAGATCTTATTTGTTTTTCTGACATATGTAGAAGTCCTTGAAGATTATTCCAAAATGACTTGACTTTCTACAGCTTCAAGAAAATATTGTTTGAAGAGTCTTTTGTGGTATATGTAACATTATTATTGTCGTCATTATTATAAAGACATTATAATAATAAATGAATATTCTCTTAAGACCACTTAAAACATGAGGCTTATTAGCCTTAATCCTAATAACCCTCCATCATATAAAATAGTTCTTTTTATTAATAGAACAATAGATAAATATCCTCCTTTTTATTAACAAACTTGACATAATACATTATTTACGTTGGGATTTATGTCTATTTGTCTGATATGGTAGATTTTGGTCTATTGCGCAGTATACTAAAAATATATTTGAGCCTTGAACAAGGGCGTGCCAATACCGTGTGTGTTAAGCGCGTAAAAAATTCTCAATGTTGTGGGTGCAGATTCGAATCCCGAGAGGGAACGGTCAATTATGGTCTACCTCATTGATAAGATCCTTCTTTCGAGTAACTAATTTACACGCTTGTATGCTTATTTATATCCAGTCAGATGAGGCAAATTCTGTCGAATCAATTAGGTGATATATATATATTAGGGGGTATTATAGAAACCTAATATTGAGATATCAAACTACCGCCCCCCGCAAAAGTTGCGTCATAAGAAACTAAATGATCGTAGAAAAATGGATTTAAGTTTTAATTGCGTTCAAAGGTTTCGTTATGAAGCAAAAAAAATTAATATATATATATATGTATATTGTGTACTTCGTATATATTAAACAATGAAATAAAGACCTTGCTGAAGAGAAAAAAAAATTGTTAATGCTTTTTTTGAAAAAATTAGTTTAACAAAATTTAGATGTGATCAATTAATGAGTTTTTTGTTTTCACAAATTTTTGTCAAATAATATTTAGTGCCAATAATGAACATAAATGCTGACGCACCAACCATTTTTAAATAACAGCTGCTACTACTGTTCTTTTATAGTTTTAAGAAGGAAAAAGATTAAAAGGGTACTCATGTTGATGTTTTTAAGTTATTTTTAAATACGTTTATTTTCACATCTTCATTTCCATGCAGTAAATTTGGCACATAAAATTAAATTGTATATTCTTTCTTTGTTTTTAATGTAGGGAGTTTTTTATTGACTCCATGGTTGATAATATATATCCATGACATTGGCATTCAGGTTTCAAAAGATCAGAACGAAATAAGAGGAACTATCCAAAGGTCCACTTCATATATGTAATATTAATAATATGCTTTCACTTATACTTTTCATTAAAAACAACAATTTTATCTATTACTTTTCTTAAGGTATATTTGAAATAATATAAAGGTAATATTTGAAATATAATGACAAGGTAAATAATTAATTAACACAATAATTAACGAAGAAGAACACCATTTTGTTCGTAAAAACAAAGTATATAATATCAAAACGGTTTAGTTTGATGGAAAAATATTGACAATATTCTATATGATTGGTTTTATCAAACTTATGTATACTTGTTTATATGCACATTTAACTTAATGGAAAAAATCCACTTCATATTTGTCATCATTTATATATACGAAAAGATATTTACTTAATGGATCCATTAATATCTAAAATAAAAGAGAAAATTCACTTATTCTATATATTATTCGACATAGTTTCTGTGATTACTTATATTTTAAAGAAATGTATAGATATATTTATTCTTTAATGTCGTATTTCCCTATATTATATAGTTATTTTCATATTCATGCAATATGTCGAGTAATTGGTTTTGGTATGTATACGCTCATATAAAAGCAATAAGACATGTTCATTTATGTATTTTCGCAACTGCCCTGAATAGTTTTTACTCTGTTTCTGTATATAATTATAGTGTATTTTATTTTACACTGAATAAATTTTGCAGTTACCGAATAAATGTTATTAACCGAAAAAAAACATTAGTATGACAAATAGACTTCACTCCCTTCTTAGAAAGGAAGGACTTCTTGAGTAATCTTTCAATGTATGTAATTTTTTTACTAATTGATTCCATAGAATTGCAGTATCCGACTGGATATAAATAAGCATACTAGCATGTAAATTAGTCACTCGAACCTAGGATCTTATCAATGAGGTAAACCAAAAATCCCTCTCGGGATTCGAGCCAACGCCCCCAACATTTAAAGTTCAACACGCCTTAACACATACGTATATTGCACTCCCAACATGGCTAAAGACCTCCCAATGTATGTAGTATGTCATAGATAAACTCAAAATAAGTCATACGCTAATAACAATTTGCTTTAATTCCGACTAACTCAATTTGTATTGCTTGCAAAAAGTAATTAGAAGCCCTAGGAAAGGCTCATTAAATGTATCATAATTAGTATAAAAATAGTTTCCATTATATGCCGCTTGAGGCTGTTCCCTCACTACTTATAGAAGCCCAAAATGCTGTGGATCTTATAGATCTGTTTCAAGTCAGCCGTAAATGTGTTGCACATGATTTGAAAGTCTTACTTATTTTTGGCTTTGAAGGCTTTATGTCTTGAAGTCATATATATTCAGACTCAAGAGTGAATGTCTCTTGTCGTCCACTGTAGAGAGTAAATTGATCTTAAGTAAGGACATGAGTCTACCATAAATTTGACTGAAATGAATCCATGAATCGGGGAATACTATAATTTGGAATAGGAACTTTCTCCTTTTTATATTTAAGTTTAACTACAAAAGAAAAGAAAAGGAACAGGAAAGAGTTCCTAATAGGAAATCCCTCCCTTTTCTTTTTTACAAAGGTAGTTACAATGATACATAAACAGAAGGGAGTTCCTATTCCAGGTTTTGTATCCCCTGGCAGAATGTATTCGTTTTCAAGAGCGCAGTTGTTGGCGCCTTGTGTCATTAACCAAAAGTCATGGACCAAACAATGATTTAATACTCTTTTAAGGCTCCGTGGAATCCAGATCTCCTATCCGGTGACTCCAAAAGAATACATAAAACCAAGGTCTGTATAATAAGGTCGGGCAATACCAAAAGAATATAAATAAGGTGAGGCAATGGGAATCGACGTAGGCAATTGCAGGGCGACAGCTGACTATTTGTTGTGATATCACAAGTGCTACGCTTGAATTCTAGTTCAGTTTGTGTTGTAAAGCGAAAATGTGATATCCTCGAGGAAGTAATGGTGTTAGTGCCATCCCCTCTTGCTATAATCCTCGAGATGCATGATATTTTGCACTTCCGACGAGGGATCCCAATATCCAACATCTGTGGATTGCACGATGCAGAAGATCCGACAGGATTAGCTTAAAGAATGCGAAGATTTGCGATCGTCAATTTACTCTAGATGACTTCCAAAGAAATATTCAGGCTGGAAGAATAGGAAGAAGCTTTAGTCTCAAGTTGTTCCTACACTCTTCATCCCTGGATCACCCTCCTCAAGTGTGTCCAAGTCCTTCAGACAGGTTCGTCAAGAAGCCCGTGAACGAAAAAAATTGTGAGTTGACTAGTGAGAAGGAATAAGGAACTCTCAGTCAAGAAAATGAAGCTGTCCTGCTACAAAGCTAAGTGCCTCAAACTTGGCTCATAACACTTTAAGGAAACTTTAATTAGAACCTCATTGGAAAATAATTACACAGCGAATTCAAACAAGAAGGTTAATTAATCCTTTGACAAAGTTCATTCGGGCTACTCAAAAGAAGATGTAACTACCGCCCTCATTCTACGGAGCATATGTACCCGGGCCTTTGAGTACTTGCGCTCACGGAAACTCCTTCCTCTGCCTAGTCGGCAAAACAAGGAAAAATTCCAATGACTGTTCCAACGAGGGTCTCTCCTATATTGCTGGATACTCAGGAAGTTTAAAGAACTCCACCCACATTTGGTGAAACAGAGGAGTAACATTGAAGGATTTGAAGAAACACAAAGTCCTTGGATTGAGTTATTACCGCCCCTTCTCCCGATTTTTGAAGTCCTCTTAGAAATCATTTCCATTTTTTTATAATAGCCATCAAGACGCAATCGGTAAAGACCCCATGTTTTCTAAGAATTTTTAAGCCACTTATCAATTTATATCCAAATTGGTCAAAATAAATTATTATTGCTTTTGTAATAAATAAAAGAACACGGATTCGAGTCAATTTTCTTAATAAGCTACTTAAACTGAAAAATGCTAGTGAAAACTTAAACACATAGGTCAGGTTACTAATGAGCGTAATTCTATTCATATTCTTATGTTCCCCTTTTTTATATGTACATATGTAGAATTCTATTATTGTGATTTATAAATTCTTGAAATAAATGAAAATCTTGAATATAAAAATATTTTTATGGTTTGAAACTATTATTGGCTAATTACTTAAAATAATGAATACTAATGATAAATCATTTACTTAACAAATTTTCATGCAACATGGGTTCTGTACACTAGCACAGAACAATATTGTAATGAAATATTTTCAATTGGAAGATAAAGTTGAAAAATAATTACTAAATCATTGCACTAAAAAATAATGTTTTTTCATTGTAGCATTCGTGACGTCACAAAATTATTCCTTTGATCAAAAACATAAGTCAAAGATTTCCTCTTTGACTCACCTTATTTATATTCTCCTTGGGGCAATATAAACAAATATGTTAATTCTAGCAGAATAAACTTTACTCATTGACGTCACTGGAGAAAAGATATGAATATATTATATATTATATATGTTTAATTAATTAATTTATATATTTATACACAAAACCATACATATATCTTTAGATAGCTAGAGAGAGAGATTGATTTGATTGATATATTATATATATATATATATATAGATAGAAATCGTTCTCCAGTGACGTCATTAAGTAGTCACACTGCAACATGTTTGTTTTTGTATGCCCAGACCTTATATACAGACCTTGCATAAAACATGTTTTTGGTTACAATAATATTCATATAGAGCATGCAATATATAAGAACTGCGATTCAGCATCTACATAATATAAATATTATTATGATATTTTGCCATGGTGCTTGCATCCCCTTGCTGTGACGTCAGAGATGAATGCTGTCATTCTTTTTACAAAATCATCGGACAACTGAAAGACTCAGTTCATATAAAATTTTATAATCCCTTAATGAAAAACGTTGGTAATACAAAAAACACAACAATGGGAATAGCACGCAAAGATGTATAAGTATAGAAAACTTATTCTCTTCAAAAACCTATTAACGGAGACAATAACAAATTTCATAATTTCATGAATGAAAGTAAATGTGATATTCGCAACTGGTTGTTTGATTAAGATATATTTATCCACAAATATCTTTGTTTTTTCACAGTGAAATCCCCATTTATTTTATGCCTCAGAATTTGTCTAAGAGTGCCTTTAGTTACTTAAAAAGTAATTTAAAAAATAGCAATATCATATCAAGTGTCATCTTTTTTTTATTATAGCCAGACAATCAAAAGTACAGAGGTTCATTATATTGCCTTTCCCATCTAAGAAACAGTATGTATTGAGGCCCCTGACCACCTGACAATTTAATTGGCCATGAAGATAACCAATAATGAATATATTGTACTGAATTTTGGAACGCAAGGAATAAGTACTTTATCAATATGAAAACGCATATATAACATTACATGAACACTCGAGGTTTGGTTTAGGTATATGCCATAACTATAAATAAAATGGAATATTTTAGTTTATTTGTACTAAGTTTATGTTCAATACTCTAGAATAATATAATACATAAGAATGCTCAATGTACAAAATAATAATATATACAGTGTTGTAAAACTCGGTACAATAATTGGAACTTTTGTAGTCATTTTGAACGTTCAATTACCGTTTTTATTGAATTATTCAGATTTGATTAGTTGCTAGTTTTGTTTGTTTCATATTTTACTCTGTATTCCCTTTGACGATAACCTAATAAAATATTTTAAACAAGAAAAACATGTGAAGCAGTCAAATAACTAATATTCGTATGAATAAAATTCTGTCAAAGGTTATTATTTCACATGTTCGTTTCAAACAATTCATTATATCTTTGAAATAAAAAATAAGTGAAGTAATAAAAATCGTGCATTCTAGTTCAGCCCTCTCCTAAGCACTTAATTTTATATTGATCAACTTTTTTATGGATAGGTCAATCTCGACATTTCCCGAAAATCACGAACAAACCGAGTAGAGCCGTTAGTTTAAATATAACGCTATATCCTCACAATACATTATATTATTATCTTATATTTCTTCAGAAATGTCCCAACTTATTACGTAAAGCAAAGTTCATAATAGTTATTCAATTTAATAGAAAAGACACAAATCTTTTGGTACATCTTGTTATTCATCATTAAAATTAAATTGTATAGTTTTTGAATGTGTACAGACACAAGTAATTATATATTATATATATATATATGATAATAGAATGAAGGTTTTAATATATGGATAAAATTTGGTTCATACGTTGAACATCAATATATGAGTAATTGAATAAAAACTTAAATCATTATTCCCACAAAATATTGCGTAAGGTACTCATTATTTTGAAGAAGGAAACGTAAAGCGTTATTATAATAACTATATTTTAACCAGGGATATACTTAATAAGGAAGTAGGACTCAAAACTTTCCTCTCACGTTTTTAATGAATCAACTCTGGATAATTATAAAACTTGCTAAAGAAAAGAACTTTTGAAAAAGGAACTATATTTAGCACCATCTTATACATATGAGGGACCAAAGAACTTAAAGCTACCGTGAATTAAAAAATATATATATTAGAACATTCAAAACTATTTCAACAGACTATTTAACTAAAAAAATACTTCATGTTATATATTTAGCTTAAAGAGAAAATTACCTCGACGGAAAATAACAAAGACTATGCTTTTAAAATAGTGATATATGTTGAACAAATCATAGCATATCCCTTCGTAAATAAAAATATCAGGAAACGACCGGGTACCCGGCCTGGGTCCCGGCTGTTTTTTTGAGCGTCCCGGTCCGGCCCGGTGTCCCGGCTTTTTTAATACACCGGGCCGGGACATCAATATTTTTTTAATATTTCGTTTGTCATAAAAAAAAATGTAAAAATCATCACTTCAGAAAATTTTTGGAGATTCTTTTCTAAACATCGTCACTTTTTTTGGAGATTATTCTTTAAAAAAATGTCGTCACTTTTTTGGAAATTATTTACTGGAGAAGTCGAAGGAACGAAAATATATATTATGTCCCGGCCCGGCTTGAAAAATTTAAGTCCCATTTTCAAATGACATCATCGAGGGAGCCGTGCAATAAAAGATGTGTTTATATACTATTTTACAATTTTTTTCTGTATTTCGTGTTACTCACTTCCACTATATATAATGTAGATTATGATGTTTTAATGATGTGATGGGTCTTGCTTCAGAGGGTTAATTTTAAACTACAATGTTTATTTATGATTTTTTTTATCACAACCCCTCTTGCTCTTTATTTATTATATGTATATATTATTTTATGTATGATTTTAAATAAATGACACATTATTTAAAAAAAAAAAGTCCCATCCGGCCCGGTCCGGCGAAAAATGGTGTCCCGGTCGTTTCCTGAAAAATATACATCAAACATTCAGCATTATTTTATACAAGCTGGGAATATATATATATACATATATATATATGGTTTACTTTTAACTTTTATGGATTGTGGTGTGGGGTACACTCTCGATGGGACTCTCCTATTGCCTCCAGCTCCAATAATAGCTTTTCTAAATTCGATCCTAAATTCGCTTGTTTTTGTGGCTACAATTCCCCAGACACATGGCCCTTGACTTTGTCAAAATTTGAGGCTTCTAACCCACTATAAAAGGGATTTTAAGTTTTAGCCATTCACAAGAACGACTTAGTAAACTAAGAAACCAAAGTATTTAGAATACCAGATATGCTTATTTCGTCAGTAATCCTATTATTACTTTTATGTCATCAAAAATCAGTATATATTTTTTTGACGTAGGTAAATAATACTAAATGTTATGCGTCCCGCTTGCCGGTTTGACCTCATTAAAAATCAAGGGTAAGCGAAGAATTAGTTCTAATGCGAATATGAATATACCTTGTAGTAAACATATCTTTGTGGATATAGGATTTTTTTTTTTGACTTTATTGATATTTGGGTAATTGCATATAAGAACATATATTAATAAACATTATTTATATTATATATATTATATATTTATAATGGTTTTTTTGACAAATAAATAGCAAACTACAAATATTTTTCTTCGTTTATTTCATATTATATTTTTATTATATGATTGTTGACATAATTTTAGTTGCTTCACTCACTGCTTCTAGATGTACTCCCTTTCCATGATAACATGAATCAATTGAGATCTTTTAGTTTGCATAGAAATTAGCTCGCTTTATAAAATATTGATTTATGTAAGATTTATCCCTCAAGTTTAAAGTAAGCAATTTATCAATTCCTATATAATATCGATATTATATATAAGAGTAAATGTCAACTTAAATTTACATAAGAATCACGTGAAATTATAGTATATTCAAATATATAGTATTTTATTTAGAGAAAGAGAATTAGCAGTGCAATGTAACAAAAAAATATGTGCAGCATTTACTATACAAAAATGAAAAATATACAAATGAATACTTTCATACACCCTAAATGTATTTAAATTCTTTAATCCTCCCGGCTTAACATTTTTGGAGAATGGTTTATCCATTGATCCTTGCGCATTAAGTATTAATATTATTCATTTGAAAAGTAAAAACATCAACAAATCCATGAATTTATTTAAATAATCCATATGTATAGAAATAATGAACCAGTACTTTGTTCAGAAAAATAAAATAATGTAACAAACACTTTATATTAGTACTTCATTGATCTTGACTATAACTTAAAGAGGCAAAAATAAATGAATAGTCAAGAAAATAAAAGCCATTTTTAAAATAAATATGAAATAATCATATAGGTATACATACCAGACTTGTTAATTTATCGTTCATTTGTTGTCGTTTGCGAACGATGAACGACAAGTAAAATTTCTTATCGTTCGTCGTTCGTTTTTGGCACCACAATTTTCTTTTTTCATAGGGAAAATTTCCTTTCTAAAAAAGGTCATCACTTTTTTTCAGAATGTCGAAATAATTTCCTTTCTAAAAAAGTCGTCATTTTTTTCAGAATGACAAACGACAAACGAACGATGAACAACGAACGATTCAATTTAAAAATAACGATGAACGACGAACGATAACTTTAGGTGAACGACAAACGAACGACAATTTTTTGCAAACCTCTACAAGTCTGATATATATATAAACAACAGTTGTATATAGGGACAAAATATATATATATATAAGTATAAATGGTTATATACATTTATTAATCTTTGCAGTGTCTAGTTTTAGCAATGAATTATTACTTTATATGTTTATATATAATACATATGCAAACAAAAACAAGTGGAACGACTGTGCAGTGGGGCATATTTGCTTGATTTGAACTATGCTAGAAATGAAACAACCATTTATGCATTATATATATATATATATTTGTCCCTACATACAACTGTTGTTTTGGTATTACGAAAAATAGTGATGCTCAAAATGGAAAATTAATTGTAATGGCAACAGAGAAAATTGTCGAAAAGAAGAAATTAACGGCTTTACAATGTTATAAATCGGTGTACCGTTAATTAGTAAATTAAAATAATCAATTGCAGTTAAAGTACTCTCATTTATTTTCTTATTAGAATATTTGTAATAAATGAAATTGCACTCTTTAACTAATATGTTTTGAGTCCTCCATTTCGTCCAAAACCATTGCCAATTTATTAAAATATCATACAATTGACTTAAGTCATAATCTCTTAATTAATATCCATTTGTCTCATTCAAAATTCAGAGTCTTGGATTCAGCTTCATTACTTCAAATAATGTTCTGGTAGGTTGGTAATGGGACAAATAAATGTGAATCCATGGCAAAACCTTAAATCAAGAAACCTTTTATTTATTGAGGGGATTTTTCAGTAAATAAGTATTTCCTTATGTCAAAAGCCTTTTAGAAGGCCACATTGAGTCGAGGAGGCTTCCATCATTTATTATTGTGTAAAGTTGTACTTTTTTATACTCATGCATTTTTCATTTTTTTCATTTTTTCAAGACATGTTGTTGAACTCCAGCACGAGTGAGGAGGAAGTGGATTGGTCCATATACGAGAGCCCTCCGATATCTCCTATACTCTATGGATGTGCTTGCGTCTACTTGAGCATCGTCGGCGTTGTGGGGGTCTGCATCAATTCCTTCGTCATGTATGCTTTGCTAAAATTAAGAGGGTAAGAACACCCTATGAATAGCTTTCAGATAAAGAATCACCAACAGGAGGGGGGAAATATTATCAAGTTATTATAATAAAATAATATTTTGATTTGCATATTTCTTAGCAAAGATAATAATTTATTTTAATTATAATTAATGTGCACCCTTTTTGTATTTCAATAGCTTTCATAATATATTATTTTATTTGATTTTTTTACGTTTAAAATATGAATATATATATATATCAACTATTGATTTGTCGTCTATTTGTAATCGTTCGTCGTTCATCGTCCGTTCGTCGTTCACGAACGATTAACGACGAAGGACAAAAAATTGACGAACGACAACAGAAAACTCCTATCGTTCCCTTTTGTGCCAAAAGAAGACAAATATTTTTCTTTTCAAGGGAAAAAATTTCCTTTCTTTAAAAAAATCATCACTTTTTTCAAAATGGCGAGACAAAATTTCCTTTTAAAAGAAAATGTCGTCAATTTTTTTCAGAATGACGAACGACAAACGAACGATGAACGATAACTTTTAGCAAGCACACAAACGAACGCCATTTTTCACGAACTTCAACAAGTCTGATATATATATATATATATATATTGAAAGAGCAATTTTTATTTACCAGAATTCTTCTTACAAATAATCTGTCTGTGGATTTGCCTCGATTTGCATTCATTAATTATGTAATATAAGGAGATCCTTATCTAAAGAGCACATACATATTTGTAAATGACACATTATTACAGCATATATTACATACATACAAAATCCTAATAAAATATATATCAATGAGAGCGGAGGTTCGTCTTCTGAGAGGGAAAAGTACAAAAAAAGGTTCTGTATACAGATGTAGATATTTTAATGTTTGATTCTAAGTCATAGGTATATAGTTCACTCGATCCAACCATATAAGTAGAGAGATAGAGAAAAGAGGGTCCTTTTTCAACATGATTGGCTGAAAAGAAGGGAATAATAGTTTAAAAAACTCGGGAATGAGAAAACATCAGAGATTTTTAAAAAATCATCTTTAAAAATATTAGTGGTCTTTCTTCATGAACCTCGCTCAATTCCATTTACGAATCCTTTGAATGAACTCCTCGCTCTCGAGGGAAATGAATGTTTATTTTATTTTTTCGTATCTGTCGATAAATGGATCATCAGTCTGACTATGAGACGTAGAAATATTTAAATCAGTGTAATAGTTTTTAAAGTCATATTTATTAATGATTTTAACAGTAATCACTTTTTGTTATCCAATCATACCTAGAGATAGAGAAAAGGTACGACGGAAACAAAATATTAATATATAAAAAAGTAAATCGCCGGTTTATGTCGAACATTGACCATTATGATAATACATCTTTAAACCATTGCGTACCAAAAAATATATGTGATCATATATTTATTTGACTTCCTTGTATTCAGTATCTTTTGTTATCCATTAAAATAAAGTTACTTTTACCTAATACCTTTAGATAAATCCCATAGAAAATATAAAGTGTCGAAACATAATATTGCAGCATTAGCGTGAATTTGAATAGCGTGTTTTTTTGCATTGTCTTTGTTTTTTCTATATGCCAGACAGCATAAACAACTAAATAAACAGAGAAACTTCCATTAAATAAGAAGTACAGCTCGATAGCTGTTTTTAAAAAGATACCCAAATACCCATTCCTATTTTATGAGAAATGTATTACATATAACCAGACTACCTCTTTTTTCTTTAGTTCTAAATTTTTCTTCTAATACTTTAAGAAGTATTAACGAAGTTTAAACAAAATGATGGTTTTTCGATCATGAGTGCTGAGCGTTAGAAATGGCAATTCTAATTATCTTCTGGAACTATTGAAAAATATTCTCTCAAATACTTTCATTTAGTTTCAACATTCTATATGTATATATATGACATCAAAAGATAAAACTAATACTCTAAAATATCTGTTAAGCTTTTCAAGGATCATAATTTATTCTTACGAGATGGGTAAATATTCATATCAAGCCGTTATAATGAGAGCAATATCCTTTTATGGAAAAAAATACTCTTAAATTATGACCTTTTCATCACTTTTCCACCCCATAGAATATGTCATCAAGTTTTTCATGAATGGCTATTCGGATAAAATGTCGTGTTATATGAAATTACTCTTTCAGTATCATCATTTGTATCATATATATCAGGGGAAACATAGGGAAAGGGAAATGTCAAGATATTGCCTTTGATATTATTTGAATGACGTCCTTAAATCTATAAGCTTATCATGTCAAGGTTGAACTTTGATATTGTTCATTAGAAAGGGATTTGCTAATCACTAAGATTGCATTTGCTAAAAACCCTAAGCAAAGAAATGATACGTAGTAAAAGTATATCTCAAGAACTATTATCATCAAAACTTTTAATATTCATACCCATTTATATATATATATATATTTTTTTTTTTGTACACGCGTACAACAATTTATTCATTTTAAAAAAACACTCAACAAATCATTCAACAATAAATATATCAAAAAATAAAAAAACCAAAACAGATTCCACTGACCTGAGGTCAACGTTTGTTGGTAAGGAAATATCAGCAGATAATCCCTCCAAAAATGTCCTTGACAAATAATTGAAATTTTCTGGGAGGGGTGTTCGTGTACTTCGGAATTTGTATAAGATATTTTGTATCTTTGCTACAATAAAATTAACTTTTTCTTGGAAAGGTCCCACATAAATATAACTAAAATCTTTTACCCTTAAAACAATTCCAAACTTAAAAAACAATTCCTCAATTAGAACAATCCAAATGCTCTTTAATTCTGGGCACTCTATTAGAAAATGTATCGAAGTTTCCATTGAACCTTTGCAAAAAAAAACACACTCTCTCTACCTCAGTCCCCCAAAAATGCTTCCCAACGAAAGAGTATTTGTTATAACGCGATATTTAAACCAAAATAATGTAAAATCAAAGTATTTATTTTTTAGGCACTTCAGAGCATCTTTCCATGAATATTTAAGACCTAATCTATCTATTTTCCTTTCAATTTGTTTTGTGTACAAAGACCTATCATTTTCTTTTACCAACAGTTCTCGTATGTTGGAATTTTTATATTTTTTAAATAATTAAAAAAACAGTCCCTTGGGCCTACTAACCTCTTTTTAAAATCAATTTCTCGCACGACCTTTTCCCTTTCAAGGACTTCATTAGGAACGAAGTCATTGTTATAATTAAAGATTTCACCCAGAAATTCAATTTTCCTTTTAATCGAAGTCGATACCAAAAAAGTCAATCTTTTATTATCTTTTGTTGGTTCCTGCCAGTTCATTTTAGCGAGAACTATGTTAGAAATTTCAATGTTAGACTGGAAGCATTGACGCCAAAATTCACTTATAAATTTTGAGGATTCAATTACTTTGTGTGGTCCCCTACCTCTCACATCATCTCGAGACAATCCAAAGATTTCACCCATTTTTTGCTCTAGAATCCCTGACCACACTGTTCCAGAGTCAAGCGATCGTTTGAACCACGAGAATATGATTATATTCCAGAAGGTTCCGAAATCGATCAATCCAAGTCCTCCATACTTTTTAGGGAGGATAAGTCTCTTCCAAGTAATCATTCTTGTTGGACCGTCCCTAAAAAGAAACCCAGTAACGATACCTTGGACTTCTGTGACTAGCACACGTGAGAAAGTGGTTGTTCTAAGTAAATGAGTTACCTGAGGAAGGATGAAGCTATTCCATACAAAAATTCGGGCAGGTAGGTTTCTGCTGATTATGCTGGAATACTTGGAAGTGGCATTGCGTATTTTAGTTTCAATTTTTTTAATATTTTCGATTTCCCCTGCCGAGTCCAGAGAAATATAAGCTCCCAAAATCTCCAACATTTTGACAGTTTTCAAATCACCTACCTTCAACCTATTTTTACAGTTTGACATGCACATAGACTTTCATAATTATTTCAAGTCCTGAGACTTCCGTGTATTTTCCCAAAATATTGAAAGCACTCTCAATAGACTTTTCAATCATTTCCTGTTCTCCGGAAAATAGGATTGACAAGTCGTCCGCATAGGCCTCAATCTTATGTTCTTTTTTTGTACTTTTATTCCTTTTATATCTTTCATAGCACCTATCTCAACCATTAGTGGATCCAGTGCAATTATAAAAAGATACGGTGATAATGGATCCCCTTGTCGACAGCCCCGGTTTATTTGAAACTGGCAATCTATTTATATATATTAATAATTATCAAAAAACATCTATTTATTTTAACTACAATATTCATTTATGTCTTAACAAACTATAGAGAAGAGGTTTATGGTTGTTTTATCTGAGTTTTAGTGTATCAATATTACAACACAGCATGACGGCACAGTTTTTATTTCTTTAAAAAAACTTTTTTGGCCCCCGAAACACGATAAAGATTTATCAGAGAATAAAAGCTATTACAAAATTTCTTGTTGTCCATGTAGTTTTAAATGCTTTTCGGGATGAGACAAATATTTCACTCAAACGAAAATATTAATGCACGTTTTGTGGAAGAAACAGTCCAGGAAAAAATATCATTGAAAAATGTCAAATGTAAATGGTTAAGATAACAAAGTAAATAATAGAAAAGCAGTCAAAATATATTTGGATAAGTAAGTGTTTGAGTAGAGTAGACGAAAATATTGTCCCAACAATATCAATTGCCAACCATTATGTAGTTTTCGAGTTTAAATATTGTTTTACAAATATCATACCTTTTTCCATATGTTCTTATTTTTATTGCCCTTTTTTCTATGGACATTTTTCTGAAATACGTTTTTCCCTCAAATATATTTTCCTAATACATACATGAACAGGACCATATGGTTTTCTGAAAAGATATGTTCTTAATATAATTTCCATCTAACACAATTTGTGATCTTTTGCAGCCCTTTTTATATACATTTTCTTGGATGTCAAACGCATATTTCAATGTGTTTGGATTTGTAGAAGGCATGAAATGAGAAGTATATATTTTTCTATTCTATTAACCAATTAAATATAATTACCATTTGAGTCCAGCTAAAAAATGAAAGCAAATAACTGGATGGAGTTACATCAACTCAAATCAATTTAAATAATTGTAGTACCCTTATGTAAAGGTAATTAAAGTAAAAAAATAGTGTACAACTTATTTTTGATGCATCGATTATGAAGAAATGGTATGAATAATTTAATATAATTCTAATTATTTCTTCAATAATAATAACTTATATATCTTGTTTATACCTAATATTTATAAGTACCTTCCCCTTAATCACCAAAATTTGCTTATAATGGTTTAAGTCTTGATATACAAATACGTTTTTTATAAAATAGTTATGTAAATCCTATTTTTTATTGTATATAATGTTTAAAGTATTTATTACATTGTTGGAATATCAAATATTCCTTGCTTAATTAAAATTCTTTCGATCTATGTAAAAAACGATTTTCGCAATTAAATTTTCTCTCAAATTACTACAATTATGGCAACAAATTGGAAACTCGAAGTGTAAAAGAAACAAATAAATATATTAAGAATGTTCTCTTCTTTCATAATATTTAAGAGAATGGCGACAAAAAATATCAAACCTTTTACTTTATACGGGTAAGAAAAGATCATAATGTTTCATTAAAGATAATCAAGTTTCTAATATTGGTGGAGTCATAAAGAATGAACTGACCAATAAAACTTGGAACTTTTCATCAAAATGATAAAATACTTATATTCAGTAAACATAATCCCCTCCGACTGCAATGTCACCGTAGCAGTGGTCCCGTAGCTTTAGGAGATGGTCGAACAGCTCGTCTTCGCTGACACCCTTCATCGCCAGCTGAACGGATAATGTCTTCTTGGGCCCCAAACTCGTCATTTTGGAGTAGGTACTTCAACTTTCGGAACAAGTATCGGTTGCAGAGGTTCAGGTCGGATCAGTAGGGACTCTTTTTCACCTGTTCAACGTCTCTCCAGATCATAAAGTACCTGGTATCTGCGGCAGCATGAGGGCGTGCGTTGTCCCGCATTAGGAGATAATCTTTCAGATGAGTCCCGTGTTGTTTGAGTTTCCGTCAAAAGCCCAGAAACGGTTTTTTGTGTTAGAAAAATATCGGCGGAAACCTGAAACGATGAGGCGCTTCACAGCGGCGATAGTCCCCGGTGTCCTCGTCTCCCGGGGGGCTTACTAATGACGTATTCCTCCCCAGAGCGAAACTGCCATTATTGAAGTCCTTTCTCCATCTCTTGATGGTAAAGCGGCCAGGGCAGAAGTCATGGAAGGTAGAAATGAGATCCTCGTGTATTCTTTGACTGTCTTGGCGAGCATGATCCGGATCAAGAAAAGGAGCGAAAATCGGGTGTATCCATTTGCAGTGGCGAGTAGGGTAACATATATAAATGGTGTGAGTCCTATCGCATAAAAATATGCGATAAGAACGTTCTCGTTGGATTTTTTGAGCTATCTTGTGTACATTTGAAGATAATGAACCTAGCGCGTTTCTTTATGACTCAGCATATATTAAGAGGAACCCAATAATCTCATTATCTCGATATTTGAATAAATAATGAGGTTTTTGAATATTGTCTATTTGATTAAATTTATAGTTTTTCGATATTGTACAATCCCTTTAATCTGAATACTCACTTTTGATCCATACATAAACCCACTCATAAAACTAAAACATATATTTTAATATAACTCATTAGCAGTGGTTTCTGCGATAACTTTTTTTTCAACTTGCGATAACGATAAAACGATAAGTTTTTTCTTAACCTGCGATAAACGGTAAAAAATTAAAAACCCACCTGCAGTAAGCGATAAACGATAAACGATAGCAATAATTCCAAAGAGAGTGATGACGTTTTTTTAGAAAAGAATATCCAAAAAAAAGTTACAACGTTTTTTTAGAAATAATTTCCAAAAAAGTGCGACGTTTTTTTTTTTTGAAAATAATGATTCTATATCTCATGATACCAACTGCTTTCTATTTCTATTCAATTTTCTTAAGTCAATGGTAATCTAACCAGAGTGCCAGACTCAAAACAGTTCTCAACTCCAGGAGAATGTAACATTAATTCGTCAAAGTGAATTATCCATTTGTTGAATATAAAGAGTCCATGACTTGAAACGATGACCACAATATTCCATATGTCCTGTTGCACAGAGACACAATCTTGGCAAGCACCTTTCAATAAATTTATTAGTTATAGAATGTCCTCAATATAATTTTGACACAATGAGGACCATTAGAAATTTATTCCATTTATATATATTCAAATGGCATGTATTCGTCTCATGATACCTTAATGGCAGCCGTATTCATCATGATGAGCACTTAAAATAAAGGATAAAGCCTTTGCCGAACTATATTTAGCTATTTGGAGGGAATTTACTCATAAATTATTTTTCTTATTAAAACATGTACATCATTATTTAACCAACATATAACAACTTTTGTTTCAATCATCATCGTAGACACATTATTTTTTTCGCCTTAATGGATTGATTGCGTTGAATCGAAAAAGGATCTTTTTGATGAAGTTGATCAATTTTGACCTTTCCCTCGGTAGGCGAACTGGAGAGTTGGTCACGCCTTTATGCACTGAGATAACGACTCCCTTAATCTTTTAACATATCAAAATCGGGCAAGTATTCATTCTTATGGTTCAAAATTTGGTAAAATCAGGCTTGTGAACGGAACGCAAAATTGAACGGCGTTCAGCTGAACGCACGTTCAATGAACGAACGCTGAACGGAACGCAACTTTTTTTTGAACGCTGAACGTTGAACGCAAAAAAAATAGTTTTGCGTTCGCGTTCAGCGTTTCAATTTCTCCAAACATTGAAATGTAGTTTTGATTAAGTATTTTTTTGGGATATAAACAAGGGGATGAAATATTATAAGAAGAACTTATAAACTACTCTCCAAGAACTCTCTATAGAATAGTAAAGCACTTTTTTTAAATTTTACCCCAAGTGACAAAATTTACACACAATTGAATGATTCATTGCTTTCTTATTACAAAATAAACAACTTATTTATTTAGTTTAGGTATGAACTATTGTTGAAATAAGTTGAGATTAAGTCTGACTACGGGATATTCATCTGGGCTGTGGACTCGGAATCAGGATTTGCTCATTTTGATGGACTCGGATTCGTGGACTCGATAACTTAATATTAGGACTCGGATAGGAGGGCTCGAGAGTTAAAATCTTAGGAATCGGATACGAGGACAGTATTAATTTCGTCAGTTTTTTCATTTCGTCATGGAGAGACAGTCTACGAGCAAACAAAAAATATATTTACAAGGTTAGTCCCTGTACGCTTCCTAGTAATTAGCATAGTTTGGTAAACATTTTATACTCGCACTTCACAATTGTATATGGATGTTTGATGACTATAGATGATAATTTATTATTTTGGCTTCTCCTGGATATAGCAATATATAGATTTTTAAGGCGCCATGATGGTCGCGAATGTCTCACCAAAGTACTCTGAGGAATGTAAGATCAATTCTTTGCACATTCCCATAGGCCAAGCGACCTAGAAACTTGTTGTTGTTGCTTTAAAAAAAATAATTTGACGCCATTGATCAGACAAAAATTAGCCTTACAACAGTTGCAGTTAATATTTGCGTTTGTTTGTTCCTTGCATAAATTTAATGTTATAATTGATATTGAGATTAAGTTATTTCTAATAACGAAGACGATATTAACTTCAATTTAATGTAGAAATGGTTGATTCGTGTTATATAATATTAAATGTGTTTTATATTGCAAAGATGATTAAAAAATACATCTCTCTAAAATAAGATGCATTCATATAATGTTGTTTTATAATATTAATTTGTATTATAGCTTTGATCTCGTATTTGTCTTGATTTATTACACCTTAAATATGATTATAATTTAAAATGTAATGTATACATTACGGAAGAAAGTAGGGATCCAGTTACTCATACATCGAAGGTTTAAAATACTATTGCAGATTCTTAATATCGAACTCGGACTCCGTTATTCGAAAATAAGCGAGTCTGGTCATCGCGACACTTTTTCAAATATATTTGATCTGAAGTTTTTTTAATAAGATGAAATAGTTAAGTTTCTTTCATGCTGACTGGCGTGTTAGTCTTTATATGGAAACTATTAATATAATGATTATTGTTACGGGTCAGGAAAAAATATATACAAGTTGGGGTTTGATCAGGGGTTCCCAACCTTTTTCTTTGGCGACCCCCTATAGCAAAAATCTCCAGTCTGGCGACCCTCTTATGTAGTGAATTAGACGTTCGCGGACCCAGGTTGTTATATCATTTGAAAGTCGGTTCGGGCTCATTTTTATTATAAAACCCCTAATAGTACTTCCATTTTTCAAAATTACACATTGTTATTTTTTAAATATTTGAACGCTGAACGCTAACGGAACGCTGAACGCAAAAACATTGAACGGAACGCGAACGGAACGCTATTATTTTTTGAACGCTGAACGGAACGCTGAACGCAAAAAAAGCTGAACGCTCACAAGCCTGGGTTAAATACATTTATTTTAGTTAGATTTGGGCCTACGTAAAAATCAAAAATGTAACAAAATATTTATTTATATGTAAGATAATGACAGCTGCTTACTTTAGCATATAAAAATTAAGGTAAAATAGGCAATTTACAGAACCCTCTATTAAGATTAATATTTTTATTTAATTTTCAAGTTGAAGCGAATAATGAATTAAAAATCATATACAATATATATTACCGAAATAGTTTATATTTTTTCATTTATACTTATTTAGAGAAAGAAATTATTTATAAAACTAGAGGACTCAGGGAGTATAAACCTCCGCCGATCCCCACCAAATGAATCACTCGGTCTTTTTGTCATTTGCCAATAGATGTCGCTGTGCTGTGCTCTCCTCTTTGAGAGCACAGTACAGCGACATCTATTGGCAAGTAGGCTGACTTGAAATATTTATTAGTATTAGCTCATTTTGCATCTTAAAGAAGCACTCAGAGATGCCAAAATTTAATCACTTGTTACTTTTGGCATTTCCAACACTCCACAAAGTTTCCTCCGAATCCGTTTTCGCACTTTTTGAGTTATCCTGCTGACAAACAAACCAACCAACAAACCAACGCCAGTGAAATAATACCTCCTTCGGCGGAGGTAATAAAGGTCTTCATTTTTATTCAAATGCTTATCTATACTATTGTTCTCTCATGTATTAGAAAAAATAACAAAATTTATAAGCATTTATTCACATTTTTTATTTATTTCAAACTACTTACTTATTTTCCAAGTCGTAATATAAATTAGTGTTTGCAATAGATTACATGTAAGCTTTCACAAATCTATATGCAGAGTTCTAATAATTTAATAAAGGCAGTGGTTTTTTTCTTCATCAAAATATAAATGATAAATTAAACATGTCGTGCATAAAAACATTTTATACATTGAATGTAAAAATTAACTTGTCACTTTTAGAAATAAAGGGCGGGGCTTATGAACGCTTCTAACTTTAAAAACTTAAATGCTTTCTAGTAAAATGGGTTTTTTATTATTTCAATAGAATTGACCCTTATGGAAAACCAGAGCTTCATAATGCATTATAATAAATAAATGTTTATTATTCTATAACAGGTCCGAAAACCTTTTAACATTCTCGTTCTAAACCTCATCATAGTCGAGTTCTTGTCTCAATATTTGGAATCCCTGTGGACTTTTTGTCTTCATTTAACCGCGGATGGAAGTTTGGACGGGTCTTTTGTAAAATAGTGGGATTTGTTCGGACATATTTGGGTAAGGATTAACGCATGTTTAGTAATAAAGACTAGTTATTTGATGGTGTTTTTTTCTTCATATCTAGGAATTGCTCCGTGTATACACTCAGGTTCTTGCTTTTTATCGATCTTCCATTCTCTTCAGAATACTGCGTCATCACCTTCAAGCAGTCCTTCGGAAGTATTACATTTATATGGATATCCACGTTCTTTATTGCTCTGCCCCTCTACTGGGCTGGGGGGACTATATCCCGAAAAGTCCGGAATGAGGTAAGGTGGCTTAAATAGAGAGTGCTGAATAACGTAGTATAAGTTATTGCCGCCATTGTTTGGAAGGACAGGCAACCAGAGCTAGGACTATCGATTCAAAATCAGTAAACAGAAATACTGGTAGTAGATTTTATCTACAAATATCGATTATTTTGAACAGAAGGATACTTTCAAATACCGGTACAGATTATATTTTGTATAAATATATTTTTAATGGCTTTACATAACATATATATGTATATACATATATACATATTATATATATTCTATATATATATATATATATATATATATATATATATATATATATATTATATATATATATATAATATATATATTTATAATAATATATATATTATTATATATATATATATATATATATATATAGATGTGGTGTGTGTGTGTTATATCAGACTTGTTTACGTGCGCGAAAAATTGTCGTTCGTCATGCGAAAAATATGTTACGACCTTTTTATAGTAGGGAATTTTTTTCTCGCCGTTTTTAAAAGGAAACTTTCCCAAAAAATGAACAATCTTTGTCTATTTTTGGTGGAAAAACTAACGACGAACAATAAGGAATTTTCGATGTACGTTGATTGTTCGCGAACGACAACAAATGAACGATAATTCACCAAGTCTGATATATATATATATTTATATATATACTCGCATATTTGGGCGCCTACGGCGACCATATGTTCATTTACATAAGTTTCTTATAATTTGTATCATGGATTTGTGGAGATAAAATAGGTTTTCTAAATGTCCAATGAGTTACAGGCCCGGCGGATGGGCGGGCCTGAGGGGCAAGCCCGCTCACCGAGTGACGTAGCCTGCCCACCCACTGAGGACGTGGGCCCGATTTTTTATGAATGTGCCAACTGTGCCCCCATAACAACTGTAGGCCCCCAAAAGCCTGGGCCTGATGAGTTACAATAATTTCTGTTTTGTACAACATTTTTCATAAAAGTTTGACTTTGTACAAATAATATGTTTAAGTCACATAAGATGTTTTTTCTTTTCTTTTCCTATCTTTACCTTGAAAGTAGGTAGTAAAATTAGAAAAGGTGATTGTTCAAACATTCCTCATAATGTTTTTTACTTTACAAGAATATGTTTTAAGTCACATGAGATGCTTTTTTTCTTTTTTCCTCTCTTTACCTTGAAAAGTAGTAGTAAAACCATAAAAGGTGATTTTTCTGGTTCATTTGTGGTCCCCTCACTTTGCAAAAAGTTTTATTAGGTCCGCCTTGACCCAAGGATTCCATAGGTACCTTCAAAGTTCAAATCTGACCATAAATGTGGGAGGCATAGCGTGCAGACATACAGACGACAGACAGAGATTGGTGAATTTTTATTACTCGCATATTTGGGCGCCTAGGGCGCCCATATGTTTGCCACTCGGGTATGTGTAGGTTATGGAGCTAGTTTGTGAGTGAAAAAGACCTTAAAGAATATAAGAGAGGAGAGAGAATAATTTTCTGTTTTGTACAAACATTCATCATAAAGAGTTTGACTTTGTACAAATAATATGTTTTAAGTCACATCAGATGTTTTTTTATTTTTCTATTTCTCTTACTCCTCCTTCTCCTTATTTTTCTTTTTCCTCTCAATACCTTGAAACGTAGGTAGTAAAATCAGACAAGGTCTGAATTTTTTCTTCATTTCTGGTCTCATCACTATGCAAATAGTTTTATTAGGTCTGTCTTGACCCAAGGATTCCATAGGTACCTTCAAAGTTCAAATTGACCATAAATGTGGAGGGAGATAGCGTGCGGACATACAGACGGACGGAGAGTTGGTGAATTATTATATAGATTATATATGTATTTATATAGGCATATATATAATGTGTTGTATATATACATATATGTATTTGGTGCTGTCTGTCTAACCACAAAATGGCAAAAAAACACAACCAAGTCATTAAGCGCATATTTGTACCTTCGGTAATATCAACTCTCTATGAATGACACTTTTATCTACTGTTTCTATAACGTATATAACATATATTTTGGCCCTTTCAGCTGTGCTCCGGATGGGAAAGCCCTAAATCTCTTGCATATATAATTTTCCTCTTCGTCGCGGGGTTCTTTATGCCAGTTTTGGTGATCATGTACTGCAACTTCAGGTTATCCTATTTCTAAGACAAGTAAGTATACAATTGATCATTGTCATCCTAATTTTTATTGTTTCTTTTTCCACCATTTTGTAATAAGTAAATATAATATAGCATTGAACTAACTTTCCACTCTAAAAACATTTCAGTTTTATTTAAATGACAAAAAATAAAATATACAATCCAGATAAAATAACATTAAAGAACATTTTCCTGAAACTTTTTTCCTTGCTGTCATAAAGGAAACTATTTCAAGAAATGAATTCCACATATCAAGAGTTCTTAAAAAAATTATAAAACTATGTACACTTGAAGAAAAAAAAACATATTCCGAGACAATTGTATATATATATTAGGGTTGTTATTATTTTTCAAATGTTTGAAAAGTTAAACATTGTTTTTTTTTTTTTTTTTTTTTTCGGTTAAAAACATTTTATTCGGTTGACTGCAAAATTTTATACAGTGTAAAATAAAATACACTAAAATTATTATACAGAAACAGAGTAAAACTATTCAGGGCAGTTGCGAAAATACATAAATGAACATTGTAGTTCATATTTACTGCCCTGAAGAATAACCTTATATAAAAGGACAAATCATTTATTGGTTTGGTTTAAAAAAGCACGATGTCTTCTTAAAATCCTTTTGATGGTGCTGATGTAGAGCTTTGATCTTTCAGGGACATATTTAATTATATCGCCAGCCCACTTCCACGTTGGCGCTCCTACATCCGGGATTTTGATTGAGAGAGCAGCGTAGCGAGCTGAAGCACCAATCATGATGGGCCTTAGGTCTTCTTCGACTACATAGGCATTTGTCGTTATTTTTAGTGCTAAGAAAGATTTTATATTTTGTAATGTACATTGAATTGCTTTGTGACTAGGGGGGGTATTTTTTAAAAATTTATTATTTCCAAAGAGAATGAGAGCTTTTAAAATATTCGGAGATATATCGCCGTTTTGACACATGTTCAGTTTTAAAAATCTTTTAATTATTTGAAGAATGGGACAATCGGCAAATGCATGTAAGATATTATTTAATAAAAATCCACAATTCATACAAGGATTCTGAAATTTAATGAGCATCCCTGAAATTTGTAATTGAGCTGTAAATTTAGAACCATCAGCAATCCCATTAGTTGATTGTAAAATTATTTTACTCCATGAAGAGGGAAGGTTAAGCAAACTTAAGTAGGACTCTGATATAGATCTCGCTCCATCATAACTCTTCCTACCACATTCAAATTTTAAAAACCATGGCTTGGAAGGGCACATAAAACTAAGTGAACGTTTAAGAGGAAACTTGAACCTTGCCACGTTAAAACTTGAATTCACAACCAAATCGTGGGCAGTAAAAATCGCTTGTGTTAAGGCGGTTCGCTCTAAAATGACAGGATCACCAAATCTTTTTATAAAAGGTTTTTTGTCTTTATTTTGGTATAAAATATCTATTGTCGTGTCCGATTGAACTGAGGGTTCCAACTTCCATAAAATTCTCTGAATTGAAGCTAAAAATGGCGAAAAGTTTTCCAAGTCCTGATTAGTTAAAAGAGTACCCATGTATAACCAATTGTAAAATTGCGAAGACGTAAAATATTTTCTCCAGTCCCTGTTATAAAATACACCCATTTTCTGCACGATTCTTAGATAATATTTTGGCAAAATTTCAATAAGAAGACAAAGTCCACCTCCTACATAGGTTTTGGGACGCTTCAATGAGGGAAGATATGTTTTGTAAAAAAGAGTCCCCAGCCAACAATCTTCTTCTTTAAGTGCTAATTCAGCAAGAGATGGGATGGATGTGGCTCTATACAAAACGAATGGAACCACACGAGAATTATAAAGGTCGACTCTTTTTTGTAGAGATAAGTTTCGCCATAGTCTAATTTGACCATATATCTTTGTGTTCATTTGTACCCAGTTAACTTTTGAGACTCCGTCTCTCATCCATTCAATGCCAAGAATATTAACAGACTCAACAACCCTGCAGTTCTGGAGCAAAGAAGAGCTGCACGGATTCCAAGATCCCAATGGAAGTATAGCAGTTTTGCTTTTATTTATAGCAAGGCCAGTTTTGAGTTCAAATTTAACAAAATATGATAAAATTATATTTATCCTCTTAATAAGTTGTATGTCCGAGTTTGCCTCAATCATCAAGGTAATGTCGTCGGCGTATAAGTCAATAAGATGTTTTTCATTGTTGAAGGAAACACCAAACCCTAAGTATTTCCTTGACAACGTCTTCGTCAACTCATCTAACGCAGCAACAAAGAGAAGAGGAGCAACTGGGCAGCCCTGCCTACAACTCCGTTTGAGAAGAATGGGAGCACTATTGATGCCATCTAAAGAGATTATGGAGGAGCCGTTGAGCAACATTGCTCTTACGGGATTGAAGAAACGCTTGGGAAGGAGCCTTTTAACCGATTGTAAAATATGGTCGTGTCTAATGGAGTCAAACGCTTTATTAAAATCTATTGCTATAAGGGCCCCAAACTTTTTACGATTCTTTACCGATTCGATCGCCGTTATAATATTTCGAGAAATATCAGTAATTTTGCGGTTTTTTAAAAAGCCCTTTTGTTCATTTGTAATTTTATGATTTAAAATGGGTTCTATTTGCTTTGTTAAAACGCCTGCTAAAATTCTATAAAAATCATTTAAAATAGTTATAGGCCTCCAATGGTTAAAATCACTCCCATCCCCTTTCTTTGGAATTAAGGCTATGCGACCCTTAGTAAGAGCACAAGGCATTTTTCCAGTTCTCTCTATGTGTTTGCCCATTGCCAAGAGATATGGAACCACTTCATCCGGAACAAGAGAGAAGATTCGACCACAAATACCGTCAGGACCGGAAGCTTTATTATCTTTATAAGACTTTTTGATATAATCTAAAATATTATCTTTTGTGTAGATAGAAGAATTACGAATGTGTTTTTTCTTGAGGAAGTTTATTCTTTCTCCACCTAAAATTTTAGAAAACCTCTTGTGGAAATATGCAAGGATTTCTTCAGGTCTCTTTAATATTTGATTACCATCGACGATGTAGTTTATGGTGGAAGCCGAAGATTTATTATTGTGAGGAAGAAGTTTATATCTACGATATGGATTCATTTCCATCTCCCTTTTCCTACCCATTTCAGCTTCAGCAATGTCCATAATTCTATATTCATGGACCAAATCGGAAGTAATTGTTTTTGTAAAAAGAGGCGATTCGGTAAGGGCATCCTCAATTTCGTCTTGGAATTTGGCCATTTTTTTCTTGCTGTTTTTCACAAACCTCTTCACAGTATTTGTTACTACATTAACAAATAATGGGTAGGCTTCTCTAGAAGATATTCGACTTGTTCTTCTTATGAGATTCGAGGCCAATTTTTCTTTAAAACTTTCCTCACCCAAAAGCCATCTAGGAATCTTAAAACTTTTCTTTTTTGGTTTGTACCGTAACGTCATATCGATAATCTTATGATCAGTAGAAGGATCTGGTCGATAACGCGCATTTTTAATGTGGTGCAGAAATTGCGGTGCTACGAGAGCTAAGTCGATTCTAGAAGATTTGCTTCCGCAGCTCCAAGACACGTTATCTTCGGGACTAAACATTTTAGTGGCGTCAACTAAATTGAGTCGAGAAATAAGATTACCGAGGAAAGCGGAATTGGGATACTTATTTAGAGGTTTATCAATATCGACATTTAAATCCCCTATTAACATCAAAGGTAAGTGCTGGAATTTCTGACTGATGATGATAGTTTCAAAAAATGGTGCAGACTTTAAGTTAGGGCCATATGCGTTGATAAGCGAAAAAGCAAAACCTGAAGTATTTAGAATGAGCTTATGCCAGTCTCCTTCCTTGGAATATTCGCTTGTGAATAGCGGCTTATCAATTCTCTTTGAAGTAAAAGTCATAACGCCTCTCTTACCAGAACCTGTAAAAAAGGAATAAAACATTGGAGGCTGACAAAATTTGCAATTTTTCAAACACGTTGTGGAAACCTCCGTTTTAATATCCTGTAAGCACAAAACATCGGGACTAAAAGACAGGAGGTGTTTCATAAGAGCGTGCCGGGCTCTTCTATCTTTTCCTCCTCTTATGTTCAAAGACAATATCTTTGAAATACCCATATTGCCTCTTAAATCATTTGATAACGAGGGTGGGAAACAGTCGGTCATTTTATATTGAAGAATATTATTCTGAATCATTTCTAGATTTCTTTTTTTGATTTGCCGAGTTTTTATCTGCATTCGAGTCTTTTCTGTTCCTCTTGGTGAGGGATTGAGATCTAGTACGACCCAGCAGAACTAACTTTTCCGTTAACAGAGGCTTTTTTGGAGTGACTTGATTTTTTTGTTGGGTAGCAGGAATAGATATATCGTCCCTCCGAATAAGAGAACCACTCTCTGATCGATCTCTTTGATGAATCGCGTTGGCCTCAAGACGCTGAGACTCCAAAACGTTGGGAGTTGGATTTGCAGAAGCATTAGGCAGTTCTATGGAAGATGCAATAAGATTCTCTGTTTCTGAGTTATCAGCAACAGGTTCATTTGACTCATTACCCGGATCGAGTTCAAGACTCGCAGAGGGTGCTGGAATGTTATTGTCATTACAGGATCTTGCCGCATCGCACAGTATGGGATTATTATTTGTTATAGATTGATGTGAGTCCCCATAATTGGATTGCCTTACAGGCATTATACTTTGCCGTTCAGAGTCATTTTTCATTGTAAAATATTGTATTTCACCCTTTTCAACCTTCCTGAGTCTGTCCATCAGCCAGTATTTATAAAAGCTCACAGACTTGGTCTTTTCTCCACATGTTGATCGGAAGTGCCCAAACATAAAGCAGTTGGCACACTGTTTCGTTTGTCCCAAAAAATCAAGAGTTTCTACCTCATCTCCGCATGGGATCAGAGAGGGAATGTTTCTAGGGTTGCCAGAAATGTTAATAATCAAGTCGGAACTCTTTGTATTCCAATGTGCAAATTTTGGGTCGGCGAAAATGGGGAACTTTTTCAGAACTGCCCTATCAGAGACTGATGAAGTACCCACTCTGAAAGAATTCACCTTACAAAAGGGTTCTAACATTGCTCGGAGCGCCTTTTCACAAATTTTACCGTAGCCATATTTCAATGTTAAGTCAAAAACATGGTCTCCATCCATGGCGAGCGTCAGCTTTCGACAGTCAATCATTATCTTAAATGGGGAGTTATGCTCATCCCTAAGCTCAGTTTCAATAGGAAGAGAAATATTCTTTGATATTCTATCCATAGATATTTTTTGTCGAGTGATGATCAGAGGCCTATGAGGTCGATCCCAGTTTATACTGTGGACCTCTTGCGGGTCAAGTTTGAGAATAGTCGTCGCAATATGCGCTAAATTTCCAGGGTGCATTTGACTTTTACTTAGAGGACCACGTTTGTCAATTCTTTGGGCGAAGAGACAAAAGTTTTTCCACCCTTTCGAGTCGTTTACAGACCCATCCGACACAAATCTAAATGACTCATTGTTAAGGTTTTTACCAGCAATTTTACTATATGAAATTTGATTGACTTCTTTTGTTGAAGCGTTATGGTTGTCGAAATCAACGTTTTGTTTAGAAGCATTATGGATAACCGCGTCCATATTGCTACTATTAGAACTGTTTGTGCGTGAAGAAACCGTGTTCTCAGACGTACTGTTTTCTTGCACATTCAAGGAGGAGCTAGAAGACTCTTTATTTACATTATTTATATCAGGAGGCTTGTCTCTTTGATCATCTACCATTTTACTAAGATGTTAAGAAAAAACACTGTTGTAAAAATAAATAAATGGAATAGGAGGAGATCTATATCAAGAGGGGGGGGGGGGGAATGTAAGGGTCACCGGCGTGTCAAAAGAGCAAATAAAATAAACAAAAAAGGACGTAGATATTTAAAAAAATATATATATGTTAAAAAGGAGAAAAAGAGGGCGGGCGTTTGAATATAAAAAAATAATAATAATAAAAAAAAGAGAAAAAAGAAGAGAAGGAAAAAAAGAAAGAAAAAAAAAGGAAAACGACAAACCCGCCTTAGCAGACCTAGAAGGCAATCCAAAAGAGGGTTAGGACCAGTAGATTGACAAGAAGATCACGGGAAGAATAGAAGGAAGAGAAGAGAGCCTTGCTTAATATTCCAGGAATCCAAAGGGCTTAAGCAAAGCCCTTAGGCAAAGTCCTTAGCTCAGAACGATTGGATTTGTTCGGATGAAGTTCCTGACGATCACAAGTCTTTGAAATGTCCAATAAATGCCGCAAAAGCTGCCAAACGGTTCACAAATAACTGCACGTGCACAGAAGAAAAAAAGATACGTCTGTACGCGTCAAGATACATAAGAGCTGTGGATTTTCTGTTTCTTAGTGATAAAAGAAGACGACATACAAAGTTTGAACTAAATCTGTCAACATTGCGGGATCGCACAACGAGGTCAAAGTTTTAAAAATTTAGTAAAAATATAGTTTTCCGCAAATTTCTTGAAAATGGTGGGCGTTACAGACTTCAATAATAATTATTAATTTAAAGGAAATCTAATTTACTACCGAACGTATTTTTGATGATTTTTACTAAAACAAAGTTTTCAGTAAAAACAAAGAAAAAAATGGAGTGTGTATTGTTAGCATATTTCATAGCTTTTTGTATCATTTAATTTCACTCGCCTGTAGAAGATGACTTGTTCGCTTCAGAGTAAAATAGTATTTTTAAGTTTAGTAAACCTTTGGATGATAAATCCAAAAATGACCTTGGTTGCATTCTATCAATTTAGAATTCAGAACAATCTGAGTTTACATCATATGATTCAGAGCCTGTATTGACCTATAAAATCGATTATGAAAAAAATAAATAATAATTTGTTTCTTAGATTTGCGTCAAGGTATCCTCTCAAAATTTTACTTTGTCTCTGACACATTTATAATCCATTATATGCGTCATTTTGTACGCGATATATGTTTTTTAATGTATATATAACTCTCCACTTATTAAATTGACATGATTTAGTATATCAATATATTAAAGCTGGTTTACCAAGCTTTAATTTGATATGTTTGGTGTTCTAAAAATTGCTATACTTTAAGAGAAATATGCAAATAAATTTTTGCACGTACTCTCCCAAAAAATTGATCTTTTGATATGATAATATACAATTACCACTTGGTAACCACTGTTACCTTGATAGAAAGAGAAAGAAAGAAGGGAAGCGAGAGAGTATTTTGCCTCACTTCTCTCACTTCCCTTCTTTCTTTCTCTTTCTATCCAGATTAAAAGTATGTGATAATATTCCTCTCTATCAACAATTTATCAATATATAAATATCACAAAATTTGCATACATAATCAAAAGAACTAACAATTCTGCAATCCCATTTTTTTAAAGGTTTTTGACTTCCAACATATGTATTTTCAATCATTTAAATTATTGAATAAAACCCATAAAAATACAAAAATAACATAATCGTTTAAAATCAAATCTTTCACCCATGAATATTTTAAATCTTCATTTCAACATTTTATTTAACTGTTTTGTTGCAGAATACGGCCTCAAAGTCAATGAGCTCTACTCGACGTCTGGCGAAGCGCCACGAAAGAAACTCAACCGTGATACTCCTCTCAATGACGTTTGCGTTCTTCGTTTGCTGGATGCCATATACGGTCTGCTCTCTGTATATCGTCTTTGGGGGGCATCCTCAACCCTGGCTCTCCGCCATCCCCCTGCAATTCGCAAAGAGCTCTACTTGCGTGAGCCCCATAATCTATGTCTTCTATAATCAAGAGGTGAGGAGTTTATTTGAACATGAGCCAAGAAATTATTATTATATATATATATATATATATATATATATATATATATATATATATATATATATATATATATATATATATATATATATATATATATTGTTGACTCTTATACAAATACTCAAAATGTAATTAAAAACACCAATATAAATTTACAATCATCAATAAATGTTTCTTGAAGAAGCGTGTGCACAATTCATGCCACGCAAGGAACAAAGTTATTTTCTGGAACATCGTTTTTTTAAGTTGGTAAATCAGATTTATTTCTAAATAATCATTGAGATATAAAGACATAGGGAGCTTATTGGATTCTTCAGAGGAATACGTTTTGTGCCCAAAATAAACAAATCTCTATATCTCTGTGGTCAACTTACGATGACGTAGATCAAATTCCTTTGTTTATAGTGGACACACAAAATACAGATGAACGATGATGTTTCTCTGCTATTGAAGGGAATAAGCTCTCTATATCTTTATATCTCTATGGTGATGATCCATTTATCGATAGATATTATGAAACCACAATAAATATTTTTATTATGAGGAGTTGCTTGGTGTAATTTATAATTGTATGTGAGTTTGTGAGGAGTCACTTCAAAAAATCAAGACTCATGAGAAGATATAATAAGTATTTGTAAGGATGATATCCTTTTCTCTGAGTCAATAGTGGCGAGGAGTAAAGGTATGTTTTTTTAATACTCTAAGAGCACACGCAGAGGACGGGTTAGGTTTATAATTAAAACGGCGCCATTGAGCCATGATTGTTTTTATTGGTGGTAGTAAAAAAATATATTAATTTCCATTGTAGCGTTTATGCAATTTGTTCAAAGTCTATCATGAAGTTGTTTATGATATAATGATCTTTGATAATGAAAGATAGTTTCTGAATACATTGATTAATGCCAAAAAGATGCATTATCATCTCCTCTTAGCATTATTAGAGCAACACTCCTCATGCTTCGTTTTAGCATTGCTCAGAGGATCAACAAAAAAATTAAATGACTAACTATCTCGTGATAGCTTCCTGTGAAGTCATTAGCCTCCATAAGTAGTACCCCTTTGGCCGTATAGGCTACCTTAAAAACTATAATGGTGGAATTATTGAAGGCTCTAATGATACATTCCATAAATTGTTCTGTAACTTGGGTCCAATTTTTCCTCACAATCCACCTATTATTGCAATATATAACATATGTTGTCCCGACATAGTTAATGTAAGTAAATAGGCGAGCGAATTCTTGCAAATTCAAGGATGTCTAAACTCTCCACCCCTACTCGTAATCAATGACCAACAAATATAAAAGTTTTTATATATAGGTAATTTCATGATCAAAGATAAATTATAATTACAAACACTATGATAGGCATTGAAAAAATATATATACATTCAACAATGAATGAAGTCACATAACGTATTATTAATAATAAACATGGAAAAATATGGACGTTGTACATAAATAAAAACTTAAGCAAATATCTGTGTCCTTGGAGTAATTTTGATTTATTAATGCCAACTGTTTTATATTTACTTTTCATTTAACTGAGTGGTTCCCAAATTTTACTGCTGGTATACAAAAGATTTTTGCGCCCCCCCCCCCCCAAAAAAAAAAAAAAAAAAAAGGACATACACACATTTTGTTCTCCGAGTCCATTGCAGTTTATTTCACACATTGTAATTAATACAAACTTCTACCTTTTTTTGTTGAAAAAATAAAAGTGAACTTCCATAAACTACAGTTTGTAATAGGTGTCAACCCTCAACCTTTTTTTCGTTGAAAAATTCAAAGTGAACTGCCATAAACTGCAGATTCTAATATGTTTTCAGTTTTCAAGCACCTTAATTATGTAATTATATTCAGTGTAACAGGTTTCTTTTTTATATATTTAACATATGGAAGCACATCTGGGGATACTTCATCCTCTGCATTGCGTTTACGTTGGAGCTGCGTCAAAAATTTGTCCATGTTATGCTAGCAGTGTTATTTAGTCTACGGTATTTACATTTTCATTCATTCGTTTTTCCCGCCCCCCCCCCCCTTGCAATTGCTCTGCGCCCCCCTCCCCTAGGGGGTGCGCCCCCCCACTTTGGGAACCACTGATTTAACTAATCTCGTTTTAATAAAAAATGTCACCTTTTTCCTATATCTAGCATGGGCAAACATAAAAAGGGCATGATAACAAATACAGTTGACTTCAGCTGACTCAGCTGTGGTAATGACGTCACAATGGAAATAGTGAAGTCATAACCTAAGGAGTAGAGAAACATTAATTAAGACATATGTATGCTTTTCCTTTCATTTAAAATAATTTGGAATGATTTTTTTTTTAGTTTCGTATCAACGTCATCAAACACTTTCAAAAGTACTCTGTGGGTGTGAAAGAACATCCATGGCTCAGAGTACAGACCGACTACAAATGAGTCAAATGAAAGTTCTCGTCGCCACAAATTAAAAATGCACGTCCCTTACAATTCTAGCGGCATTGGGAAAAGGTATCAACCGGGCTAACGTCAAATTTATTTCCTAAGATCATCCATATAGTTATTTCTCTCCCTCACGTACTACATATCACGCTTCGTTCAAGAACTTCAAGATTATTAAGTCTTAAAATAAATATATATAGATATGAGTGTGTGTGATTTTCTGTAAATATGTGGATCAATATTTTATTTATTAGTAATGTACATTCGCAATGTGTACCTTTCCCTCAAAGCAATCAGTCCCATAAAAAGTATATTATTGTCCATTGAATGTAACTAGATTTGAATTAACTCAAAAGAGTGGATTGGAAATAAAACCATCTCATTCAATAAAATGATCTCTTTCCTGAACGTCGAATAATACCTATAACAGTTATCCCAGTACGATATTATTATCTTGATTGATATACTGTCCTTTTTTAATTTTGTATGTTTTTGTGTAGCATATATTTCATTTAATTAAATCCTTCCAAAAAATGTATTTATTTTATTTCAATCTAAAATTATTTGTTTTCATATCCCCTAAGAAATATGATGGATAAATAAAAACTGAGTCCCCTGTAACATAATTATATAAAATAATCCACTTTTCTAAATAAATACTATTTTTGTAGATGCTTAAGAGGTCCTCACTTTTTTAATATTTAAAAACAAGGTACCCCCCCCCCCCTCCCCCATCTTATCGTCAACCCATCCTTTAATTAAATTGATCTGACCATATATGATAATTCGAGCTTGTAGGTTCGTTAATTATGAATTCATTTTAAAAACTCATTTTGTACATAGTTATAAAATATTTTAGCTCTTGAACTGCCATTTCTTCCCTTTCAAAGAAATATACTATTTTCTACAAGTTAAATTATTATAATATATTTATTCGAAAGAATATTTTAAAAACCAGAACTTATAGGTATAGGCAAAGTAAATATTGGACAAAATAAGGACCATTATTTAACCAGATATACAGTCAACTTCGCCTAAGTCGATTCTCTCGGGACTGTGCAAAAACAATTGACTTAGGCAAAATTTGAGTTACAAATTTTGATTGCTAAGTCGAAGAAAAATTCGATATACAGGTAGGCGTGTGTGTGCACTCGCTCACATGCAGTATCAAATCATCGGCGAGCAGCAGGTGGGCGAAGACACAATTTCTTTCTTTTTTAATTTTACCTAGCTTGGAGGGAGGAACATACCTTGCATACAGTGCATGCGGGCTGTGTTTTGGAAAGTGAGAGCCCTCTTCGACTTATGCGAAGTTATTTTCTTGTTATGAATGTGTCACTGTCAAAATATTTGTTCGACTTAGGCTAAATATCGACTTACAAAAATCGACTTGTACGATTTTTATTACAGACATGTCAATGGAGAAAAAATGTGACTTTTGATTATATTCGAGTTAGGCGACTTTTTGACTTATGCAATTTCGACTTAAGCAAAGTTGACTGTATATATATATATTATGTTAGTTAAGGTAACTCAAATTATTTCCTTAATATGTATGACTTATTTGTTGCATACGTAATTTTGGTAGGTACAAAACGACTTTCATCCTTGATGAAGATTACAAATAATTGTTCGAAAACATGATAAACATTTTTTTTATCCAGCAAATATTTTTCATGGGCTCAATTCTCAACAACTAGATTAGGAAAATCTTTACTATGAAGTTGGCATAAATATTTTATGCTACCATGATTGCGGTGTTATATATATATATATATTTCTCCAAAATTTATTTACGGCTTTATCAATCATCTGGTAAAATGGGTGTAAATCTCAAATGAAAAACAAATGAGTAATGAATAAATAACTTTAAAAAATCAATGCTTGGATTAAAGAACGAAAATATTTTTGTGCGGAAAGATTCGTAATTTTTTAAGTATATAACTTTTATTACAAAATATACAAAAATAAACTGTTTATTTTAAAAATAGTTTATCATTTTAAAGTAATCGATTGAAGTTTCATAAATAACTTAATATTTAATCATCTTAGATTATTTATTTGATTTGATATATTTCAACTGAATATGGTATAATGGAAACCGGATTTACATCATAAACTGCTGATAAATAGCACCCTAAATTGCTATTTTTCTTGCTCTTTTTTAAGGTGATAGCTCTTGCAATTGGAACTTTAATCATTTATCACGCAACTCATATCTATGGTCGATATTCTTGAAAAGTGCTACAAGTGTCCTTTAGATTAAGGATGAAAACCTTACTATCAATTAAAGTATTTTCTTAAAATGGGAATATTGGTGTGTTTTTAAGAGCTGCAAATTTAACTTCTGAGTCCAAGAGAAGCTTTGTTCGAAACCCGCCCAAAATAGCATTGTATTGCCCTATTTTTCTTGAGCTTATTACAATATAAATGGTATGACTTTAGGCCACCACCCAAATTTAATGTGTCTGTATGCGAATATAATTGTTTAAATATGTTATCTGTCATCCAACGTTTTATTTTATAAACATACCGATTCTTATTTTCCCAGCAAGTTTTGCACCAAGATATCTTTGAAAGCCAGGCCCATAATAATTCCCAACTATTTAAAAGACTAAATAAATAAATTATTTAAGGTAAATAAAATCATAGGAGCTAATTATGAAATTATTCATTCCATAATTTAAAAATACAAGCAAACAAACAATACAACATAATCTATGTAACGTTTCCGTAAGCTTACGTTTTTCATCATTAAATAAACATGAAAAACAGTATAAAGGATTACTTGAAAAAGTATTAAAGTGTATCGCAGATATATTTGTTTCAGTTTAAAATATCTTAATATCAGCCATTTTTTTCAACAGCCTGTCTCATCGAAAATTTACGCTTACGAACCTTTTGAATTGACAAATAATTGAAAACTAAAACAGTGCTGTCAGTTGAAGGATTTGATGTGCAGGGATCTGATTCTTAGGGGAAATTAAACAAACAAACTTTAGATGAATAATATGATTTAGAAGTTTTAGGTATTAAAAAGGAAATTAATTTTAAACTATAATGTTTATCTATGTTTTTATCAAACACAATGTTTCCTCTTATATTTTCCCTTTTTATATATTACATAAAGTGTACCTTTTTATTTTATTGTTATATATAATTTGTTTTAATGAAAACCTTGTTGATGAGAAAAATAACAACTTCAATATTATAATCAATTTCATAAAAAGATGATGAACAATTACAAAATGTAACTGGTGTAGATAGATTTAAGAACACAAATATCAGACATAATTGATAGTGTAGTGTCCAAATCCTTCGACAAATTGATTACTTCCGTAACTTTGAACATACAATTGACTTACAGTTAATAAAATATTTGATTAATTTATTTATTATGGATTGAATTAATCAAAAAAAAAATCCAGGTACACAAAGTGTCCTTAAGGATATTAAGGAAACGTAGAAAAACAGGCTAAAACCTTAGTTTACATTCCTATATGTACTCTCAGATAAACCAATTTGGAATCCAATTTTTCCGGTTCAAATTTATATTATTATTCTACGAAACAACTTGGAAATCTGAGCTAAATTGTTCATTATTTGAACTGTAATATTCACATCCTCTGAACTAAATTGGGTTTTTTTCTCCACGGTAAGGTCTTTATTCAATTTGAATGGGCACTATTTAAGAATTCGCTCCTTTTCCAGGGACTCCTTTATTCACTTTAAAAGTCCATAGTGATAAAGGAAGCTATACTCAAGTAAAAGAGAGAGAAAAGAGGGAAGGAGAAGAATGAAGAGAGAGGGAAGGAGAAAAGGGGGATTGAGAGGGTAATCAGTGCCAATCACGACCATGTCGGTGGAACCAATAAAGAAAAACAATGTCCGAATGAATTATACAACTACTATTATTATAGTGTAATAAAACATCATTTCACTCTAAGACAATTGTTAAAATAGCTCCATTTCCAAAAACAGCCCAGCCCTCGACGACCAACATGGACCAGGATAATGATTATTTTGAATGATGAGCTCCTTTTTCTCTTCTTCTCCTTCCCTCTTTTCTCTCTCTTTTACTTGAGTATAGCTTCCTTTATCACTATGGACTTTTAAAGTGAATAAAGGAGTCCCTGGAAAAGGAGCGAATTCTTAAATAGTGCCTTTGAATGTATATATATATAAACGATAAACATGAAACTGAATATAAAATAGGAAAATTGTGTTAAACAATACATTACATAAATAAGCATTGTAGTTTAAAATTATTCAAATTGTTTATTTCTTGAACTATAATGCTATGTATTGTTTACATACAATTGTTCAAGGAGTTTTTATTGCTTTATTTCTTTTACTCTGTATTTTACAGAATTTGATAAAAATTTGTATGACCAAAAAATTACCAAAAATAACGTAGAAATAATCTCACAGTTGCACAAATAAAGATACATCAATAAACAATATGGAGTGTAATCACTAACCCAATTAAATATTAGAACGGTGGTTCACGGATAAGGCTTGTCTTCTTATCATTTACTTGATAGATGCTATGATTTTTTGCTATGCAATTCAAACATTTTTTTAAAGATATATCCTTTGTTTCCAATGATAACTTTAACATCTCCATTTAGAAATAAAAATGTCCAATTACATATATAAAGATGGACAGATATTAATAATGGTGTATGTATAAGCAACTACATATGTTTATATGACATCTATTGATTGCAAAACTACTCTTCTATTGATTAAAATTGTAGTTTGTAAAAAAGGAAAAAGTTTTCAAACATATAAATACGTAAAAAATATTTTTGGAAGCAAAATATTATTTTCAATGTTTTTTTTGTGAAGAATAACAAAAAAAGGGCTTCATTGAACTAAGAAATCAAGTATTTGATTTCATTAACGTTTTATATCATAAGTTACTATTTTACATATTTTTGCATTCTTCGCTTTAAAAAAACCTCCTACCAATCAAACATTTTTTAAGTGTTGTATATTTTTATTGATTAAGTATTGTTGTTTGTGTGAGCCAAAGATTAATATAAAAACTTTTTTCTCGGTAGCATAGGGCCTGGTTTTCACGCAAATGATCGGTGCTCTTGTATAGTTACATAGCCATACCACAAAAACTGCATCATTCCCTCTGTCAGAACATATCATCCCAAGATCCAAGACTTTTATTACATACATATATATATATATAAATATTTCTATATTTGTAAAACTATATATATATATACCTATATATATATTGAACGTCTCCCCTACGGAATATTATTTCGTTCTCCATGTCATTCTTTATTCTCCTAAATAAATGAAGTACAAATAAAAACTTTAATTTATTTTTAGTTTAATCATTAATAACATAATCTGAAGGATTTTAATGTCAGGCTGGTAATATAATTTTGTAATATCGGTGTTATGATCTTTTGTATCAGATTTAAAAAAATCATGCAATTATATGAAAATAAGAGACCTCAACTCTCATGTTATATTCTAAACATACATAACGATCATATTGGATGTTTCTGAATTAACAACTTATATATCCCCATAGGTATAAAAAGACGAATATGCCAGACAATACAAAAAATATTCGAAGGGCAACATGATCCGAGATATTTTAATTCAAATGACAATTTGAATATTGCACAATGAGATTCCCAAAATTCACTAGTTAATAGCGTAGCTGTAAGGTTATAGACCAAAAGAGGACTTGATAACTACGATATTGATGCTACAATAACACTTTCAAATAAAAAAAGGTTCGGATTATCAATTCAGAGCTGATAATATTTAGTCTGAACTGCGGATCAGTATCCGCATATATATATATATATATATATACAGGGTGATTCACTTAAATTGAGACTCACATATTACAAACTACAATCTTTGTATTAAATTTTACATAAATAATTTTTAAACAAAAATGATAGCACAATGTGTAATTTACAAAATGTATTTCAATAAATTTTCACATATCCTCCTTTGGACTTCACTACAGCTTTGAACCTCCTCATGGTGGAGGCAACACAGGCAGGAATCTCTTCCTCAGACAAAGATTTTCACGGTCCAGGCCACCCACAACAGTCAGAATGACCGGGTTTTATCTTGAAAAAAGGAAGACATCACCGTGCAGCTGAGGACTCTCTTCAGAAGGCAAAAGCCACCCTCAGTCATGGTCTGAGCTGAGAAGAGATTCCTGCCTGTGTTGCCTCCACCGTGAGGAGGTTCAAAGCTGTAGTGAAGGCCAAAGAAGGATATGTGAAAATTTAATGAAATACATTTTGTAAATTACACATTGTGCTATCATTTTTGTTTAAAAATTATTTGTGTAAAATTTAATACAAAGATTGTATGTAGTTTGTAATATGTGAGTCTCAATTTAAGTGAATCACCCTGTATATATATATATATATATATATATATATATATATATATATATATATATATATATTATATATATATATATATATATATATACAGAGTGGCTAGGCAAAAATGTCCGGTTGATAAGTTTGTTTCTTGTGCGCAGAGCGTACGTAAAAATTCAAAACAAGTAAATCAGCTACGCTTTTGAAACAAATAGCTACAATTTATAACTATAAAAAATATCTCTCAGACCAGAAATGAGTGTTCAGCAAGCGAAAAGACAACGGATTCACGATTTGCTTGACGCGCAAATAAATCAAGTCGATATTGCCCGGATCGTTGGCGTTGATATCCGTACTGTCCGTCGTATCCAGCAAGCCAAAAATGATGGTAAAGGCTTCAACAGAGCTCCTGGATCTGGTGGCCATAACAAAAAGCGGACAGACGACTTTCTCAATGAAGTTAAGGCCAAAGTTGAATCGGACCCCACCATCAGCCTAAACCGTCTCTCAAAAGAGTTCAACGTGTCCAGGCGCACAATCCAGCTGGCTGCCAAGGAAGATTTGGGCTTGCAATCATTCGTTCGGACCCACAGACAGCAGCAGCGATGGAGAAGAGGCTCGATAGGTGCAAGATCATCCTAAATTGGTTGAAAAAGAAGCCGTGTCTCATCAAAATATTTTCAGACGAAAAGATCTTCACGGTGGACCAAGTTTACAATCGCAGAAATGATCGATGGCTTGCTAAGCAACGTGAGGATGTCCAAGGAGTCTTCAGGACCAAGAATCCCCAGCAAGTGATGGTCCTTGGTGTATTCAGGTCCGACGGAAAGAAGATGCCTCCATTCTTCTTTCGGCCGGACGAGAAGATCGACACCGAGGCCTACTACAAAGTCCTGAGGTATACTGTTCTGCCATGGTTAAAAAAAACTACCCCACCGGAAACTATGTGTGGCAGCAGGATGGTGCACCATCTCATATGGCGGCTAAGAACCAAAAGTTCTGCAAGGACAATATGGCCCATTTCTGGCCGAAGAACTTCTGGCCACCGTCATCCCCGGATCTAAATCCGCTGGATTTTTTCTGGTGGGGCGCAATTGAGAGCAAGACCAACCGGACCCCTCACCTCAATCTTGACTCTCTGAAGGCCACCATCATCAAGGAGTGGGACAACTACCCTGAGAAGCACATTATAAATGCCTGCAAACGCTTCCGGCCCCGCCTCGAAGCCGTCGTGAAGGCCAAATTGAATAATTTAGATCCTTTTATATACTACTTAAAGCCAAATAAATTTCAGTTCCATAGAAGCAACCAATTAAAAGTTAATTAAGTTCACAAAATCAAAATATCAAACCGGACATTTTTGCCTAGCCACTCTGTATATATATATATATATATATAGTATATATATATACTAGCGAATGTTACCCGGCGCTGCCGGGATTTTCCGACTTGACATAGTCTGGAATGAAAAAAAATCACACCAATAATTTTAGTGATGTCATAGCATGTGATTTTTCATATTAAAATAAGTTCCTTAAAAAGTCTTCATTGGTCTTCATTGCCATTTTTCCGTTTTGTATTCCTTAAGGCTGGAAATTTAAAATCATAAAAAGAAGTTATTTTTTAAGTCATTTCACAGGGAACATAGAGTACCGAATATATGTATGGTAGCGCTGAATATCAGAGTTTTTGTTTGATATCCGTTGATGGGGGAAAAGAGCAAAAACTTAAGAGAGAGTACGACTTCATATATTTATCAAGAAGGTTGAGAGTGGTTGGCATAACTCTCCATCTCTAGGCATTATTAAAACTTGATTAGCGCGATGTTGCGTCATAAAAGAAATGTTATTTTCCATAAAACTTAAATTTGGGGGGAAAGACAGGGATAGAAAAAACTTATTTTTAAGCCATCCTATGGAAAACGAATTTTCCGGTAAAACTCTCATTAAAATAAAAACACGTCTTACTACCTCATAATCATCCACAGAAAATTTAGTGAAAATCTAACATGGCAATTTTTAAAAGCCGCCAAAAACGTTTTGGCGAATAAAATAAACATGTCGATGACGAATTTTATGCGAGTTGACAATCCCACTAAAACACTCCCTGAGCTCTCAAAAACTATTTACTGAAATGTCGTCAAGATCTAATGAACCTTTGGGGGAGATACAGGGAAACGAACGAACGGAATTATTTTTTTATTAGTATACTAGCGGATGTTACCCGGCGCTGCCCGGATTTTCCAACTTGACAATAGTCTTTGGAATAGAAAAAAAAGATAATACGAATTTTTAGTGATGTCATCACATGTAATTTTTCATATTAAAATCAGTTCCTTAAAAAGTTGTCATTGGGTCTTCATTGCCATTTTTCCGTTTTTTTTTTCTTAAGACTGGGAATTTAAACTTCATAAACAGAAATTATTTTTGAAGCCATTTCATAAAGAACATAGAGTGCCGAAGATATGTATGGTAGTGATGAATATTGGAGTATTTATTTGATCTCCGTTGATGGAAGAAAACAGCAAAAGAAAAAAACTTGGTGTTATTAAATTTGAATAGCGCCATGTTGCATTAAAAAAAGTTGTTATTTTCCAGAAACCAAAAATTCGGGGGAAAGACAGGGATAGAAAAAAACTTATATTTAAGTAATCATGAAGAAGACGAATTTTTTTTTTCAGTAAACACCCAATAAAAACAATACACGTCCTACTACCTCATAATCGTCCACAGAAAATTTGGTAAAGATTGTAACAAAAAACGTTTTGGCGAATAAAATAAACATGACGATGACGAATTTTCCAAGAGTTTACGACCCCACTAAAACATTCCCTGAGCTCTCAAAACTATTCACTGAAAATTTCGTCAAGATCTAACAAACCGTTCGGGAGATACAGGGAAACGAACGAACGAACGGAATTATTTTTTTATTGTATAGACATATGTCGCAGTAGAGATGGAAATCCAGTAGAGTTGTTGACTCTCCTAGTAGAGATCACAATTGTAGACTCTCCTAGGATTGATCTCAATCGTGATATTATATTACGATGTTGTACAAATTATTATTATCATTTCCTAATTGTATCCTATATTTTGGTGGAAAGGGTTCATATACATAAATCCAAAAATAACATGGATATAAGAAGTCAAGAAAAATACCCCATTCTCTTTAGATTTAATGACGGAATATACATTCTTTTTCCCCGAGAATGACTATGAATGAGGGATTATTTTCATTCATTGAGCAATCATATTCCACATTCCAAGTCTTAAGGAATAGAGAAAAGGATGAAAGGACTATAAAGATACAGTGACGTCATTTTAAGAAACTATCAAGGTAGTGGAAACTATTTTTTTTAATAACAAAGGATGATATAACTGGAAATTTTATGCAGAGTTTTCTTTTTTCTATTCCCAACTCTTACATTGGAACTGAAGGACAAAGATAGAGTGAGATATCATATTTTTTTAAATATAACAAAGGAGTTAAAAGGGAGTATGGTGACGTCACTGGATAATTGTAAAAATAGGGACTAATGCAGTTATTTAATATGAAAAATCATATTCTTCGGTGGCAAGAAACTCATTGAGACCTTTAAGAAATTCTTCGAGGAGATTTTCATTCCGAAGCTTCTGATGAAATAACATTACCCCTTCCTTTTGTGGTTGTTGTCATTTTCTCACTCATTGTCCATGAACAGGCTCTCAAGTTTTGAATTGAGTTCAGAGTGAGATTTAACCAGCGTTCAAATATTTAAAAAGTAGTGATGACGTTTATTTAGAAAGAGTTTTTCGAAAAAAGTGATGACGTTTTTTTTTTAGAAAATAATTTCCGAAAAAAGTGATGACTTTTTTTAGAAAAGAATTTCAACGAACGAACTGTGATAATTTAATTGCGTGAGAAATACAATGTGTGGTGTGTAAGCGGGTGGAAATGCGTGTGTCACACGCCAAATGCGTGAGACTTGAGAGCCCTGTCCATGAATATGAGCTACGCAATTTACGAAGCTTAGAGTAGTTTTCTACATATAAACAACTTTAATCCAAGAGAATGGAAGTCGTCTGTAGTTTATAAATGAGAGCATCATTTAATATCACCCATTTCACATTTTTGTACAATAATATATTTTTATTTTTAATACTTTAAGAAACCCCGTTGGCCCTTTTCTTTAATGGAGATCACAGCCCCTATTTTTCATTTTTTTTATTTTGTCTCACTTTCTCTTTAGTTTTATAGTATTCGAGATACCGTGATTACGGCACTCTCCGACAATTTATATATTTATCCATGGTGTTTACTTAATCCGATCCGGTTTGTAAATAAGGCTATGTTAATACAGTAATCTCGAAGTAATCTTGTGTTATTAGTGCGTTTGTCGGAGGGAGTCATGGAAGGAGAGACGAAGAACGAGTTTTATAGATTGCTTGAAGAGCAAATCAAGAGCCTAGGATCTAGTAAACAAAAAAATATTGTATCAGTCAGGATACCTATGATAGGGTTCTTCAAGCCTTAGAACAGGATAAGGGTTTAAGTGTCCTGAGGGAGCTCAATTTAAGCATTGGCAAATAAACATTCAAGATACAAGAAATTGGCTCCAGAAAATTATTTATTGCAAAAAGTCTTCATGTACGGTTGTCCCAAAGGAGGATGATTCTTCATATGCGGGTTCATTTCTCCAAGTCTAGTTGGACTCATCCCTTGTTGTCAAAACATGCGTTTGGGGTGCTGAGAACTCATTCAGACTTTCTTCTTGTTTGGATCTCCCACCCTTCTGCAATCCGATATGGAAAAGAATTTGTGGCTGGAATGATCAACGAGCTTATGAAACTGTGGCCCGGCTTAACAATAGTCCAGGACGACCACGCCATCCACAGTCTCAGGGCTGTATTGAACGGGGCAACGGCGATCTTCAAATGAAGCTTGGCAAATGGTTTGAGTCGAATCCTGGAAAGAGTTGGCTGAGGGACAAAACTTATATTTACTTGTAAATGTTTTTTATACAAACATGTTATAAAAATGTGTAAATGTAAGTCATTGAAGTACACTAGCTCTCTTCATGATAAATCGAAGACTATTCAGAAGATCACTATGCCACTGGTGTGGGAAAGAGAAGAGACCTCGTTCCACTTTTTTCTATTTCTGCCCAATCATTATCGCTGTTGTTAATCAGTAGAGGAAAAAATTCAAAGGGCATACGGTGAACACCTTGACCCCCAGACTGGCTATATCAACGTCCCCCAATTATGAGAACGCTTTTAAAAATAGAGTCCATAATTTCCAAGGTTCAAGGATTCTGTACACCTCGCGGTCAAGGGAACCCTCTCCCTATATGACTGGACCAAGTTGGTGAAAGATTCATCTCCCTCCTAGACCGAATCAATTATTAATAAACATTTATATATTTTCTGAAAAAATTAATCAAGTTTATTTTTTTAAGAGCATTTTTCGTGATTTAAACTTATATTAAAAAAAGTACACTAGCAAAAAAGAGTACACTAACATTAAATAATAGTACATGACCCTTCAAAAAAAGATTTAATGGTAAATATTTTAAGATATTTTGTTATTTCAAGCTGTAAAGATCTCAATTAGTAGTCACATGAAAGTAGAAAATTTTAGACCTATTTTCTCAGCTTATTTTGGGATTCTATCTTTTTGCAAACGTAGAGTAAACCCGAAATATCATTTAATATTATCCTACGTGCACAAATGATATATCGGAATTTCTGCGTCGTATCCTTCGGATCAAGAAAAAATTTAAGAAAAAATGCCTTATGTCTCATTTGGAAATTCAAATTTTATATCTTTAATTTCTCTAATTTTAATAATGTTACTAAACGATACATTTCGACATGTCTAGAGTTTATGCATTAATTAACTATTATTTAAAAATCATTTTAAATCTTAATTAGTCTTATCTTATTAATATGATTTATTTTTATAAGGTTGTGTCGTATTTCTTCAACTAAAGTAATATTTAATCGGATTATTCTATAGTCAACAGTCAATTTGTGAAATTAATTTTAAGCTTTAATTTTCAGTAGAAATTTTTATTAAAATATATTTTGAACAAATACAAACTTGTGACCAATAGAGCCTTTTAATTTTTTATCAAATTATTATTAGGTCTGCCCAAACTAAAAAAATCCTATAGCAACTTAATAGAATCTTCTTTTAGTGGAGCATCATATTAGCTTTAAATAATATGCCGGTAGGTTCAACTTCTATGATCCTAGATTAATGTTAATTCAATAATTAGTAGAAAATAAAAAATACTTTTTTAAAGTGGTGATGTTACATGGTGCTCTTATCATAAACTACAGACGACTTCCATTCTCTTAGATGAAAGTTGATTATTAGTAGAAAACCACTCTAAGCTTAGTAAATTGCGTAGCTCATATTCATGGACAATGAGTGAGAAAATGACAACAACCACTAAAAGGAGGAGGTACATATTATTTCATCAGAAGCTTCGGAATGAAAATCTCCTGGAGGAATTTCTTAAAGGTCTCAATGAGTTTCTTGCCACCGAAGAATATGAATTTTCATATCTAAATAACTGCATTAGTCCCTATTTTTACAATTATCCAGTGACGTCACCATACTCCCTTTTCACTCATTTTGTTATATTTAAAAAATATGATATCTCACTCTATCTTTGTCCTTCAGTTCCAATGTAAGAGTTGGGAATAGAAAAAAGAAAACTCGCATTAAATTCCAGTTATATCATCCTTTGTTATGAATTTAAAAAATATTTCATAAAATGACGTCACTGGATCTTTATAGTCCTTTCCTCCTTTTCTCTATTCCTTAGACTTATAATGTGGAATATGATTGCTCAATGAATAAAATAATTCCCTCATAGTCATTCTCAGGGGAATTTAATGGATATTCCGTCATTAAATCTAAAGAGAATGGGGTATTTTTCTTGACTTCTTATATCCATGTTATTTTTGGATTTATGTATATGAAACCCTTTCCACCAAAATATAGTATAAAATTAGGAAATGATAATAATAGTTTGTACAACATCGTAATATAATATCACGATTAAGATCAATCCTAGGAGTGTCTACAATTGTGATCTCTACTAGGAGAGTTAACAACTCTACTGGATTTCCATCTCTGTCTGCGACATATATATAGGTATATATATATATATACATTTATATATATAATTGGTTATTTACGATTTTTAAATTATTTTTCTTAAAAGATTAAGATACAGATAATGCAAAAATTGATACGGAAAATTGTATATTAATGACACTGTTATAGTTTAATGTAAATTATTATGATAATTTTTTGCAATCATGAGGGCAAACCAAAGTTGAAATTATATATATACTAGCGTATATTAACCCGGCGCGCTGCCCCGTATTTTCCAATTTGACAATAGTCTGGATGGAAAAAAAAATTACACCAATAATTTTAGTGATGTCATCGCGTGTGATTTTTCATACTAAAATAAATTATATAAAAAGTCGTCAATAGGGTCTTCATTGACATTTTTTTTTTCCGTTTTGTATTCTACGGCTGGTATTTAAACATCGCACAAAGACTCATCACCGAATAATTTCAGTGAAATCATCGCATGTGACTTTCCATATAAAATCAGTTCCTTCAACATTTGTCATTGTGTCTTCATTGCCATTTTTTCCGTTTTGTATTCCTACGGCTGGGTATTTAAACATCTCACAAATAAAAAATCACACGTATAATTTCAGTGAAATCATTCAATGTGATTTTTCATATATAAAACCCGTTCCTTAAAAAGTTGTCATAGATCTTCATTGCCATTTTTTTTCGTTTTGTATTCCTTACGGCTGAAGTATTTAAACATCGTAAAAAAGAATTACACGAATATTTTAAGTGATGTCATCGCATTGGATTTTTCATTTCAAATCAGTTTCTTAAAAAGTTATCATCGAGTGGTCATTACCAATTTTTCCGTTTGTATTCCTTAATGCTGGGTATTTAAGTATCATAAAAAGAAGTTATTTTAAAGCCATTTCATAGAGTGCTAATGTTTTTTCTAATGAAAAGTAGTTCCTTAAAAAGTTGTCATCTCATCGTCATTGCCATTTTTTCCGTTTTGTATTCCTTAGGCTTGACATCCCTCTCCATCTTTAGGGATTATTAAAATTCGATTAGCACAATTGTTGTAATATAAAAAAGTATTGTTATTTGCACAAAACTTAAATTTGGGGGGACATACAGGGACAGAAAAAACGAATTTTCCGGGAAACAACTCAATAAATTAAAAACACGTCTTAGTACCTCAGTCTTATGCATAGCAAAATTTGTGCAAAATCTAACTTGCAAATTTTAAAAAATCAACAAAAAACGTTTTGGCGAATAAAATAAGCATGTCGATGACAATTTTTCCAGGACTTGACAACCCACCAAAACCTCCCTGAGCTCTCAAAACTATTCACTGAAAATTTCATCAAGATCTAATGACCCGTTCGGGAGATACGGGAACGAACGAACGAACGGAATTATTTTTTTAAAGTATAGATATTAGGGTGATAACTTTTTACAACCTCATATTCCTGTGTCATCATTTGATGAACTTTTATGAGAGATTAAATAAAATCTTTTTTAAGTTTATTTGATTAAAAACTCACGCACCAATTATTTTAAATAATTTAATTAAGAGCTTTTTGACCAGTTCTTGAAGTCAAATGAAACATATTCCAGTTTAAACAAAAACTTTAAAGAATGATATGTATACTATTGTATAGCAGTATAAAGGACAGAAAACAATTGGTCAATGTCAATTGGTCACATTAATGTCATTGGAAGGACGAACTCAGGGGAGGTTGTCCTTGTTGCGGCAGGACTCGTCCAAGTCCTGCATAACTTTGATCGCACGCTCGCACATTGGTTGCTTCGGGCAATATTGATGGGCGATTCTTTTCTTTTCCAGTGGGTTTCTAAGCATTTGGACCTTTTGGGTATCCATCCAGAGCAGATGATAGTTTCTTCGAAATCCTCATCGCGGAACAATTGGTTGCTTAACCAATGGCTGGCCCATGGGTAGAAATAGATTTTTACGCAGCCTGGTTCGAGTTTCAGGCATCAGAATGATGCAAGGAGGGCTTCATTTTTTAGGACCACTGCTTGGTGTTCAATGCCATTGATTTTTTTACCATCGAAGTGCAAGCTCCACTTTTCCTGATGAAGTGTGCTAACCAAGTGCTGCTTCCCTTCACAGCTCTCCTATAGAGAGCTTTGTGGATTCCTGGCTGACTTGGGTCCGGATCTCGATGCCCTCACCTGAAGCTGACGGCATACCTTTGCTGCTTTGTGGTCGATAGCTTTGAGCTTGTAACAAGTCTCCTTGCAACACCATGGGTTTATACTTCCTTGTGCTTGTTGAGGTGCAGCCTCATCTTCCATAGAACTGTCTTCACTATTGTCACATGAGTTCCGTACCTGTTTTCAGAAGAATCTAATGCTACTGAGCTGGACTCAGTTGCTGAATTGGACACATCCATTCCAATGTATTCCTTCCCTTGGATGGGGTGATGGTCTGGGCACTGGCACGTTTGCCAGTAGAATAACCGACCTGGCCTTTGCTCTGCATTTGCAGTTCGTAGAGGTTCTTATCCTCTTTGCAAAGCCATTTGCCTTTCACCTTGATCACATCGAACAGTTCATTCAATGAATCAAAGTTTTGCTTTTTCCTGCAATGGTCATACTCTTTCAGGAGCTTTTCTAGTTTTGCACGGATGGTTTGATCTGGTACAGGCGGGAAGTTCAATCTCGTCCTCCATAAAGCTTTCAGCTCCGCAGCAATCAGACCGACCCTCTCTTTTTCCGTTCTTTGGCGATGGATTCAAGGGATTTGAAACGTCCCATCACGTGGCTTTTCAGGGGCATGCGGCTACGGTCACTCAGGGGTTCTTCGTGGATTACCACATTGCCTCTTCTTGATGATGCTTGGAACTGGGCCCAGTTCTTTCTCCAGGTTTCCTTGTCCTTCTCTGTGGTAGAGGAACTTTTCTTAAACGACATGCTGTTCTTTACTAAGCTATACTCCTAGAAACAGAATGTATACGATAGTAAAGCGTGTCCAGTGTCCACTGCCAGGAGGTAATAGAAGAATCCAGAACACTGAAGAAGGTTAAGCAAAGTGGTAGAATATTCTAAAATCTCACGTGAGTTTGTCCCTTTTAAGCTTCCATCAGCCAGCACATCGTGTTCAACTGGTTTCGGATTATTCAATCCGGTTAGTTCATTAGAGACACTTTGTAAATGTTTCCTTATCGTTATCGAATTTAGGCCTCATTTACGTTAAGGGTGAATTTTTCAAAGTACTTGTGCATGACCTTTTTTGATAGTTCGATGAAATAAAGGTCATTTTTGGCAATTATATGCTAAAGTTCATTCATTCGTGCTACAGGTAATCATTTTGTGAAAAAAGTCAAAAAGTTATTAACCTAATAGATATATACCAATAAAGATAACAGGAATGAAGAAAGTGTATACTGTATACACACACTAGAGATGGAAAGTCGAGGGATATTTTGGGCGTGTGAAAGGGAGATCTTACTGTTAGCTCTGTGCTTTGATAGAATAAGAAAAAAGGGAGATGTATATATATGTACACACACAGAAGTATGGAGAGTCGAAAAGGGAACAGTTTATCATCTCCCTCCCCCCCCCCCTTATCTTACTGTTAGCTCTGTGATTTTGAAAGGATCTAATGCACAGTGTTAGCTCATAAGATCTGGAGCAGAAGTTAAATTTCGCTAAACCTCTACCAAAATTTAGAAAAAATGATGTATTCCTTTTTTCAGAAAAGTCACATTTCATGGAAAATATTCAACTTTTTTAAATACAACTTTTTTTTGGTGCAAATTTAGAACTCTCATCTGTAGATTTCAGTTGAAAATTAAAAAAATGGAAATAAAAGGAGACAGATATGAGCTTTTAAAAAAATGACTCAAGTTTTCTACTTTAAAAACAATTTGCTCAAATCTCATTCTAGATAGAGATAATGGATTGGTGTTCTAAAAACCCTGGTATATCAGTAAACTAATGATTTTTTTTGAAAATCAGTCTACATTGTATATTTTAGGAGAAAATTCAAACTATTTGAAAAAAATAGGACTTTTCAGGAAAATATATGTTGCTAATTTTCTCAGAAACCTTGCCTGACAGAGCAAAACTAAGCACATATTCGGAATCAGGGGGTCATTTTACATAGGAATCGGCTATCTAGACCTCTGGAATATCGATTTTTTTAAACGCAGGCCTGTGATAATAGGTGTAGTAAAAATAATTCATTATTTCTGCATTAAAATTGAAGGATTTATTTAGTATAGTTGGAATGATCCGATTTAGGTCAAATATGCTCCATTTTGTTCGATAACTTGTTGCCATTTTGAATGTAATTTTATAATGCCTCTCTCATAGGCAGAAAAGTGGGACTTTTTTGGTTTTGTTGAAAAGTGGAAGATTTTCACAAGCTTCCCTTGAGACGAATTTTTCACCAGAAAAATCATTCGCCATAGATAGGAACTGGTAATAATCACTTGGTGGCAGGTCCGGACTATAAGGTGGATGCATAAGAAACTCCCAACCAAGCTCCTGGAGCTTGTGGCGAGTCACTAACGATATGTGTGGCCTGGCGTTGTCCTGATGGAACACAATTCCTCTCCTATTGGCCAAAGCTTCTGGGCGATTGCTTCCTTCCTTGGTACAGGTCCGAATTAAGAATTTGTCCTAGGGGCAGCTCATAGTAGATGATTCCCTGTCAATCCCACCAAACACACAGCAAAACCTTCCTGGCCGTCAATCTGGGTTTGGCCACCGTTTGCGCCGGCTCACCGGGATTCGACCACGACCGTTTTGCGCTTAAGTTGTCGTAAGTGACCCACTTTTCATCACCAGTAACCATCCGCTTCAGAAATGGATTGATTTTGTTGCAATTCAGCAGTAATTCGCAGATGGAAATTCGGCCTTTGAAGTTTTTTGTGTTAACTCGTGTGGCACCCATACATCGAGCTTCATTTTGTATCTCGCCTTATTTAAGTGGTTCGAAACGGGTTTTTTGTGCAATGTTTAGCTCCTGGCCTATCGAAACAGTGCTTACATGAAGGTCGAACTCGACGGTTTCCATATTTTATCGATATCTTCGACAATAGGCCTTCCAGAGGGGTGCATCTTTGACATAATTAAATTACCGGAATGGAATCGACGAAACCGAAATTGCGCGTGATTGGTTGTTACAGTATCCGGACCATAACACAATTCACATTTTCATCCGTCTGGCTTGCGTTTTCGCCTTTATCGAAGATAAACTGTAAAATATGGCGTATTTTCTCTTTGCTGATGTCCATCTTTGACGCGTGCTCAAACAATACTGAATCAAGCAATCATAAAACTGTCTGAAAAATTTTTTTTAGTACGAAGTCTTATCCTTCCAACACCATCTATTGTAACTCGAGCACATGTATACAACGCGAGATACAGATTACTAAAGCCATCTATCGGAAAAATAATATATTTCTTTATACAACACTCTTATATATATATATATTAGGGTTGTTCTTATTTTTCAAATGTTCGAAATGTTACCAACATTGTGGATTTTCTGTTTCTTGGTGATAAAAGAAGACGACATACAAGTTTGAACAAAATCGGTCAACATTACGAGGTCGCGCAACGAGGTCAAAGTTTTAAAAATTTAGTAAAAATATAGTTTTCCGCAAATTTCTTCAAAATGGTGGACGTTACAGACTTCAATAATAATTATTAATTTAAAGGAAATCTAATTTACTACCAGACGTATATTTGATGTTTTTTAATAAAACAAAGTTTTCAGTAAAAACAAAGCAAGAAAGGAGTGAGTATTGTTAGCTTATTTCATAGCTTTTTTGTATCAATTAACTTCACTCGCCTGTAGAAGATGACTTGTTCGCTTCAGAGTAAAATAGTACTTTTAAGTTTAGTAAAACTTTAGATGATAAATCCAAAAATGACCTTGGTTGCATTCTATCAGTTCAGAATTCAGTACAATCTGAGTTTACATCATATGATTCAGAGCCTGTATTGACCTATAAGAAATCGATTATGAAAAAAATAAATTAATGTGTTTCTTAGATTTGCGTCAAGGTATCCTCTCAAAATTTTACTGTGTCTCTGACGCATACATAATCCATTATATGCGTCATTTTGTACGCGAAATAGGCTTTTTTAATGTACATATAACTCTCTACTTATTAAAGGGACATGATTTAGTATACCAAAAAAAAGAAGGGAGATAGTATTTTGCCTCACTTCTCTCCTTCTTTTTTTCTTGCTATCCAGGTAACCTAACGCGTTACCAAATGGTAATCGTATATTCTCATATCAAAAGATCAATTTTGGGGGAGTGTACGTATTTGCTTATATCTCTTAAAGTATAGCGATTTTAGAACACCAAACATATCAAATGAAAGCTTGGTTAACCAGCTTTAATATTTTGGTATACTAAATCATGTCAGTTTAATAAGTTATTTAGTTATTTAGGCTCTGAATCATATGATGTAAACTCAGATTGTACTGATTCTGACTGATAGAATGCAACCAGGTCATTTTTGGATTTATCATCTAAAGTTTTACTAAACTTAAAAGTACTATTTTACTCTGAAGCGAACAAGTCATCTTCAACAGGCGAAAAGAGTTAATTGATACAAAAAAGCTATGAAATAAGCTAACAATACTTAATACTTTAAAAATTCATTAAAAAAGTACATTGCTCCTTCTCTTTTTTTATCGTCATTTTTAAAAGCAGTAAATCTATTATGTAAATCTAAAAAACAAATGAATAATAAAAACATCAATAAACATTGTAGCTTAAAGTTTCTGCTCTGGAGTAGAACATATAATATAAAATGTCATATAAATGTAGAATACAATAATATCACTTTAAAAATACAATCAATTAAACAATTATATAATAATTTAAAATTCCATACATTAATGTGAAAATAAAACACAGAGCAATGCAAATGGATAAAAATTATTATAGTTTATCTTTTCTTTAAAAACTTCAAAATTATTTTGATAACTTTTAAATATACTGTGGAGCACGATGGGAAATACTTTACTTCCTTTGAAGCCAGAGTCCACGAATCGTCATGAAGACTAGGTATTTTCAGGTCCAACGCGGTGTATCGTGCCGCTGCCGTGATGAGTATAGTCCTTAGTTCTGTCGGTAGTATAGGAGTATATAGGGTTAGCCTTTCCGCTATAAGTGCTTTTGAGTTGAGAAGGGCACTATTTAAAGCCCTCGTTTGCGCTGAAGATGCATTTGTTCCATGCCAAAGAGGATGTTTGCTTTTGTGTACTTTGACGTTAGAGGATCGCTTAAGCCTTTTAAATTTAACATAAGGATTTTTTAAATAATTCCTACTGCGGGACAATCCATAAAAGCATGAAGAATTGAATTATAGATACGTCCACAATCTTTACAAGGTTTATAGAACTTAAGCAAATTAGCTGAAATTTGCAATTGGGCAGTGAGTTTACTCCCATCTACAATTTTTATAAGAGAACCCATGCTCCTTTTCTCTATATCTCAGGTAGATCTAAGAGAGCCAAAAAGTCGTTGCAGATTTTTTTTACCCAATCCCAATCGGGTAGGACAAGACATCTTCAAATGCCAAGGCTTCAGCAAGGAGTGATGGTTGGCCGATGTCTCTAAAGAGTACTTAAACCTCCCTTCCCGGAAAGGGCATTCTTGGGGGATGTCGTGAATGGTGAAAATTCCACTCTGTAGAGCCTTTTCCTCCAGTCGTTCGGGAGTATTTATATTTTGAATTTGGACACCCATAGATCTTTGTCGACTATATCGGCAATTTCCATTTCAAGACCAGCTTGATTTACTCCTGGAAACGTGCTGAACAAGGACAAATCACTCTCCAAGGGTGTGACAGGGAAAGAAAATGTCATTTCGAAACTCGGCAGTTTGCATTTCAACGATTACACCTTGTAAATAATCGCGGTTGATTTATAATGATTGTGACTTTGGACAAACTCGACCTTCTGGCGAGTTAAGTCTTCAAGTTCAGCTGTCAAACTTGTCTCATAATATATTTGGCGCCAGTAACATCCACACTTATAGGTTAGGTAGCTTTTTCGAGTTTGTGGTCACTACGTTTTAAGGTAAAACAGTTGAAAATCATAAATTCATTTGCTTTTTAGATTGCAATCCCCCGGGCGTGCAGTTTTCGTGCTGTAAGAATCACCCCCCACGAATTTGACCAGTCGATAAGATTTAAACAATTCTTAGAATTACAACTGATAGTTTGCGTAGTTGAAAATTTCGTTGTTTTGTAATATTCTTTTTTGCAAACAAAACTTTTTCTAGGGCAAATATTCTTGTTTCCATTTATTTATCGGTTAGGCCTTCTAGCAATATATTTTCAGGGTGAGCAAAAAAGCGTTTCTCTTGAGTACTTTTTCTATTGAAGGGACTAAATTTTCATCAATCTCTTGTAATAAACTTATTGCGAATTGGTAATGCTTTGAGCCTTCAATAAAAAGAGGATTTAACTTGGTTTGAAACCATATAGGAGCGTAAGAATCTGGTATAAATTTTACATGTTTTATGTGAGACTCACATGGACTTTTTTGTGAAACATAGGATCTTAAAATTCTGTTGGGTTTGGTTTTAAGTGGCGTCTGCAGGGAAGGTTCGCTTCCAGGACCCTCGGGCCGCGCCTATAATCCAAGAATGCGAAGAAACCTCAGAGAAAGAGGACAAGGGAGATAACTATGAACCCAGTAACAATAGCCCTAGTCAACAGACATCAAGTGTCATTGTTGATGATGGCGCAAACAATTGTACGAAGGAGAATGTTGTCAACGAGGATGTGCGATCAAAAAAGGTTCCTGAAGAGCGAGCGCCTGATTCTGATATAACTCCTTCACTGGAAACAAATGAAATTGGAAATAAAAACTTAGGGAAAACTAAACCTCCTCGAAGTAAAAACAGTCGACAATAGGTCAATTCTTCGAGGAGGTAGCCAAAATGGTTGATCCACCAACAAATAAACCAAAATGATTTGTTGTTCGTATATTAATACACAACATTCAAAAGCAGCCAACTCTGAACTCAAACTACGAGCATCTCAGATAACTCTAGTAACTGAGCCGTACCTCTTCAAAGGTACAACAAATGTCTTACTTATAGTTCAAGCTTACACCGGCCATGGACCTTTCCTCGCCACTTAAGCAAATGGAAAAAGTCAACTGATGGAATGTGTAACGTCTGGTATTTTAAAATTAATGAAATGTAAAAAAATGAAAAAAAAGAAATATTGAAGAAAACTATACTATAAACTAGAACTAACATTTACTGTTGTAGCGCATATACCCCTTTGTGTGGTCGCGCTCTTTATTTTATGCATGTACTGTACTATTATATTATGTCTTTGTAATATTGTATGTATATATGTATGTATACGGTATACAGTAATAAACCTTTAACTAAAAAAAAAATGCTCCTGGAGACCTTTAGCAAAAGCTTGAATTAGAAAAATTTCTGTTTGTATTCCTAATGTAATATCGTATAAATATTTTTATCTGAGCTTAAAGAATACAGTAAACTTTGATTAAAGTATTTTACTTTTTCTACAAGTATTTAAAAACTTGTTATTGAATTTTCGGTAAAGTCTGTATTAATTAACTTTCCTATGGTACCTTCATAAGTCAAAGGTCCTTTTTGTTCGCCAGCTAAATGTTTAAAAACTTCTCTAAAAGGTAACTCATTCATATGTAGAAGACAAATAATCCACTGAAGCGGTCTTTTAAGACATAACTCGAGTCTTTTTATTACTCCTTACCATATTCTGACATTGGTGTTGCATCCGTAACACACAACAGTGACCAAAGTGTCAAGTCTTTAATGTTCTTCGACTACTGAAAGTAGTTATTTCGCTTGATCTTCCACTATGCCACTTTTTAGTAATACGTGATCAATATATTCATGGTTGAATTCTAAAAATATTTTTTAAGAAATAAGAATTAAGTTTTAAAATAACAAGTTACCTTTAACAATAACTTCTTTTTATCAGTTGAGAAAACATTTTTCGTCATTATATTATTATCTGCAAAAGTTTATGGATATAATCAACGTCATAGATTTATATTCTCAACCATGTGAGGGAGTTCCTGTATGAAAAATAAAATGTGAAAAGCAAACATATTTAAAAATAACTTAAAATATCAACATGAGTACCCTCTTTTTCTTTTTCCTTCTTGAAACTATAAAAGAACCCTAGTAGGAGCCGTTATTTAAAAAATGGTTGGTGCGTCAGTACTTATGTTCATTTATTGGCCCTAAATATTATTTGACGAAAACTTGCAAAGAATAACAAAGTCATAAATTTATCATAGCTAAATTTTGTAAAACTAAATTTTTTCAAAATAAGTAATAACAATAAAGTTTTGCTTCATAACGAGACCATTGAACGCAATTTGGGGGGGGGGGGGGTAAGGGGGGGGGTCAAACCAAAATCCATTTTTCTACGATCATTTAGTTTCTTATGACGCAACTTTCGCAGGGGGATAAATTTTGATATCTTAATATTAGGTTTGTATAATACCCCCTAATGTATATATAGGTATATAAATTGAAGTCCTTCACATTACAATTTTATTTGATCTTGATCTTAAAATTAAAAACAACATGACAATTATACAAAATCTCTTTATGGATTTCTGCATCACCAAAAAAGAAGTTCTATATTTTTAAGAGTTCATTTAACTTTATATGTAACAAAAATCAAAAGTTTTAAAACTTATTGACATTGTCAAAGCGAATAAGTTTGCATATTGACTGAAAGTATTATTTTTTGTTAGTCCATTAAAAATCACTTCGTTACACTTTATAGGTACCTGTTTTAATAGTGAATCGTTTTGAGGAATGAACAGTGGTTTCTGCGATAACTTTTTTTTTAAACTTACGATAACGATAAAACGATAATTTTTTATCATCCTGCGATAAACGATAGACGGTAAAAAAATCAAAACCCAACCTGCGGTAAGCAATAAACGATAGCTATAAAAAATTACTTGCGATAACAAAAGCGATAAATGATAAGTACCTTTATTTAGTTGAAATATAAAAGTCATAAAAACTATTTTTCCAGAGTGAAAATTAATATAACTAGACAAAAACTGGAAACAGTCTATGGCCTACACATCAGTCTCTCTCTTTGACTCGGACTTTCTCTCCCTCCTTAGGACAGCATCCAGGAGCTGCATATTTCCCTTGGTGAAGACTACTTTCTCAAACCTGTCGCTGGTCATGCTTGCACGCCTGGGCCTGAGGACGTCACCAGCAGTGCTGAACATGTGCTCCACGGCAGCAGAGCTGGGGAAAGCCGTGTTGTACTTTATGAACAACGAGATCTACTTCTCCCTATCCATGTTGAGGAATTGCCCAGACATCACCTCTGCCACCTTGCTCCTGCCCCAGGTGTCCACCTCCTTCTTGATGAGCTCTTCAATGGTGGGCCCATCCTCCTCCATGACAGTGGGGTTCTCCAGGAAGGCAAATGGTTCGTCGCTGGCTTCTATAGGTTTTTCTGTCACCATGTCCTTGCTCTTGCTGGAGGGGAGAGTGTCAGGTATGATGGAGATGACGATCTCCCTGATGAGTCTCTTCTTGATATCTTCTTCTAGGACAGGGGCCACATGCTTCAACATGAAGGGGCTATGGTTGGGGTGGGTCAAGGTGGCCATCAGGAGGTCCTCATCATTAAAGAGGTGCATGAATCTGTGGCAAAAAGACGCAAATTTGAAATTTTGTGTTTCAAATATAAGACACAAGTGATTTTTATTTAGATACCCATTAAACGTTTTACTTTGACAATGATGCAACATACCTGTTGTTAAACCCATGGACATTGCCATACTGCTCTAACAAGGCATCCACCAGGGGGCCAGCGTAGCGCAACTCGCCCTCCCTCTTGATGGCCTGTATCTCTCTATTGAGAAGCATCAGGTAGGGCAGGAGGATCCCCATGTAGGCGTTGACTTCACCCTGCAGCCAGTCCAGGCAGATGGCGACAGGCTTCATCACCTTGCAGTACTCCTGCAGAATCTCCTTGTCGTCCTCAGTAAATGCAGGGGCTGCTGCCCTCTTCCAGCTGCCTCGTTCTTAATGGCATCGTTTATGGCCTCCATGGTCTCTGGGTCCTTGAGCGCCGTCTCCAGGAGGCACACTGTGGCGTCATAGAAGGTATTCCATCTACAAGGAAAAAATATGTTTGAATATTATATTAATTTTGAATTGCTTTGAACTTGAACGAGTTTTTGTTATTTGACATTCGTTATTAGAAAAAATAAAAATCTGAATCAAAATTATATTATGCTCACCTAGTTGGGCAAGGTGTCTTCAGCTTTCTGCCCACCACATCCTTGATCCTGTTGGCCACCACAGAGGACCTATTGTGCAGGTTCCAGAGGCCCTGGGCGTTGGAGGCTGCCTTTGTAAACGGCTGCCTGCCTGTTCCATAGTTCCATCCCACCACTTTGGAAACGTCTGTTGTCGCTAGCAAGTTGAGTGTGTGAGCAGCTTGGGCAGATTCTCTGCCTCATCTTGCATCTCTTCCTCCAGCAGATTATGAACACTGACAATGGCAATATCGCCACCATCAGGATCCTCGTGTTCTGGCGCGACAGCAAGCGGATCATCTTGGTTGTCGCCAAAATGTGCAAATGCAGCATATTAGTTGGCACCATTGTCAGTTGTAGTGGCAACAATCTTCCTGGTGATGCCAAACTCACTGTTGATCTTGTAGATCTCGTTTGTCAGGAGCTCCTTTGTCTGTTTAGACTTTAGCTCTTTGCAGGAGAGCGTGCCATGCTTTTAGTTTGAACTGGTCTGAAAACGTCAGGAGGGCTGTTGTGATTTTGCTACCGTGCACATTTTTGAATTTTTACAAAAGTCGTCTTTGAATTTATCGTTTATCGTTCCTCATTTTTTGGGACTAACGGTAAGTGAATGAGCGATAGTCTTATAAAACTTTGCCATAAATGATAAACGATAAAAGGTTTGACCTCAGCGATAATTATCGTTTATCGCTCATTTCATAGCACGCGGCAACCACTGCTAATTAGCAATGTAATATACTTAAGACAGGGACACAGTTATTTAGATGACATTTAAATTTACTGCAAGATGCCTATTATGAATTGAATAATACTATTAAGAAATAGGGTAATATAAAATTACTATAAGATGAATGTGATATACACTCCTAATATAATAGGTGTAGTAAAAAGAAATCCATTATTTTCCAAAAGATGGCTTTAGTAATCTGTATCTTGTGCAGTATAAATGCGATTGGGTTACGCTGGATGGTGTGGGAAAGATAATATTTCGTACTAAAAAAACCTATCAGCCAGTTTTATGATTGCTTGATTCAGTATTGTTTGAACACGCGTCAAAGATTGATATCAGCAAAGAGAAAGTACGCCATATTTTACAGTTTTTCTTCGATAAAGGCGAAAACGCAAGCCAGGCGGCTAAAATTATGAATAGTGTTTATGGTCCTGATACTGTAACAGCCAATCATGCGCAATTTGGTTTCGTCGATTCCGTTCTGTTCTGTTTTGATGTCAAAGATGCACCACGCTCTGGAAGGCAAATTGTCGAAAATGTTGATAAAATTATGGAAATCGTCGAGTCCGACCGTATTGTAAGCACTGTTTCGATTGCCCAGGAGCTAAACATTGCACAAAAAACTGTTTGGAACAACTTAAATAAGGCTGGACACAAAAAGAAGCTCGATGTATGGATGCCATACGAGTTAACACAAAAAAAAACTCATAGACCGAATTTCCATCCACGAATCACTGCTAAATCGCAACAAAATCGATCTATTTCAGAAGTGGATGGTTATTTGTGATGAAAAGTGGATCACTTACGGCAACGTCAAGCGAAAACGGTCGTGGTCGGATCCCGGTGAGCTGGTGCAAACGGTGGCCAAACCAGGATTGAAGGTCAGGAAGGTTTTGCTGTGTGTTTGGTGGGATTGGTAGGGAATCATCTACTATGAGCTGGACCGTCTGAAGGAAGTAATCGCCCAGAAGCGGCCAGCTTTGGTCAATAGGAGAGGAATTGTGTTCTATCAGGACAACGCCAGGCCACTCACATCGTTAGTGTCTTTCCACAAGCTCAGGGAGGTTCTCATGTATCCACCTTATAGTCCGGACCAGGCACCACGTGATTACTATCTGTTCCTGTCTATGGCGAATGATTTTGCTGGTGAAAAATTCGCCTCAAGAGAAGCTTGTGAAAATAGACTGCCCCACTATTTCGTCAATAGGGACGAGGGTTTCTGTTGGACAGAACCCAACATATACGTTAAAAGTAATTGAAAAAACTTTGTACAACGATCACCTGCCCTTACAATACACCAACTGTACACCAACTGTACACCAGCTGCACACCATTCTACCCCCCTCCCCTATTGTATATATAAAGGTAAAGTCACCATAATAAAGCCATTTGCAAACTAGACTCCTCTCCCTACGGTCTATCTTATTATAATGAAGGTTCAACATTGGTAGCAGCGAAAAAAAAAATATCTTAGAACACCATGACCGCCTCCGCATACGCAAATACTTCTCCCTACTACGACATGGAACGATCTCAGAAAAAAAAAATACAATGCCCTGTTTCAACGGACAGCAAGGGTCGAACGTCAACATGTCCATCGCTAACATAGAACGGATTAAGAAGGCCACAGCAACAATATACCAACCATAGATACAATACACCCCAGAGGTACAGAGGGAGAGGAAGATGCCGATCAAATTCAAGACCAACCAGAGACGGAAGACAAGAAAAAAAAAGTATTTTGTACATACTGTAATTGATGGGGATACCATACAAAAGAAAAAAGTTACCGGTCCGTCGATGAAATCGAAACCCGAAGCCTAGACAACACTAACCAAGCACCTAAAGAAGAAATGGCTTTTAACAAGGAGGGATGAACAAGCTGCACCTATCACTCCAGAAATTATAACAGTTTCAGAAATGGAAGCACATCGACCGCAACTACTAATAGAAGGGCAAAATGGAAACTGAATATATGCCCTCTTCGACTCCGGTGCCTCCGTGTCCTGCATCAAAGAAGACTGCCTCCAAAAGCTGCAAAACGAAAGAATTGCAAATAATAACGCATATTCCTTTCGTACAGCAAATGGAAGCCCTCTCATCACGTCAGGGAAGTACTCAATAACATTATCAATAAATAAATGAATTTACTCACCCAGTATTCTGTTTCCCAAACCTAGCGCCAGATGTCATACTCGGTACGGACTTCCACTCCAAACACGACGTCTGCATCCACGGCTCAGAGGTGAACTTCCACAAGGACGTACATTCAATAGGACACGGAGGCACAATTAGGGCACGGAGAGCGCAAACCATACCAGCATACTCCGTCAAAATACTCGAAGTAACCGCCAAGAATTAAATTTGGAGCTATACTGGCAGTAGATTTTTCAAAGCATTTGATTCAATTTCCCATGGGACAGTATTAAAAGCTGTCAAAAAAACTCCTGCCTCGAAAATACTTCAATCCAGTGCGCGCCTTGCTCTTCAATGGTACATCTACCCTCTCAATTAATGGATTTGAAAGCAAACCTATTACCTTAGGAAGGAGTTGTAGGCAAGGATGTCCTTCCGCCCCTCTTCTGTTCATAGCTGCAATGGAGGAATTTGCGCAAAATATCATTAAAAAATACAGTGGATTTGGTGTAGACTTTGAAGGCTCCCGTCACATCATTGACATGTACGCCGATGACGTAACTATTACCGTTGAAGCTAATTCTGAAGCCCAAATCATCAAACGAACGGAAGTAATTTTAGATTATTTTATAAAATTTGAGAAAATTTCCGGTTTATCTTTAAATAAGAAAAAAACATGTGTTCTACCGATTGGCGCCTGGAATCCTGCACAAAACCTTAGTATTCGTTCGTGTTTTATTAAACAGCGAGTGGAAATCTTGGGTGTTTATTGGTGCAGAAATGGAATAGATGATAAGAATTGGACGGAGATTAATACTAAGGTCAATCAAAATACCATACAATGGAGGAATTTAATCTTAAGAAGAGAATAGATCTGTATAACTACAAAGTTATCCCTCTGGTTCTTTACAGAGCCTGTTCGTCTCCCTTTATAGCCGAGAAAGTGATTTTAGAAGAAAACAAATGGATAAACTCCTTATTTCATTTTAGTTATGTCCCTGCTGTTAAAAGGAAAAAGGAATGCCTTGGTGGGGGCATTACCCAATTATCTAATATCGTTCCAAAAATATACAATAAAGTAACTATTGATATATTCAACCGTCCGTCCTTAGAGTGGAGAAGATCAGTTACTCACCATGAAATATCATGGTGGCTTCTGTTTGGCTCGGATCTAACTAATTCTGTGTCGTCAAATATTTCAGCTGTTTGGGGATGCCTACAGAGAATTCTTTGGAGGAATGTCCCATCATATGAGGGCGATTCTACCATAGATATAATACGCCAAAACTACCTAAAAAGATACTTCTTCAAAACTTTAGGAAAGCCTGAAGAACTTGAAGAATGGGTAATTAAAGAGCGTCATTTCACTCTCCACTGTGCGTATGACGGATCTATTCTTCATGACGGAAGATTTCGTTTCGCCCTACAACGGTCTGCTAATAAACACTTACCCTTAAAGCCTTGGCACCTGAAAATGATAGGTCCTTATTGTCCTGATACCAAAGAAATGAATAAAATTTCCCTCAAATATATGAAACTTCTGAAGCTTCCTGAGAACTGGAAAAAAAGAATGTTGGGTTCTTTAAAATATATCTATGATGAAACAAAGTTCACAGCGCAACTACAAATTTCTGCAGACTTGATCAGATTTTACGAACCATGTAAAGATTGTGGCAAGATCTACAACGACACCATCCACGCTTTCGTGGACTGTCCCATGGTATCGGTTTTAAAGAAATTCGTTGCCTTGAATGTGAGAGGAATGGAGAAGTGCGTGAACAATTATGTACAATTATTCTCTTTGGATCCAACGGGAGACGAAAGTCTACATCAGCAAGGTCAAAAGCAATCGAATTCGCTATATTGAATTCGAAAGCCTTGGTTGCAAAAAAGCTGACCTCACGGGATCTTTTGCTGCCAACAGAATTACGTGGAATAATTGTAGCAGCCGTTGCAAGGTACGCTGCTTTTTCGACCCGCGTTCCTGATGCTTCTGGCGACAACTGGACCTTGGCTTCGGATCTAATAAAATATTTTCCATCGATCTCTACACACCACCTCAAAGCTGTTAATAAGGTTTTAAAACATTTTAAATAATTGTGTAACTTCAATTTTAAATGTGATGAATATTTGTATTTTGAATGTTTGATTTTATTACCATGCTTTTGTTTTGTTTTTATAATAATTTTATGATTGCCTTTTTATGATATTTGTTTTGTTGTTCTTCTGCCATTGTATTAATTTTAGATTATAATATCTATTTATGTACTTATCACAATTACTTTGGCATTTGTAGAGAACTGGAATAAATAAAAAAAAAAGAAAAGAATGGAAACCAATCAATGATGACCATCGAAAGAACCAGGAATGGAGTACGCATTATCAACTCCATTTGTTTCTACGGTGAGAAAGAACACGGACGTATATTGGTAATAAACACAAACCCTTCAGTAATTAAATTCGACCGGAACAAAGAAATCGGCGAGCCCTTCCTATACAAAGACCCCAAGCAATGTAACCTTGGTATCATAAACAGCATCACAAACTTAAAAACAAAACAAAATACTGCAGCAAACATATCTTTAAATTAATTACAAATATCGGCACCCCCACAGTGGGAAGATCAATATAAACATTTGCTTACCAAAATTTGCATATCTTCTCAAAAAACTGACACAGATATAGGATGGACAGACACAGTAAGCCACAGAATATAATTGTCAACAAACAACTTTGTTTATACAAAGCAATTTCCCTACTTATAACGCATCAAGACATCATACAAGAATATGTAAATAAAACTATTAGACACTGAGTTAATAGAAGCAGCAAGATCAAGATAGACCTCACCAATATTCTGCATTAAGAAAAAGAACGGCAAATGGAGACCCATAATAGAAATACAAAAGAAACTAGAGGCATTATACAATCAGAGAGGCAAACTCCGCCGATCCCCACCTAATGAATCAATTAACAGAATTACAATCCAATCATATATGTCTACATAAGTAGGTGTGTTTGGTGAATAATGAGTGAGGAGAGAGAAAAGCAAAACCCTCAAAGATTACAAGATACAAAACCCTCTCATACAATTTTACAATACATTCAAATGAAATAAGTGCCCCAGACTTCTTTTCCCTGCAACATAGCAGCAATAATCCCTCGAACCGGAAATATCTGCCTCAAACATGGAGAAATTATCCACTTCGAAGCAAAGGCGCTCATAGAAGCCCAGAAAATGACCACAAATGTGGACCAATTTACAATAACTGCCGACAAACAATACAAAGGAACAACACGTTACCTTATACATAATATACTTATGATCAAATAAACAAACCACTCACAATCGTGGTCTCAAAAAGTCCTTAGACAATCTATGATATTTATCATGATAACCCCGTGGTTGGGAGGTCATAGAGGATATTTACCTACACAAAAAAAAGATCAGAGAATACTTCCATATACCCCAAGACGCCAAACACGTTGCAAGATTATATAAAAACTTGTAGACAATGCCAGTTTACAAGAAGGCCAACCACAAAAAATGCCCTAAAACCCTATGGACTCCCATGCAAATTTAACGCGCCAGAATCCACTCAGACTAATAGTCCTAAAATCAACACCCCCAAATGGCTTTCAATACATAA
>CP045890.1:19658943-19672537 GCA_013387185.1 Caligus rogercresseyi
TATGCATATCTGTACAAAATAAAATTTATTGTATAATTATCTAAATCTGTTGAAGCCGCATGAATATTAAAGCTATTGCTACAAGTAGTCAAATTGTAAGTGAAAACGAACCATTATAAATCAAAATATAGACAATGTTAATGAATGAATTAAACAGGCTATTGCTACAAGTCGTAAATGTAAATTAAATCGAACATTAATATATCAACATATAGACAATGTGATGAATTACTTCAATTGCCCGAAAAATAACTTAAATTGTAGTCTTAATTGCTAAATTCATTCCTATCTCCAAGAAGGTATGTAAACAAAGTTAAATAATTTTAGGGTTTTTGTTTACTTTTGCCACTAATATTAAAATATACTATTTTGATATGAAATTTATTATCATAGTGCGTTTTCTCTCTATTCCCTGTTTTATGAGTAGACCTAGTATGCCAGTTATATATACAGACTTTCCGTCGTAGATATGGTGTTCGTATATAATGAGCATTCATAAAAGTAACAGTTGATGGTCCATTATTTCCATTTACTGTAAAAAATTACTTAGCACAATCATGAAAGAAATATAGTCCACGAAACTTAACTAAATGAATAGCAAAGAAGTATGTTAATCAAGCACTTTTAAGTGAAGATCACAAAGTTGAGGTTGCGTTATTGAAATTATTATATGTTCCGTATAAAACAGTTGATCATTTTTAGTGAGTAGAATATATAAGCATAGAAAGAGTGGAGAAGAAGAGGAAAAGAGAGAAGGGGCTATTCAGGATTGAAGTCTGTTTTTTTTTTCGGTCACGAAGTTTTATTCAATATTTGTAGCAAACAATACAGTGTAATACATACACTACTAAAATACAAATATAAATAAAACTCTCGTCAACAGTGCTTAAAAACATAAATGAACAGAAATCACGAGCTGTTTAATCATTATTTACACCACAATCTAACTAAGCGAACTATCAATCCTGGAATAGCATTTCTTATCTGTTTTCTTTACATTTAACATGGTCAGGAACACTAGCGGAATATATAAAATCAACAACACAACATCGACTGAAGGGTCTTCATCTTAAAAGTGCCTGTTAACTGTATGAGTGTATCCTCGAAAAATAGTACGTTTGGGAAAAAAAGGCTAACCATACAATGTTATTAAAGATGTATTTATTTTTATTCTACTAATACAGTTTAATGGCATATTACGAGTACCATATGTGTTTTTAAAAAATAAGCATTTCAGCATTGCTCAAAAAAGTAGAATATTTTCAATGAGGTTGATCAAAAAGATTTTGGTAGCCATGTCTGCGCATTCAGCTGAAAGAGTTGATCACTATTTCTAACACATTGAAGACCTTTTTTGAACGTGACGGATTGAAAAATAAAAAAGGGTTTATTAAAAACAGTTAGCATTATGAAATTAAACAGTACTTCACTAGCAGTTGTTGAGGTGATGAACGTAAATTCTGAGAGATAAGAATGTCATCTAAAGAACACAAATTGTCTCATCTCGTGTCGAATCCGTTTAGTACCTCCCCAATATACCAATTTAAGAAAGAAACTACTCATACCCATGAAGTGGAGTCACATTCATAATGCCAATCCTTATTTATTATTGCTGCTCAACCAATCACATTCCGGTTTTTATATGACTAATTCCACAAGATAAATCATTCATGCAACGAAAGAATGGATAAAGAGATCATAGAAGACCCAAGCGAACTCGGACCGCTAAACAACATGATCATTATAAAAGGATAATATGGTATCCCTCCGAATATAAACGACCAGGCGTGCGAGCGTTCAGCTTCTTGGCGTTCCGTTCATCGTTCGATCACTTTTTGGCGTTCCGTTCAGCATTCAATCGTTTTTAATTCAACGTTCCATTATCATAAATCTCTGCTATGAAATATATTTTCGACAAAATATTACGATGTTGTTTTTTAAGAAAAGTAGTTCAACAAATATTTGTCGACATAAGACCATTATGGGATAAAACTGACAACTTTTTTCAATGAAATCTAAAGATTGTGTGCATATTTTAGTAATTATTATGCAATTATAAAAATTGAACGCCAGGGTTACTTATAGGAGTTCCGTTCGGGTTCATTTTTTTTTGGGGGGGGCGTTCTGTTCATCTGAACGCTGTTCAATATGGCATTCCGTTCACAACCATGTAAAGGACCCGTTCTTGTTCGGATATAGCCTTATAAAGCATAGCTCCTTGCATTAACCATTTGAAACCTTACCGCTAGTATTATTTTCATGCATCTAAAAAATGAACTGCACACTCATGCAGCACTTTCCTCTCCTTAAATCTCTTAAAAACAATTAGAAAATACATTTAGACATAGTCATTTATTTTCTTTTTCTAAGCATTTGTGCGGAAAAGTAATTAAACTATTAAAAAACCACTAACTGCATCCTCCCCCCCCCCCCCCCCTGCAACAAATTAAGTATTATACAATTTCTACTTCTTACATTTAACTAGTTTAGTATATTTTCATTGATAAATATGCATATTTTTTTAAGTTGTTGTATGAATACATAAAGTTCTTTATGTCAGAAATATTATATAATTATTACGAATATCAGATGTTCCTTGGTGGTACACATGACTCAACAAGTATATAAAAAAGGAAAAATAAAATGCAAAATGACGTTATTTAATTTTTCGTGGAATTTATTTCCCATTTTTCAGATTACAAGTCCAATTTGTCTTTGGATTGGATTTACTGGAATCCCTCGGAAATATAATTTGGATAATTGTACCGAACTAATCATCAATGGATAGTTTGTCAACTTAAAGTTATTCTTGAATACATAAAGATAATTAAAATGGCTGACTCACTTGGTAATGAAACAATGAAATAGTCTTGGGAATAGAAAAAAAGAAATACATCAATAAATGTCCATAAAAATGACGTCACTTAGTATTTAGACCTCGACTGTTTAAGGGATAATAAAAATGCTCTCCTTCTCATTTTTGTTTATCAGTTGCTGACGCCGACAGTGATCTTTTCTTCTTTTATTCAAGTCTATTAGTTAGGTCGTGATAATATGTTTGAAAGCTGAATTTTCTTAGTTGACTGCTAATAAAATAACTCTTTTTGCAAGTGAATACATCATTGATACTACTAACTGATGAATATGTGATAAGCTTCAGCCAGATATACGGTTTGTTTGCTAAAGATTGCGTCTCTACACAACTTGGATTCGTGAACCACTAGATGCACATAAGAGGTCAAATAATTATCATCAAGTATCATTGTGTCGGAATTAAAAAGTTTCAGATAATGCATTTTTTAAATAATTGGGAAGCGTTCTTTCATATATGAATTGTACCTTTTTGTCGTTTTTGATATTATTTGATTGTATTTGGTGCTCTTATAGACGCTGTTCTTCTTCTCTAAAATAGTACTTTTAAACTGGAATGTCAACCCCTGTTTTCTTTAACACAATTACTTTGGAATTTTTTGTACCTACCATAAGGAAGTAAAAAAGTGTATTATCTTTGAACTTTGATCATAGATGCAATGCAAAAAATAGTATTTTGCTAAATTATTAATATTGCTACAAAAGCAGGCACAGATATTTAGAAAGAATTGTCTGAAAAGAGAAGCATACCTGTTTACTAGAGTGTGTCTTAGAAAATTAATTTGCTGCAATCCAAAAATTAAGCCGACCAACGTAATTAATAATGAAAGAAATATTAACATTTTGAGTGCAATCGTTTATGTGCTTGTTACTACTCTGTTTTTATGTAAGGCCAACAACTCTTGTAAAAAAGTTTTTTATCAAAACAAAAAGTCATGTTTATGCCCAAATTATATAACATTGTTTTCTCAATCTCAAAAACTCCTTTTTAAAGGAGCTTTATACCTAACCGGAAGTTTTGACCGGAAGTAGCCCTACGAATTTTTGCCGGAGGAAAAAACTGTTGCAGGACATTATTGTACATATCCAATCTCAACTCGTGATGAAAAAGGATTTCGGATTGCGGCAAATTATTTTCTAAGACACAGCCTAATGTATACATAGGTAATTGTGGAGTTCGACTCCGGGACGGCCCCCCTGATCAACGACATTGAAAAAATCATGGGTTTGATGGACGATTGATTTTAACAACGGAAAGAATTCAAGACACAGGAAATAAATATCCTAATTTAAATCATTTTATTGCTATTTTGTTCATTCACGTCCACACAACTTCTATCGAAGCAGAGGGCAATGAATGGGAACGCCTTAGCTCAGTGGTTACGTGTGTTCAATTCTCAACGTTTTGAGAGCGAAATAACCTCATTCCGAGATATATATATATATATATATATTAGGGTAATTCTTATTTCACGTGTTTCGGATTTGAGAGTCGAGCTCCCCCTATGATTTTACTTTAGTGCATAGAGATCATTTTGTGAAAGTTTGAACGAAATCAAATAACGGGAAGTACCCACTCAACGGGCCCAAAAGTTATTTAGTAAATTTATGTAGTAATTTTTTTTCGCCATTCCATCAAGTTCTTAATTTCAATACTATTTTCAAACAATTTGCCGCAAAATGTAGGTATACTTGCAAGGATTCCAAATCTGTTTTTATTTTTTATGTACATCCAAAATTCAACGCGACATTTAAGGTAGCAGCTTCTTCTTCGGCTCATTTTATTGGCTGCTTTAAGCAATTCTGCTGTCGCAACTGTGCAAGCTACTTCTCCTGGCGCAATTTATCCGTTTCATCTTCCAACAAGTGCCGAGCCATGGAGCAGTCACGACTGCTTTTTCTGTGGATTGTGACTCAGTATCTGCAAAAGAATACTCATCCAAGGGAACCTACTCCAAACCCAAATCCTTCAGTGGAACATTAAGGTTTGACAATTCTTCACAGACCTCCTTCGAGATCTTATGATGATCCGGAAATAGCGACGAAAGCTTCTTGAACAGAGGCAATCAATTTCCGACTTTGCATCCTTTATAGTCCAGGATTGAGCGAGTGTGGATAGAGTTAATAAAGGTCGGCTCGAGAAATTATGATAATGATAGTGCGGAAGAGATTTTGAACAGGATCTCAGAGGTCAGGCAAAGTCTTGAATATTTTGATTTATACCTTGATTTTAAGAAATAACTTAGTGAATCCTATCTTCTTTAAATTTGACGTCACTTTAAATAAATGCATACATTGGGATTGGATGCTTGAATAACTAAACCTCTTTGGAATGTTATCTAAATCATTTCTTCCATGCCACTTCCTCTAGCAATAAAGACTATTATAAATATTTAATTATTTAGTCTTCCACATATTTTTATCACATTTCTTTGCATCTTCTAAATATTGAATGATTGCTCAGTTTTATATATTATTTTCCCATATTAATATTTAAATTTCGGTTATTAATAATTTATACAATAAAAAAATCACTATTATAGAGTCGAACCTGTCTATAAGGGTCAGTAAATGGGAACCCAAAGAAGTGTTCGTTTAGAGAACATATTTTTTTATTTGACAGATGGATGACTGCAACGGGCAAGTGCCCACACTAGATATGAAGAGCCTCGGGCGTTACGAATCCTTTCCAAACTTAGTGGGAGCAGATCCAGGCACTAAGGGACTGCCAGGCTTCACTACAATACTCCAGGGGCCTCGCAAGATTAAATAAATATGCCGTCCTGTAAGTCGACCTTGGGGGTTTCAAACCTGACTTGTAGTTAAACGAACTCCAAACAGAATAACAAAAAACTTCATATAAAGAGTCGTTTTAATCTTAATAACTTGCTTCCACGTAGATTATGACAATAGATATTGTGAATTTGATCCTTCGGGGGTATATCAATAATTACCTCCGCCGAAGGAGGTATTGTTTTCACTGGCGTTGGTTTGTTGGTTTGTTTGTTTGTTGGTTTGTTGTTTGTTTGTTTGTTAGCAGGATAATTCAAAAAGTACCGAACGGATTCGGATGAAACTTTGTGGAGTTGTTAGAAGTGCCAAAAGGAAACAAGTGATTAAATTTTGGCATCTCTGAGTGCAGAATTAAGATGCAAAATGGCTAAATACTAATAAATATTCAAGTTAGCCAATAGATGTCGCTGTGCTGTGAAATCGGGTGCCGGGAGCGTCTTCCTCTCGGAATTTCCGTCGAGGGGAACCCTCCTCCGTCCCTCTACGCCGCCCCAGTCGTGAAAAATCCGCCTCGGAAGGCTCATAAGGACCCCGTGACGGCGGAGGTTTGCACTCTCTGAGTGTATATATGCCTCTAGTTATTATATTATTCAAAACAATATGAAAGACAAAGAACATTTAATTTAGGAAGCGAGTACTTAAAGTTTAAATAAAAATAATCTTTTTTAAGAAATACCCAAAAATCATTATTTCAAAACTTTAATAACTTGTGTAATTTTGTATGTATATAAAAACTAGATACTAATTTGGAATCCTTGAGATTATATCTACATTTACATTTCTATCGTTTAAAAAAATCATTCAATCTTAAGAATTTGATTATTTTTTATAAAACAAGAATTGTTAAATGTTACTACATTTTTTTAAGATGACAATAATTTATGATGTCGGTAATATTCTGGCCAGAGTAAACCATGATATTTAATATATTACCGGGAATATCAGAGGAAGGGTTATGGGTGGAGTAATAGAATGAAAAAATACAATAGAAAAGGTTTTATATCATTTATGAGAAATAAATAATATTTCATACTAGGTATCAACGTCTTGTGCTTATTTGGTCTGAAGAAATACCCTTTAAAAAAGTAATGATCAAAAACTTATATATTTTTAGTTATAAGAAAAAAAGATTTAATTAATAACGATCCCCACCAAATGAATCACTTGGTCTTTTTGTCATTTCCAACCCTCTACGCACTGTCCCTTTATTTACACTGTAGAGGTACATGGAAAGAAAAAGAAACTGACGTCATCAAAGAGGAGAGCACAGCACAGCGACATCTATTGGCAGAGTAGGCTAACTTGAAATATTTATAAGTATTTAGCTCATCTTAAAGAAGCACTCAGAGATGCCAAAATTTATTCACTTGTTTCTTTTGGCATTTCCAACAACTCCACAAAGTTTCATGCGAATCCGTTCCGCACTTTTTGAGTTATCCTGCTGACAAACAAACCAACGCCAGTGAAAACAATACCTCCTTCGGCGGAGGTAATTATTGCATATAATAATAATGCAAAATAAAATATATATTGATAGACCAAATATTACGAGCTGTTTCTTCATACCTCCTTTTTATTTGTATCATCTGTCGAACACGCAGGATATAAATTGACAGAACGTTAAAACACTTTTTATAACATATATTTAAATGTTTAAGAGTAATCGATTCTTCGTTGGCTTTAGATTAAATTTACTAGCTTATTCCTTGCAAGAGACTCCGATGTCTTACCCTCAAATTAAGAACAATAAAAATACACACCAAATACCCGTCAATAACTCCAAAGCTGTAATATATATATACTCGTTAAGAAATAACTTATCGAAAAAAATAACTTTGCATCCAATGATTGACCATTCAGAAATTGTGTTTTTGAGTATAAAGAACTCTATGCCTTGGTATATGACCTAAATTTATGAACTAGGTATTCTTGTTAGTAATATTAAGATACTGAAAAGACTTTAACTATATTTAAGGTACGCTTTTTGCAATTTCTCTTATCAAATGGGTGACTTCCCGATCCCCCTTTGAAGCTTTTTCTTCTTCTTCAGAATATGAGGAAAACAGAGTTAAATAATGACCATTGAAATTAAGTTTCAATCAGTTGAAATTTGAGTGTGAAGAATTATCCAACAAGTAGTCGGGATGTGGAGCCCTTTTTTGATGTTTTTTTGCCTTGTGAGCATTGAAGCCATCGAGCCCATTCAAATAATCCGGATTCCTTCATGTATGTGTTTTTAATATATATGTGAATAATTACTAAATAATGAGGTATATATATATTATATTATAGCCGTAAAGCCCCAAGCCATTGCAAGAATGTTCCTAGGAGGTGACCGATCACAACCTGTTGTGTAATAAACGTAGTTGAAATGATGGGTGTCACCATCGTCTATGGAGGAATAACTGGTCTTGAACCAGGAGCGCACGGATTCCATGCTCATCGTGACCCTGATCTAGGAAATGGTTGCCTCGCTGCTGGTCCTCACTACAATCCCTTCAACATGACCCACGGTTTCCATAACATGGCAAGGCATTTGGGAGATCTAGGAAATATTTTCACCTGGCCCAAAGAACCAGTCACTCCTATTCACATCGTGGATTCTCTCATATCTTGGACCCAAACAATGGTGTCCGTAATATTGTAGGCAGAACATTTATAGCCCATGCAGATCAAGATGACTTAGGTCTTGGTGGAGATGAAGAGAGTCTGATTACCGGAAATGCTGGAGCAAGAATAGCTTGTGGAATTATTGAACGGGTTTAGTTCAAAAATCCCTAGGAGAATATTTCAATTTATATTTACTTTATCTGATTTAGAAAAATATATAAGTATCAACATCTATTACATGTAGTATTATAATAAACCATGAGTCCCTAACTGGCGGACAGCAGTCCAATTTTAGATCTACACACACTAACCGCCCTTGACTTATAACCATTAAATATAGAAAAAGTTTTTGTCGTAAACTCACAAGTAAACGCTGCTTTCCTTCTTTTTCTATATCCAATCCTTTCATAGACGCATATTAACAAACAAAATAAACATACTTTTCTGAGTATGAAGCTCTGCTTTATTAAATTAATGGTTAGGGATTACTTTAACCCCAACATTAAATAAAAAGAGGAATTAATGCTGTCGATTAGAAAACATAGAGACATCCTTCTTGCATCTCTCTGGATTACAGTATCAAATTAGTCACAAACCTCTCACTTTTTTATATTATTGATAAGCTGTTGCTATTATTACCTCCGCCGAAGGAGGTATTGTTTCACTGGCGTTGGTTTGTTGGTTCGTTAGTTGTTGTTTGTTGTTTGTCAGCAGGATAACTCAAAAAGTACCGAACGGATTCGGATGAAACTTTGTGGAGTTGTTGGAAATGTCAAAAGGAACAAGTGATTAAATTTTGGCATCTCTGAGTGCTTCTTTAAGATGCAAAATGAGCTAAATACTAATAAATATTTCAAGTTAGCCTACTCTGTCAATAGATGTCGCTGTGCTGTGAAATTGGGTGCCGGGAGCGTCTTCCTCTCGGAATTTCCGTCGAGGGGAACCCTCCCCCGTCCCTCTACGCCGCCTCAGTCGTGAAAAATCCGCCTCGGAAGGCTCATAAGGACCCTGTGACGGCGGAGGTTTGCACTCTCTGAGAGTATATATGCCTCTAGTTATTATTGCATTATATTCAACAGTTTAAGTTCTTTAATTCTGGAGAAGGAACCCTGAATCAGAGTCCTCTCCTGTGTCTGGAGTTAGTACTTATTCCACAAGACTCGTGGACGAGAGGGACAAACCACTCCTTTTTTATATTAATAACATTTTTAAAGAAAAAAACAAAAAGTTCTTATATTCTTCATATCAGGGTTCCTCCTTAAAAAAAGGGAGAGGTTTGTGATTAATTTGATACTATTATCAAAGATATTTCTCTATGGTTTTTAATCGACAGCATTTTTCTCTCTATCTATTTTATGTCGGGTATAAAGTAATCCCTAGCCAAATTAGTTGTAAAATATAGGCTAAGAAGGACTCTTCTTCAAAGGATTCTACAATGACGTCATTGATGTTGGCCCATGAAGAAAAAACAATTATTATTTTAAGAAGATAGTCTACACTCTCTAGTGTTGTGTCGGTCCCAATTTTTTCGGTCCGGTCCAGTCCAGTCTTAGGACCGCCAGTCCTTGGGATTGTCCTTAGGACCGTCGGCCCTTGAGATTATTTTTGTTAGTCCTTTAATTTCCATAAAATGTTGAAAGAGTATTTATTTAATAAGTTCTAATTTCTAATATTATATGTATATATTATAACATTGTTTAATTTAATAGCAACAAAAGCGTTTAATAATATTTATATTAGACAATTTGGAAAAAAATCACGATATAGGTTTTTCAGTATATCGTTGGTCATTACTCATTAAATGTTTCTGTAAAAAAAGCATTCACAAGCCTTTCGTTTCAACCGCTATAGGCTAATTTTTGATATTATCATTAAGCATCGACGATTTACTGTTTTAATAATAATAAATATTTAATACTTACACTGGCCAACAGCCAAATTTAGGTCGGACTAATTTTCACTAATTCTTATAGAGTTTTATCCACTGATTCCGAATATGGTATTCATTTTTCAAAGTTAGTGATAAATTCAGAGCTAAATGGATTTCAAATTTTTCAGCACTTTTTCGATTCAGAGCCATTATTGACATACAAGGACTGAAGTATAGACAAAATAAATAGCAATGATTTGATAGAGCTTAGATCAAAGTACTCATTTCAATTTTTACTTCGTCTCTGTCACATTTAAACTTTAAAATATATGTCATTTTGTACGAAAAATGAAGGGTTTTTCTTAGAGACTCACTGTTCCTCACTGCTCCTCACTCAAAGGTCTTACATGATTAAAAATTGATATGAATATGAAGAAAAAATATCAAGCTTTAATTTGATATGCTTAATATTCCATAAAATGCCTTATTTTAATCAAAATTAGCAAATGAATATTTTTTAAATCCTCTCCATTTTGCCCTTTTTTAGAGAAATTCATAAGTCACCCAGTGAGATAGAAACAGAGAGAGACTGACGTCACAACGTATGTAAACAATAAAGAGTAATTTTCCTTCTTTCATTGGAATTTGAGTGTTTTTTCCCGGAAATCTTCCGAGGATCCAGGATTCCTAATGAGTGGCCTGCCGGCTGTGCCGTCGTACACAACATTTGTGAGAAGAATTCATCGTGACACAGCCTCGGATCAAGCATGGAGCAAGGAGTGGAAGCTTAGGAGGACATGACTCCCCAGAGGGTGCTTAGCCTATTCTCTTTGCATCAAAGAGGATGATGAGTCGGAGACAGACAGACAGACCCTCAAGGACATTACCCCCCCCCTCCTCCTCTCTCTTCCTTAAGGCTGGTTGGCTGGCTCATTCCGTCTGCTCAAAGAAGATGACGTGTCGGGCACCCCGGAGGGAGGGAGGAATGGACTCCCGTGAGAGAGAGAGAGAGTCATTGCCTTTGTCCTGTCTACCTACTAGCCTATTCTATCGGGGAGTCTCCTTTTCAAGTGAATCCATCGTTTTTTGCAGCAGAAAATGAATTACTTACGTTTTCGTTTGCAAAATTCACCTTTTATTAACTATGCAAAAGATACAGCGGGCATGCACCGAAACTCTACGTCGATGGACAAATGGCAAGAAAAGTCTGAACTTTGGAATTCCCATGGTTTGTAAGGAGCCAACAAACCATATCACAGACTGCTACTTTTGCGCTATTGATTTGAGTGGATGAACAGAAAGAAGCGGGACAGCCTCAAATATCCTGATGTTCTATCAGCACGCCGTCCTGTAGCCCACAGTGAAGAAATTCCAGTGCCTATCTTCGAAGAACTTCCTAACATTAGTGACGAAGATGCCTCAAGTTTTGAAGAACCTGAAGAAGAAGAAATGGTTTTTGAAGATGATACTCCACATCCATTTCCCAAAAGGAATTAAATGATCTAGTTCGATTCAAAAATATTATCTATTCTTATATTTTATAGGAACACTTAAATTATTTAACTCAACTAAATTATTATCATACTTATTTTATCCCGGTGCTAAAAATGGCAACATGCAATTTACACGTATTTATAATTTTTAATGGACATAATTCAGTTTAAAATATACAATCAGATAATTAATATATGTTGTTGAAATATCATTTTTTCTTATTTTAAAATATAGGACGATACACATGAAAAGTCAGCTGATAATAAACAAAAATGTTATGAATTTTTGTCACAAAATGGCTCTTTAAAATCAATTAGCATTAAAACCTGACTGATGAAGATAAACGGATGTCATTTCCTGATTAAGCAGTGCAAAACTTCTAAATAAGTTGTTGAAATCTAAGCCACTATCAAGAATTAAAAAATAAATAGTTTACTGAGTAATTTATTGTTTTTTTATTCAGGCTCAAAAAATTTACATCACATAATATATGTACATATAAAACGTAGAAGAGGAATTACGTACTTTGACATCATTGAGCATTTTAGTTTAAAAAATTCCCCGCCTGATAAGCCTTTCAGCACATATTAAAATTAATAACAACCGATTAGAACATCTAAAAGAAAAGCAAATGAGGGCTTGACAAATGACAAACAATGTATACAAATGTAAAAGTTCTATCAAATAATCATTTTTGTTAAAGGGCTTCATACGATTTGATAATTCTTTTTAACTGATATATATTTAGTAAAAACTTTGGGATAAATTACATCAAATCCTCACCATACTGCCATCCAGATCCGAAGGCATTTGGGATTCAGCAGTGCAAAACCACTAAATAAGTTGTTGAAATCTAGGCAACAATCTATAAGTTAAAAGAATGTTTACAATGTAATTAATTCCTTTTTATTTTCATGCACCTTACATATCAAAACAAGTTCAATGAGCGACAATCAGGTTTTAAATTTGCTGTCCCAATGATTAGAAGATAATTGTAACAGTTATTGTACGATTGCTATTTCTTTAAAGACTAGCTCATTTCAGCTCCGTGGCTAAGGCTAGGTCCTGCGGGCGGCTGGTGGCAACACGTAGTGTAAAGAACTTTCCAAAATCCTGTCACAATTACAGCGTAGGAATGCATCTTCTAGTTCTCCAGCTTCTGTTCTTAAAGTTGCTTGATGTCTGTCTCTAGCAGATGGCCCGTCGGGTGCCCAGGCGTTGTTCCCGGAGGGCATAATGTAAATGGAATGCTTATTGGGAAGGGTTAGATTGACGATTTGTGACTCGGCCTTTGCGATGTCCCTGTCCACTTTTAAAATCATCTGGAGGAGGTCGTCCTTGGTGGAGCGGATGCCTTAGCGCTCCGTAGAGGACTCGGCCCCATGGGGGAGATGGCTTCCACCTGAGAGTGTTGGAAAGTCTTTGCTTAGTTCCCAAAATGGGTTTAGAGTGACGTGAAGAGTGAGGCCAATGCAGGCGAGGGCGTGGTGGTGTTTGGTCCGCCTTCTAGAGTGTGTGGGGGATGGGAGTCTCTCCCCAGGTCCATGCAGGGTCACTTGTGTGGTATCTTCATGGCATGCCCGGCGGCTACTGTTGAAATGGTGCTCTGTTTCAGTATGAGAGGATGTAGGCAGGTGACCCCCCCCCCCCCCCGGAATAAAGGACGGCGACGGATCGGTGGGCAGACAACTGCGCGTTTCATAAATGAATTATGTGTATCATGTGATTTGTGGCTGTTGAAAGGATTGTGTTGTTGTGGTCTTGTTTTTATCTTGGAAGTACACTCTTGGGCTCCTCGGGGCGGCGGCTATGAGTTGAAGGACGTGGGTGGGTGACTGGAAGGGAGGTCGTCCCGCTGTATCTTTTTGCATAGTTAATAAAAGGTGAATTTTGCAAACGAAAAGTAAGTAATTCATTTTTCTTGCTGCAAAAAACGATGGATTCACTTGAAAAGTA
>CP045890.1:19672637-19699652 GCA_013387185.1 Caligus rogercresseyi
TTTATTTTTTTTTTTTTTTATTATTCACATCTATACTATTTATCCTTATTTACAGAGAGAAAACTAAAAGAACGAACATAGTACATAAAATACTAATAAAATAAAGTTTGCAAACATTCACATGGAAAAAAACAGATTAAAAAAAAACAGACATACAAAAAGTATTAAAAGGACAGTGATATTTAAAAAATTACCTCAAAAACATCCTAAAAAATCAAATTCATTTAAAGCAACGGTGACAATTGAATTGCTTAACTTTATTTTCATAAAATATGCATATGCAATCAAGGTCTGAAACTTGGCTATTGCTTTGGAGGCGGTTCTGAGTATCTTCGACTGGGGATGAAACCCGTAGAGCTTCTCATCCCGCGTTGATTGCCTCCCCACACGCTCTTCAAATGTCTTGTCCATTCCTTCCCAAAGCCTGCTGATCTCTTTACAGTCTCTGAAGACATGGGTAATTGTTTTTTTTTCTTCTTTCCCGCACATCACACACTTTGTTTCCTCACCTAAATAATACAGTCCAAAACAGATCCTGTATTTGAGGTAAGCCTGTTTGGATGTTAGGATCGGATCAAATATGGACGTCATGACGCATTTTTTATTTTCTTGGAACATCAACATTGGGACCTTTAGTTTATGTGTGAGGTCAAACGGAGGGTGGTGCAACCTTCGTAGCTCATCCTTTAGAATAGAATTTGGGACGTTCAAAACCTCTGCTAGTGGAGGAATGTTCTTCTTGGACTTGAAATTCCGTCTGAGAGACTTCTGGAGAAGATAAATCCCAGGGTGGGTTGTGTCCTCCAGGACAAGGACATCGTTGATTCTTTCGAGACCCAAGTCCTTCCTCAGCTTGCTTGAGACGGCTACTTTGATCAGCGGATTTTCCTCGATTGGACCAGAGGCTCCCAATGTTAACCAGTAAGTGTTGAGCACCTCCTTTGATGGGCTCAGTTCCTTCCAAGGAGACGCTTGTGGAGGGTTGAGAAGATTCCCCCCGCATGACTTGAGATACATTTTTTTCCAGGGGAAGTCCACCAGTTTGGCCCGCTTATACCAAGAGAAAAGTAAAACTCTCCAGTGGAGTTCGATGTCGACCATTCCAAGTCCACCTCTTGCCTTGGGGACGAAGAGTCGGTGATGTCCGATGTATTTGGGAGTCCCAACAAATTCTATTCCTTTCCTTTTCCACGCGGACGCGGCCGTCGGATCGAAGGGAGTGCATCGCAGGACATGATTTATTTTTGGGAGTAGAGTGGCATTCCAACTCACGATTTTGTCTAATATGTCCATTTTATGTCGTTTCAGGCTAGAAATTGTTCGATTGATTTGATCTTCCACGCAAGCGAGGTTCTTTTGTGCCCATTCGTTGGTGGAAATAATATTACCAAGGACCGTAGCCTCTTGGACTATATTTGAAGTGGCAAATCTATCACTTATACACTTGATATTGGTAATGACTTGTGTTTTTTCGTGATTAATTATAAGACCTGACTCTTTTCCATACTCTTCCAGGATGTTCGTAAGGATGGTGAGCTCGTGGTTGGTCTCCTTCCCACCAAATATTGCGGTGCAGTCGTCAGCGAAGAAAATGTTGGTGATTTTTTGATTCTCTACTTCATACCCCCGGAGAAGCTGATCCATTCTCCTTTGGAGCGGGCACAATGCTAAGGAAAAGAGAAGTGGGCTGATTGGATCCCCTTGTCGGGCTCCCCTTTGGAGTTTGATGACTGGCTCTCCAACGACATCAATCGCTGACTCCGCTTCGGATAAAATATTTTTTATTGCGTTGATAAAAACCTTTGGGAACCCCATACATCTCATTTGTTCTAAAAGAAAACTATGCTCTATGCAATCAAAAGCTTTTTTAAAATCCAATAAAAGTAGACAAAACTCTTTTTGTTTATGTTTAGCATCCTCAATTATTGACTGAAGGGACATAACCACATCATTGGACTGCCTGCCTTTTCTGAATCCAAACTGGGTATCAGGAAGAATATTCTCCAAGATTGGCTTTAGTCTTTCAGTTAGGCATCCACTATATATTTTGTACTCAGTTTCCAATAAGGTTATTGGCCTCCAATTTTTTATTTCCTTAAGGTCTTTATTCTTCTTTGGAAAGAGCGTAATCAAGCCTTTTTTTGATTCCTTATCAGGTCCATTTCCATAGAAATACTCGTTGAATAAATTTGCAAGAGGCTCAGCCATTTTTGGAAATGCTTTATATAGCTCGGCTGTTATTCCTGAAGGTCCGGGAGCTTTATTATTTTTTAACTTGGTTTTTATATAACCCCATACCTCTTCTTTGGTAAATACTTTTACTAGACATGCTTTTTCTTCCTTCGTCAAGCAATCGTCTGCTTTGTCGTAAATGAGTATAGGCTCTTTCGATAGGTAAAGGTCCTGGTAATAATTTTTTATCATAGTTGCAATTCTTTCCGGCGCTGTAACTTTTTGGCCGTTCATATTGAGTTCTTCTATAATCGTTCTCCCTTTCTTTTTCTCCAAGTATTTCAATAAGCATAAGTTATTAGACTTGATTTTTTTGTTGAGCATTCTAGTCCTTACTCTTGCTCCTTGAATTTTATATTCCATAAGCTCCTCGAGCTGTTCTTGTAGGCCGGTATCTTTTGAATTTTCTAAAAGGGTTCGGATTTTCTTTTCTTTAAAACTTTTTTCCCGAGCTTCCTGTTTTCCAATTGTTTTTAAAATTATTTTGGCTGATTTATAAAATTTGTTCAGGGCTTGTCTAGCTGTCCAACCAGCATTAATGTCATTTCTAATATCGTCGATTCCTTCGTTAAGGCATTTTATCACAGGGGGTATTTTTAAAAGCTCGCTATTGAGTTTCCATGAATGGTTTTTCATATGTGGGACTGCCTCCGTAAATTTAGCTTGAAGAAAGAAGTGATCCGATAGTCCGTTTGAGGTTAATCGTGTTAGTTTGAGTTTAAAATTTAAAAGAGCGTTGGATACGTAAATATGATCAATCCTGCTCATTGATATATATTTCTTGTTTCTTCTGATAAAGGTAGGTTCGAATTTCTTAAGAACTTCTGCTAAGTCATTCATGCAGTTTCTATTTTTCCATTTTATGAGCTCGGATGTATTTGTAAATCCAGAGGAGGATGTGAAGTCCCTGCCTTTTTGTTCTGCAACGTTGAAGTCCCCGGCAACTATTACATTATCTCTCTCTGGTTGAATGTTAAAAGTTCTAAGGTCTGTATCTAAAATAATTTTGTCTCCAGAAGGTACATACAAACTTAAAAAATAGTAGTCTGTATCAGAATGATGTAAATGAGTAATTAAAATGTTTCCTTCATCATCTGAGAATATTTTTTTTATGTTAAAATACGGGCGAGCTAGAATTGCTACACCTCTTGATGGGTAGCCAACGTTGCTTACTTTTGCGTTTGATGTTATAGCTTTGTATGTTTGGGATAAAAAGGACCAGTCTTCATTTCTCTTCAGTCGTGTATCTGATATTAGCACTATGTCAGGGTAGTTGAGGACATGTAAGTATTTAATTAGCTTCCCCTTCTTCTTGCTGGACGAAAGCCCGTTAGCATTCATATGTATGATATCAAAATTCATTACCTATTGAGAGACGTCCTTTGACTTCTTACTATCGCTGTCCTTATCCCCGCCTGATGACAATCTGTCTTTTCTTTTGTGGGACTTTTTGCGAATGGTAGATTTCGAAAGAGTAGTATCATCTTCGGGACTCAAATCTTCACTTGAATCCGTCGTGGTCTCCTCGTCTTGAGGCTTCTGGGCTTTCCGGTCATCCCTTCTTGGTATGTTCTTCTCTATCCTTGTATTCACTTCCTCCGGGAATTTCTCTGAAGGTTCTAGTTCCTTCTGTGGAGGTTTCGGTTTTTTGGTTGAAGGTTCTGGTTCCTTCTGTGAATGTTCTGATTCTTTCGTCGATGTGTATGGGCGAGGTTCTTCATTTTCATTTTCGTTTAGACTTCTTGACACCGTTTTTTCTTCTTCTTCATTAAGATTTTTCTTCTTGTGCTCCTCTACTTCTAAAGTAATCGGAATTTTCTCTCCATTTTCGTATGTCCTTCCCATTCTCCTTGCTAGCCATCTCCTGTAATCGGAGGGAGATTTTCTTTTATTTTTGCATTCCATTGCAAAATGGCCAAAGCTGTAACAATTGGAACACTGCTTGGCTTTTCCAGGAAAGTTCAAAGGTCGAATCGTTTGGTCAATAGGCAAGTAGCAAGGAATGTCTTTTGGACGGCCAATTACCTTAACGGTGACATGGGGAGTATGTGAGATAACTCGGGTTTTAACACTTTCAGGCCAGTCTTTTATGATTTCCGAATTGTGCAGAGCAAATTTATCTTCAGCTTTTTGGCCAAGACTTTCGTATGACTCAACTTTTGCGAATAGTCCTACGCAGTGCTTTACTATATCAGGGGCTATTACACCTTTGACTTCTGGAATTCGGATTTCGAAGGGTATTGGGGCATCCATGGCTTTCATGAGCTCCCTTGACTCAATTTTTGCTTCATATATACTCCCATCTTTATCCGAAAGTTTGACTATGCATGGCAGTTTTACTTTTGCGAGTAATCTTTCTTTTTGAATTCTTCTTACTGAATTGAAGAGAGGGCGATGAGGAATTCTCAAACACATTGATTCCAAGTCTTCAGGCTCCAATCCTAGGACATCCGTCCATAACTTCGCTGCATTGTTGTAGGTCATGTCCTTATACATGACCCTGCGGTCGTCTCCGATCTTCGATACATATAATGGTATTTGAAACCATCCCCTTTCATTGTTCACCTCGTCTTCTTCGCGGGGTATACGATTTTTTATTGTGAAGGGATTCCACTCCTGGAGTCCCTTTTCTGTCACAGTGTTGTAAGACTGTTTTCCCATTGTTTCAGGCATTGCGCAAGACTCTTCCGCACGTTGTTCGATCCAAACTTTTTCTTCTTCGTTTTTTGAGGGGCTATCATCCTCCTTACGGGGGGCATCAGGGGCATCATGTACCCGGATTGGATTTGAATGCTTTCCAGCATTCTCCAGAGGATCTTTTTTAAGAGCTAAAAGCTCATTAATTTTTAGTTGCTTCTGGAAAGCCTTTAACGACGGCTCCTGGAGCTTCTTAGGCTTCGGCGGCTTCTCCGGAGGATCTCCAGGATCATGATTTTCTCCTGTCATGATGACAGGCTAATTAGGTTGTCACACTCTTTAATTATCTCTAATTTAGGGTGATTTAATTTCAGCTTTAAAAACAAACGTCCGAACGCTGCTTCAGTTTGTTTATCAAAAAAAAAACCATACTCATACTCAGCATTTATCCATGCAGTACTTGGTCATTTATCATTGACAGATATATCTCCTTTTGGATATTGACACTCTCGGGGACAAATATTAGAGGGCTATTTTTCCCCATATGACATGACTCCTGTCCAGACCATCAAGACTGTGGTTTTTGTACCCGGAAGACTACTCGGACCTTGACATACATTTAGTTAGTTAAAAGGTTTATTACTGTATACCGTATACATACATATATACATATAATATTACAAAGACATAATATAATTGTACAATAAATGCATAAGATAAAGAGCGCGACCACACAAAGGGGTATATGCGCTACAACAGTAATGTGGAGTTCCTTCTTAAATATTCAAGCAACTGATATATAATATAAAATATATAGATAAAATGAACTTATAAGCTGATGAATTATTATAATTTTGTTTTTTCTTCTTTAGATCATCAGCAACCCTGTTGAAAAAATATCTATTGTAGATTGTTTCCTTGGCTTGGATTTTTTCTTATGGTGTTTAGTTTTTAAATAATCTTCTACATCGTCTGTAAATTGATTTGAAGGATATTCCCCGGAGCCAACTGGCACTTGAGTAGCTCCTTGGAAAATTTCCTGTTGTTTGCCCAATTCATCTGTGGCGCAGTCCTCAGTAGTATCTCCACTAAACTTGGTCACTTGCTGGGTCTTCGGTTGAATGACGTTGACAATCTCGACGTTTTAGTTGAGGGTTTTTTGTAGTTTATTTTACCCACTGTTTCCTCGTGGTTCGGGTCTTTTACAGACATGTCTTCCTCATGTTCTTCTTCCGCTTTCTGGATAGTCGGTGCTTTCCGAGGGTCTTGAAAGCGAATTTTACCAGCGGAAGCAATACTTATTGTAAAGTTTATTGATTTTAGGCTTTCAAATGCCTCTTTGTTAACTTTAATATAAAGCACTTTTCCGAGCTGTGTGATGTCAGATTTGATGACATCAACTTTGCCTCGGATCTGATTAACATTGCATTGATATGCAATGACCTTGGCGAGTATTTCATCAACCATGTCCCCTGTGACTCCTCTTATGAAGCCAGTAAGGGTCTTACAATTTTTTTCCTCTCTAATTTTCTCCAGTTCTTCCCATGAGACTGGCAAGAGAGGTGTCTTTTCCGAAATAACTTTTCGGACGTGCTGGCTTGAGGTTTTGTCACTTACATAAATCACTGCTTGTTGATTTGTATAGCGACGGCCTTCGTAGCAGGGCACGAATTGCCCAGCTGTCCCGCTCAATCGACCAACATAGTCGGTGTCAAGTACTTTTATTGTTTTGTTCCAGTCGATCATGGAAATATGGTCACCATTTTTCCTGACGATGACAATCTCTGTGGCTTCTTTAGCAATTTCTGCATAAAGAAACCTTTTTTTCGGTTTTGTATTAGGAGCTTCTGATTGCAAAGCCTCCTGCTTTTGCTGTCTTTTAGAAGGAGGGGTTTCATTCGAATTGCCTTCCCTCTGTCTTTTCATATTATTGTGTTTACTAGTGATATGGGTTGAACACTAGTTTTATTTTTGTCTTCAGGTCCTTTTGATGTATTATTTTTAGGATGGGCTCGTAACCTCTTGTAATTCACCGTTGTCCATTTCAGGTCACCGGCATTTTCTTTATTTTCAGGCAAGAGCAAAGCTTGCTTGTTTGAAGTCCTTGAATTTCTTTCCTCAATCATCTTCACGTAAAAGAAGGCTTCAATTAATGAAATAAATCGAGGTTGGGCGAATATAAATAATGTAATATTCCGCTTGATTTTATGATGAAATGTTCATCTCAAGGAGAATAATTATAAGATGACGTATCCTTAACTGGAGGGCCAAAAAGAGCTTTCAATCGACGGAAGTCCAGGATTGGAGCAGCTGAAGACAAGCTTTGACCTTAGGAAGGACGTTGGTAACATTCACAACACTTTTTAGTGCCATAAAAGGCCAGAAATCACTTGTAACTTCTAGAAAATATTATTTTCTAGGAGGGCGTGAATGACGTGTTATCACCTTGAAAGTTAGGAAGGAACTATCACCTTGACATACATGTCAGCACAGCTCTTGGCCAAAATTCGACCATTCGGGGATTGTATGTACACTAGGGTGATAACTTTTTTAAAACCTCATATTCCTGTGTCATTATATGATGAACTTTTATGAAAGATTAAATAAAATATATTTCTTAAGTTTATTTGATGAAAAAACCTGACGCACTTAATTATTTTAAATAATTTAATTAAGAGCTTTTTTGACCAGTTCTTGAAGTCAAAGGAAACCTATTCCAGTTTAAACAAAAACTTTAAAGAATGATATGTATACTATTGTATAGCAGTATAAAGAGACAGAAATCAATTGGTCAATGTAAATTGGTCACATTAATTTATTGGAAAGGACGAATCTCAGGGGAGGTTGTCCTTGTTGCGGCAGGACTCGTCCAAGTCCTGCATAACTTTGATCGCACGCTCGCAGCATTGGCTGCTTCGAGCAATATTGATGAGCGATTCATCTCTTTTCCAGTGGGTTTCTAAGTATTTGAGACCTTTTGGGTATCCATCCAGAGCAGATAATAGTTCTTCGAAATCCTCATCGCAGAACAATTGGTTGCTAAACCAATGGCCGGCCCATGGGTAAGAAATAAATGATCAGATTTTACGCAGCCTGGTTCGAGTTTCAGGCATCAGAATGAATGTAAGGAGGGCTAGAATGGCACGAGAGTTCCAGCGTGCATTGCTGATGTTAGGAATCTGCTGAAAGTTAACAAAAGGGACCTCATCTTTCTCAGTGAAGTGTCAGAAGACACGTGATACAGAATTTTCATGTCGTCTCTCCAACCGCCTGTTTTCTTGATCTCAGCTTTTCCATTGCTGAAAGCTGCTTTCAATTGGTCATACTTGCGCACCAAGTCCTTCACAAAGAAGTACTCAATATCTGGGGATTTGGTTGAGTCATGGAGCTCATTGTCCATGACAATACGGAGGATGCGATCGAGCACATGTTGCCGACAACTGATAAACTTGGGTCTGGGGCTCCCATTCTTTTCTAACATCTGCTGCAGCCGAATGACAACACCAGACTTCTTCCCGGTGTTGACGCTTGTCGTGTCGGCAATTATCATCAGAATTGATCCCCACAATTGAACTCCTGCAAGACATCCTGGAGCCCTTTTGCAATGGTTGCAGCTGTACCGTCCTTCAATTGAAGCAGAGTCAATTTGATTTCCTTTGCTTCATTTTTTAGGACCACTGCTTGGTGTTCAATGCCATTGATTTTTTTACCATCGAAGTGCAAGCTCCACTTCTCCTGATGAAGTGTGCTAACCAAGTGCTGCTTCACTTCAGCAGCTCTCCTGTAGAGAGCTTTCTGGATTCCTGGCTGACTTGGGGTCCGGATCTCGATGCCCTCACCTGAACGCTGACGGCATACCTTTTTGCTTTGTGGGTCGATAGCTTTGAGCTTGTAACAAGTCGCCTTGCAACACCAGTGGGGTTATACTTCCTTGTGCTTGTTGATGGTGCAGCCTCATCTTCCATAGAACTGTCTTCACTAGTGTCACATGAGTCCGTACTGTTTCAGAAGGATCTAATGCTACTGAGCTGGACTCAGTTCCTGAATTGGACATATCCACTTCCAATGTATTCCTTCGCTTGGATGGATGGATGGTATGGGTACTGGCACGTTTGCCAGTAGAATAACCGACCTGGCCTTTGCTCTGCATTTGCAGTTCGTAAGGTTCTTATCCTATTTGCAAAACCTTTCACCTTGGTCACATCGAACAGTTCATTCAATGAATCAAAATTTCGCTTTTTCCTGCAATGGTCACACTCTTGCAGGAGCTTTTCTAGTTTTGCACGGATGGCTTGATCTGATACAGGCGGGAAGTTCAATGCCGTCCTCCATAAAGCTTTCAGCTCCACAGCAATCAGACCGATCCTCTCTTTCCGTTCTTTGGCGATGGATTCAAGGGATTTGAAACGTCCCATCACGTGACTTTTCAGGGGCATGCGGCTCCGGTCACTCAGGGGTTCTTCGTGGATTGCCACATTGCCTTTTCTTGATGGTGCTTGGAACTGGACCAAGTTCTTTCTCCAGGTTTCCTTGTTCTTCTCTGTAGTAGAGGAACTTTTCTTAAACGACATGCTGTTCTTTACTAAGCTATGCTCCTAGAAACAGAATGTAGTAGAGCGTTTCCAGTGTCCACTGCCCAGGAGGTAATAGAAGAATTCAGAACACTGTAGAAGGTCAAGCAAAGTGGTAGAATATTCTAAAATCTCACGTGAGGTTTGTCCCTTTTAAGTTTCCACCAGCCAGCACATCGTGTTCAACTGTTTTCGGATTATTCAATCCGGTTAATTCATTAGAGACACTTTGTAAATGTTCCCTTATCGTTATCGAATTTAGCCCTCATTTACGTTAAGGGTGAATTTTTTCAAGTGCTTTGTGCATGACCTTTTTTGTTAGTTCAATGAAATAAAGGTCATTTTAGGCAATTATGAGCAAAAGTTCATTCATTCGTGCTACAGGTAATCATTTTGTAAAAAAAGTCAAAAAGTTATTACCTTAATGTATACTGCCTGAACTATGAACAATTTTTCGTCTGTGTAAAAATTGGACCCTGCGTGCCAAACTTCAGTTTGTTCGAAATATTTCGGCATCGTTCTCTCCACCTCTCAATTGTGTACCTTCTTGTTTAGAGTCATCCCAAGATCCTTTTTACTAGATTTCTCATCGATCCCTCGCTCATCTTTTCCTCTTTGGCCATCTTTCTCAAAAAAATTTGCAGGGCCTCCTAAATCTTCTCGCGGGTCCTCTTCAAACACGCCTGGGTTCTCAAAGACTTTGGTCGGCCACTTTTGGGCATGTCAGATGTTTTAAGGGTACACTTGTACCGTTTGACAGTGTTGTACACAGTCTTGTAGATAACTTTTATGTCCTCGAGCTTCTTGATATATATCAGAATTACTCAACTCACGCAATGATTAGTGTCACAGAAATTTCTCATGATGATGGAGGAACGTAAATAGAAACATGGTTGTTAAAATGAATTTGTTTTGATTAAGCTGAAGAACGTATCTTCAGCTTTTAGTCACAAAATTCAAACAAAAATAGAAACTACACGTCGCATAGTCAACTTCCCGAACCTGTTATATATATATATATATAATATATATACAGGCTTGCAAGCGTTCCACTTTTTTCCCGTTCCGTTCATCGTTCCGTTCATTCTTTCCGTTCCGTTCATCGTTCCGTTCAATTCTTTCCGTTCCGCGGAACGCCGTTCAATTTTGCGTTCCGTTCAAAAATTGGATTTCAAAAAATTTATCATAAGAAGGCTCTTTACTTTTCACTGCATCCTCGTATGTATCGGGTATAAATTTTAAACCAGGCTTTAATAGTTCGGCTTGAAGTTAGTTACCGCAATTAAAGTTCCAAAAACTTTACAGACTTTGATATATATTTAAGATATAAAAATTTTGTTACCCAGAGGCTCGGCCCGAAAAAATAACATATTTTTTACCCCGACCGAAAAATGTTACAATATGAAAAGTCAAACATGTAAAAATCCCACCCACACATATGGTCCACCGTATTTAACGGCCTATACTACTTATAATTATTGCGTTATCTGAGAATAATACGAAAGTTTATTTATTTACAATCTAAAGAATAACATTAGTTTATAAATACACTATTTATTTACTGCTAGAAGGAGCTGTTTTGTCTTGTCCTTCGCAATAAAAGTTTAGATTTGGAGAAGAGTGTCTCCGAACTGGCACTGGGAAGTATAACATTATATGGAATGAAAATCTTTTTAATCCTTTTAAACAATCTAATTGATTCCATTGCCTCAGACTCAAGTGGTCAACCTCCTGCTTAGCTGAGTCAGTCTTCTTCGGCCTCTGGCAAAGAAATTGCCTTTTTCTTTCGCTGCTGGTTCTTGCAAAGTTGACTAAAAGGAAAATCTCCCAGTTCTTCGGCCTCTTCAAGTAAATAATTCTTTGCTAACTGTTATTTTGCGATGTCTAAAAAGCCTACTTTGAACTCAAGGAGATATGCTGAAGCAATTACCATCTCCTTACGTTCAAAGTATGCTCAAAATTCTTCGTTTGATCCCAAAAGAGAGTGCATGAATTAACACCCTACACCTGGACGCAGCTTCCCTCTCCTTAGTTTGGAGGTCAGAACGATAATGATCGAAGGGATAAAGAGAGAAATAAATAAAGTCTTGTAAGTAACTGAATAATTAAATATAGTGACCGACAAAAACCTGATAAAATTGTATAATACATACTAAATCGAGGGGTTGGGTGATTTCTCTTGAATATTATTTGAACGGAACGCAAAAAGACAAATTTTAGCGTTCCGTTCATCGTTCCGTTAATTTTTTTCCGTTCCGTTCATCGTTCCGTTCATTTTCTTCCGTTCCGCGGAACGCCGTTCAATTTTACGTTCCGTTCACAACCCTGTATATTATATATTATATATATAATATATATAGGGATTTTTATTCTATGTCAAAGAGAGAAGACGTGTGTTTGTTGTTTCAAATATTCTTGTCGTCAGACATAGTGAATAAAGATCTGTGCACTCACAATGGATCCGCCTGATGGCGAAGAGATAGGCAGTGCCTGTCTTGTGCCTCGGAAGAGGGTGGATGGTGCTTCTCCGCGTTGGAATCGAGAGGAATCCAATGTCAATCATTCACCGGAGGGAAACGTAACAATTGAAGAGGTGATAAATGGAAAACCTCTCCAAAAAACAGATGACGATAATGACGCGTTGAAAACAACAAACAAATGTCCTACTGCTGTAAAAGTAGTAAGTGAAAAGAAAAATAGTATTTCTAAAAGCGGCTCTACTGGAAAAGAAGTGTCCGTGCACGATTGCGATAATAAAATGAAGGAAGGCACAAATAAACCAGCTTATAATGAAATTACTGGAACTGGAGTCAGAGAAACAAATCCTTTTACTCTCCGAAGTAAAAATAATACTGAGAATGATGAAATTAATAATGAGAGGGGGAGATTTATGATCCCTCTCTTTATTAAAAAGACTGTTGGAGGACTCATAAACTCTGATGATATGTCTTTTGGGAACGCAGCTACACTATGGACCCAAGTTCTAGGGCTTAACCCTGAGGACTTGGACTCCATATGCCTTCGCCTTCCACACCGACCCCTTTTCACTTCAATGAGAAGAATATTAAAGGAAGAACTTAAGGCAAAGGTCAAGTTACCTTGTGTAGTTAACTTGGTTGATAAAAAAGGAGCTGAGTTTACTGTAAATGTTGAATCCAGACAACTTATGAAGGAGATAAATGTCCCCCTGCATTTTGATGTGAGAGTGCCTGAGATAAAAGGAGTCATTTCTCATGAAACAGTACGACATTGCTTAAGTCTCTTCACAAAAGTAGAATCGGTCGAGCGCTTAAAAAAGCGTTCTAATGTACAGTTAGAGGCCCAAAATAATAAATGTATTCAACACTGGCCAGAAGAAATCCGCAATAGGATAAGTATACAAACACCTCATGCTATTGCTAAAGTTATTGGGAATACAAATAACCTCCCCAGTTACCTACCCATCGATCAAGAAATTAGACCTTTATACTTCTCTGGAAGACCAAAACAGTGTGGAAGATGCTACCATTTTGGCCACCTAACAAATGAATGTATCAACAGATCAAAATCTCCATCTGAATACCGTAGGTGGTTGCTAAGAAGAATGGCAAGGAGAGATGCGGAAGGAAATACAATTCCCTTGACAATGGATTTCGATATTAATGAAAAAGTTTTTGATGGAAAGCTCAGTGTTGCTTCTCAGGAAATTTCGGAGAAATTATCTATCACTGATAGCGTAAAGCAGGTCGAGGACGTCACAAAGGAAGTGGAAGAGGAGTCTGTTGGACGGAAAGGATTCGAAGAGGAAGAAGAGCTGATGGATGAAGGGGATTCCGGAAAAGAAGAAGATCCAAAGAAACTGGCAATAACAAGTCAAAACTCTAAGAAGCAGCCAAAGCGTAAATCGAGTGTGCCATCTCAGAAATTTAATGATAATGAAGGCAATGGCCAGACGAAGAAGACTAAAGGGCCCTTAGGGTCATCTTTTGAGGTTTCAAATCTCGAAAAAAGGAAATTATAACATGGCACCTCAACTTCGTATATTACAAATTAATCTTCACCATTCCAAAGCTGCCGAAGCCGAACTGCGTCTTCGTGACCTCAATTATGATATTGCTCTAATTCAGGAGCCTTTACTTAGACATAACTCAAATTACCTCTTTTCGAATAGTCCGACTAAAGTCGTGGTTGGACAGCCTGGTGGAAGAGCATGTATAAGAGTGGACAAACAAGTCCCTTTCTGGGAAGTAAATGAATTCTCAGATAAAGATATAACGACAGTCCTCATTCAACATACATGTGTCACACAATATGGCGAAAAGACTAAAATTAAGAATCTAAATGTATACTACTGCTCAGCGTATTTTGATATCAACGTCGAAATTTCTGCTCAAATGAAATTCCTTGACTTGCTTGGTTTTTGTATGAGTGAAAACAAACCATTGGTTATTGGATGTGATTCAAACGCACATAGTCCACTTTGGGGATCACCTAACTCAAATGGTCGGGGTGGAGTTCTTGAAGAGATAATTGAGCAGTTTAATATGAGTGTTCAAAACATTGGAAATATACCAACATTCAATACCCAACGAGGTTCGAGCCATATTGATATAACTTTGACTAACCGCTCATTTAATCAGCGTTTGCAAATTTTTGATTGGCAAGTTGATGCAGAATATTCATATAGTGACCATTCTTATATTAAATACTCCATTGGTTGCTACGAGCCAATTATAAAACAGTACCGTAATCTTATAAAAGCTGACTGGCCGAAATTCACTTTTGAGTTGAAGAAGGAATTAAAAAACCTACCTTGTCCATTAACTAGTAACCTTGAAGTCTCTTCTCAGGCTTGGACGACAACTGTTCAGAAAATACTGGATATTGTAGCTCCTTTAAAACCAGCACGAAGAACAAGACCAGTTCCTTGGTGGAATGAGAAACTTGAGTCACTCAGAGCGCACGTACAAAATATTTTACGCCGTGTTCGCCGAGGCAAAGGAGGTCAACGTCTTCGAGACGCACTTGGAAAGAAGACTCGTGAGTATAATATACTCCTCAATAAGTCTAAAAGAATTAGTTGGCGAGAATACTGTAGTAGATATAACACCTCTGGAGACGTGTCAAAGATTGTTCGATCACTTGGACAAGATAAAACTGCATCAATCGGCCTTCTCTGCGATGCTAATGGAAAATCAGCTGAAACCCCTGAAGCTTCTATAGAAAACCTTCTAGCACATCACTTTCCTGGAGGAGAACTGGATCCCAGTACTGATGTAGTTCGTGATGCATGGTCTACCGTTCCTATTGATAAGTATGATGATTTGGGAGGAATAATAACTATTGAAAAATTGAAGCTTTCAGTTCAATCTTTTCACAGTTTCAAGTCTGCGGGTCTAGATGATATATCCCCATGTACTCTTAAGTTTCTGCCAATTGAAATGTTGGAATATCTTCGTATTCTTTTTGTCCGATCTTTACGTTTAAATGAAATTCCTCTCATATGGCGAAAAATGAAAGTGATTTTTGTTCCGAAGCCAGGGAAAGAATCATATGAAAGCCCAAAATCTTTTCGTCCAATTACACTATCAAGTTGCGTGCTTAAAACACTGGAAAGGCTTTTACAATGGCACCTTCAAGAAACTCTACCCCCTCAGCTATATCAACAACATGCTTTCACTATCGGTCGATCCACTGACACGGCTTTAGTTGAGATGGCCAATCTTCTAGAGAAGGCTGTATATAATAAAGAATATGCTCTAGCTGTCAGTCTGGACTGTAGTGGAGCTTTTGATAACATTTCCTTCGAAGGAGCCCAAACAGGACTTCAGGCCATGGGAGTGAACCCTCACATCACTTCTTGGTATGATAATATACTTAGGGGTAGAATAGTGGAAACCACCATACAATCGATCTCCAGGATAGTTCGTCCAACTCGGGGAAGTTCGCAGGGTGGAGTACTTTCTCCAATAATATGGAATGTAACAATCAACGACCTCTTATTAAAGTTCAGAAATAGTGAAATAAAGATTATTTGCTATGCTGATGACATTATTCTAATTGTTAATGGTCTAGACCTTAAAAAGATGGCACAGAGCATGAATCAAGCCCTCGCAGTCGTTGAAGATTGGGGAGGATCAAATGGTCTCAAATTTAACCCTTCAAAGACGGTGGCAACTGTTTTCACCCGCAAAACCAAACATGCCATCGCACCATGGCCATGTCTTCATATGGCAGGCCAAGATATACCATACTCCCAAGAGATGAAATATCTAGGAGTGATATTTGACTCCAAGCTTAGGTTTCATTCTCATATAAAGACGAAAGTTGCGAAATCAAAAAAACTCCTTCATGCAATCAAGAGAGTAATTGGCCAAAGATGGGGCCTAAGTCCACGACAGGCCTTATGGGTATATCTAAGTATGGTGAGACCGACTATCATATACGGATCTGTGGTTTGGGCACATAATCTCACGTTTGGCCAACAAACTCTCCTTGATAAAGTCCAAAGATTGGGCCTCCTTGGAATCTGCCACCCAATGCGTTCAACACCGACTCGAGGATTGGAAGTGTTCTTTGGAATATTACCACTCTTCCTTGAAGTAAAGCGTGTTGCTATCATGACAAGACTCCGGATTATAGATGTAATGGAAGAACAGACACAATGGTTTCACTCGAAAACAAAGAGCGTTCCATCTGGCTTTGCTCAGAATGCTGTCATTTCCGAGCTATTCCCCGCCATTAATAAGGATGTAATAGTCAGGAAGAAAATGTGGACGGCCGATTTTCAGGAGAAACAGCTGGATCATCAAGTGAATGTATTTACTGATGGATCTAAAAATGAGCACGGAGTTGGGTCGGGGTACATTGTTACTAAGGGACAAATTATGGTTCAAGACGCCTCATTGACCCTTGCCCCTTATAACAGTGTATTTCAAGCAGAAATTTTAGCCATTAAGGAAGCCCTTTCTTGGATTAGAAGTAATCCAGAGAAATGGACATCTAATGGTTTTTGTATTTGGACGGACTCTCAAGCGGCATTGCAATCTCTACGATTAATAGAGACAAAAAGTGCCCTAGTTCGGGATACCAAATACATATTCCAATCAATTGCAAATATGATCCCCATCTCTCTTTCGTGGGTGAAGGGCCACAGCGATATCACTGGCAATGAAGTAGCTGACATGCTCGCAAAGAGAGGTGCTGAAAATGTGAATCCCACCCATGATATTGGAGCCCCTTTATCACATTTCAAGAGGGTTGTTTCCAACTTTTATGAAGAAAAGTGGCAGACTATTTGGTCTAATCTTACATATTGTCGCCAAAGTCGTGCAATGATGCCAAAGGTCAAAATTAACCGATGGCGAAATCTTTTAGATTACCCTAAAAGTAAGCTAAATCGATTAGTTCAATTCATGACTGGACATTGCCTTCTCCGAAAACACTTCAAAGTCATGAACCATTCTGTCAGTTCACTTTGCCGTGGTTGTGGGGAAGCAGACGAGGATCCTCTACATTTAGCTCGTGACTGTCCCAAGTTTGAGCTTGAAAGGGCCGTCTTTCTGGATTCGGACGAAGAATTTGGAGATATGTCAAAAGTCCACAAGTTCATTGCAAATTCAGCTGTTGTAAAATGGCTCAACTCAGCACCATCCTTGGATGACGATCGGGACGGAATGCAATAGATGACCTTAGAAGAAATCGTTGCGAGGGCACCATAAGTGAATATATATATTTTTTGCATGTGCCCGTTCTGCCAATGTTATTTTGGATGTGTAGCAATAAAGTCTTAAAAAAAAAAAAAAAAATATATATATGATTATATATATCTATATAATATATATCATATGAATTTATTATCTGCCTTTATCCGATTTCTTCACCAAGTAAATAAGCATGAAAAACTTTTCCATAACGAAGTAATAAATATTGCTAAGGATTCCGTTTGCATTTCTGACACCATCCTTAGATGCTCGGATTGTTTGTTTATGATAAACATTCACCATTTACAACTTGACATAGCTTTTGAAGTCTATGGATCCTTCTTTTACATTTCTGACCTAATTTGGCATTATTTACTCTATCCTTCTGTTGTTTGAAGGGTGCAATAAGAATATCCAGTTTGCTCTGACATTCTTTGCAAGAAAATTAACTTGATACTGCATTTCGAGTATTTACTTGTACTGATTTTCCTCATGTATGAAATATCGATAGATATATACATGTATGTACAGGAGCTTCTGCTTAGATAGTTAATCCTAAAATCATTATTGGTAAAGAGTAATGTCATTGACTATTGATTTCATGTCTCCACGGCAGTGAGTTAAAAAAGAATCTGGGACATATTAAAAACAGTATACCTATACTTACACATCATGATCCATCAGGCATTTATTAAAAAAATATTTACCACTTGATATTATATATATATTTATACTATAATTATCCTTTTTTAGTAGCCTGTATGGAGTATGATTATTAGTCATACTTCTTTCACTTACATTTTAAACTACTATTGGCGCCATCCTTTACTATAAAACTCATCAAATTGAATACAATAATAAATATGACTTTATTCTTTCAGTGCTTAAAATTTACATTTTCCCATAATTATAATTGCATCAAATTCATGATATATATGATAATGACATATTTACTATGTGTTTATACAAATACTTGTACAAGTTAACATTATTTTCCTTGCATGTTCTCTGCATGATCATATTTCTTTTTGAACTCAACAACTGATGAGTTTCGACGAATAAGTCATAGTAAAGTTGTATTAAATATGAGAGGGTGACTTTATATACATATATATATATATTAGGGTTGTTCTTATTTTTCAAATGTTTGAAATGTTAGCGACTTTGTGGATTTTCTGTTTCTTGGTGATAAAAGAAGACGACATACAAAGTTTGAACAAAATCGGTCAACATTACGAGGTCGCGCAACGAGGTCAAAGTTTTAAAAATTTAATAAAAATAAAGTTTTCCGCAAATTTCTTCAAAATGGTGGACGTTACAGACTTCAATAATAATTATTAATTTAAAGGAAATCTCATTTACTACCAGACGTATGTTTGATGTTTTTTAATAAAACAAAGTTTTCAGTAAAAACAAAGCAAGAAAGGGAGTGTGTATTGTTAGCTTATTTCATGGCTTTTTTGTATCAATTAACTTCACTCGCCTGTAGAAGATGACTTGTTCGCTTCAGAGTAAAATAGTACTTTTAAGTTTAGTAAAACTTTAGATGATAAATCAAAAATGACCTTGGTTGCATTCTATCAATTCAGAATTCAGTACAATCTGAGTTTACATCATATGATTCAGAGCCTGTATTGACCTATAAGAAATCGATATGAAAAAAATAAATAATAATGTGTTTCTTAGATGTGCGTCAAGGTATCCTCTCAAAATTTTACTTTGTCTCTGACGCATTTATAATCCATTATATGCGTCATTTTGTACGCGAGATAGGCTTTTTTAATGTACATATAACTCTCTACTTATTAAATTGATATGATTTAGTATACCAAAATATTAAAGCTGGTTAACCAAGCTTTCATTTGATATATTTTGTGTTCTAAAAATCGCAATACTTTAAGAGATATAAGCAAATACGTACTCTCCCCCAAAAATTGATCTTTTGATATGAGAATATTCGATTACCATTTGGTAACGGCAGTTAGTGTAACCTGGATAGGAAGAGAAAGAGAAGGGAGGGAGTATTTTGCCTGAATTTTAAGTTAAGCATGGTTAGGGGTCTAAGATTTTCCACAATCTGGCATCTTTTCCTACTTTGGGGATTAGAATGAGTTTGCCCATAGAAATATGATCCTCAAAGGAACCATTTATATGAGCCTCCTTGTAAACTTGTTCTAAAAGCGAGGATAAAAGTCTATTAAACATAGCGTAAAATTCCATAGGGAAGCCATCGGATCCTGGTGACTTGTTTTTCTTATATATGATTTAATATAACTCTCAATTCTTTACTATCAATGTCACTTTCTAGTGATCTACTTTGGCACTCACTTAACTGAGATACTTAAGTCTTAGATCCACCTACATCGTGTAGAGCTAAAGGTGCACTTAAGGCATATATCTTGATTTTGGCAGTCTCTGCATGCATACAAATTTTCATAAAAGTCCGTGACAATTTATCAGTGTTATTATCCAATATGTCCAATTTATTAAATAATGCCCAAACTTCTTTTTACTTCCATTTAAACGTTCAGTTTGTTTAATTTTTTCAATAAGTACTTGTTCCTCTGAAATAGATTGTAATCTGGTCCTAATGAGGTGACCTCTAGAAAGAATATGAGTTATTTCAATTAATTCCTCATCTTCCGCTAGATTTATTATACCCAATTCTTTTTTCATGCATAATTCTGTATATGTTTCACCTCTTTTGTTTGTTACTGGAATGGATGTCATGTCTAGTATTTTACAACGAAAATAGAATGGTTTTGGGATAAACTTGGGACAAAAAAACATATATTGGATCTATACGCGGACGATTTTTGTAGAAGCTCACTCAGAAGCTCAGTTGACTAAGCGAATTGATATACTCTTCTCCTTTTTGAAAAAATTGCTGTTAGGTCTGGGTTATATGTAAATGAAGAAAAAACTTGAATTGTTTCCTTAGGCCTATGGAAACCATCTAGTTCTGCTAATGTCGGAGGGTGTAAAATGAAAGACAGAGCTAATATATTGGGGATAGAATGGACCTCACACGGACCCGGCCCTTCCAATTGGTTGAATTTAAACTATATGGCAAGGAAATACTGTTTCGAATTGAGGTCTCGCAAATTCTCGAGAGAATCAGATGTATAATAATATGCTTGTCTCTCGGGTAATTTATGTGGCTACTGCAGTCCCTTCTGTAGCAGAAAGGCCATAGCAGAAGAGGATGTCTGGTTAGGGATTTTGTTCCATGGTAGATATATCTCCGCAGTTAAAAGGCCTCAAAAGCAGTTAGGGGGAGGGATTTCACTCCTGGGAAATATTCTTCCAAAGATATATAGTAAAATTCTTGTGGATCTCAACCAGAATCCTTTTTTGGAGTGGAGGAATTATATAAACCATTCTTCAATTTATATTTGGCTCAGCTTGGATCGTTACTTTCCAACCCGACCATCAAGTAGAAGTCCTATGAATGGACTGCAGTTCACAGAGTTTGTGGTCAGGGAATCCCATTTATGACTACAATAGTACATTGATATTATAGTCTGAAACCGCCATAAGAGTCATTTTTTTGTTAATCTCCCTTGTCCTGAAGAACTTGAGTTTCTTGCTCTTTCTGAAATTGCATTACTGTGCACGACCTAAAGCCAAAGTCCGTCTTCGATAGCAGGAGGTTCTTTTTTCTTTTGAGAAGAACAGCTAAAAGTCACTTACCACTCTTGCCATGGTATTTGAAATTCAAAGATTGGAATATAAACAATGAGGTTGCAAATAACCTCTGTGAAAAGTTTTTGCGACTTCTAAGCCTTTCCTCTATTTGGAAGAATTGAATAATGCGTTCGACTTCTGACATTTTATGATAAGACTTTTACTGTTCAATTTCAGATCTTCAATGACCTAATCTTTTACAGCCACCATTGTAAAGATTGCGGTGAGCTGTACCCCGAAACTCTACACACCTTCTTCGACTGTCCGGTTTTAAGTATTGTAAGGAATTTTTACAATTAAACATAAAGGCCGCGTCTCCGACCGATTTAAGGGCAACAATGCTGTTCGGAGTCGATACCGACCAAAATATCGAAGCTGACGAAGTCAATCCATAAATATTACTCTTCGAGGTATAAAAGTGTATATCGCTAGATCATTAATGGATGGGACTCAATTAAAAAACGTCAAGCATCCGAGCAATAATGATAGCTACATCAGCGAGATATTCGACATTCTCAGTCAAGATTCCGAAGATATTTGGACAGGAATGGAACTTTGCAGGAAATCTTATGAAATTTTTCTCTTCCAGTTCCGTGCGACATTTGAAAAGATTGAACTTTATAATACAATAGTATGATAAATTGACTCCAAGAAACTCTTAAATCTCTTTTTACAAAATATGTTTTTAATTATGTTAGATAATTGTTTTACTTTTATAGTCCACCCTGATATGAGGGGCTTGTTTTTATGGGGTCTGCTTTTTAACCATTCAATCTCTTGGTTTTTTAAAGTGAGAGAGTAAAGAAATATTTGGAAAATAATTAGAAAGACTGGTTTATTTGTGTATATGTATATGTATGTATATATACATTTATTTGTCTTTTTTAAACATTAGTGTGCAAAACCATTTCCTTGAGTTAATTTTCCGCTAGTGAAGTTTTAAAGAAAAGTTGTTTATCCACCCTTTGTCGCAAATATATGTATATAGTGTATCGTTGTTCTTTTTATAATGAGTTGATAGGTCTTTAGGGGCATTAAATTTTTAACTATAATGTTAATTTATATTTTCATAATACAATTTGTCCTTTGACCGTTTGACGGGAAATGAGAAGAGCAGGGTCACTGTCATGCTGACATGTCTGGCAGACGGCACTAAACTCCCGCCCTACCTGATTCTGAAGAGAAAACTATCTCCAAGAAGCCCATGCCAGCTGGCATTATTGTGCGTGCACAGGAGAGGGGCTGGATGGATACGGAATTGGTGGTTGACTGGCTGAAAGTTGTGTGGGGGAGGCGACCTTGTGCCCTGACAAAAAAAATGCAACATGCTGATCCTGGATGCTTTCCGTGGCCACCTGACGGAGCTAGTGAAACAGCTGGTGCAGAGCATGAATGGGGACCTTGTGATCATCCCGGGAGGGATGACCAACCAACTACAGGTACTGGACTTTGTTGTCAACAAACCATTTAAAGATAATCTACGCAAGAGATACACGGAGTGGCTACTGTCAGATAACCACGCACTCAAACCAACTGGAAAAATTCATAAGCCTGCGGTGCGTCTGCTTTGTGAGTGGATCCTCCAGGCATGGCGTGTCATTTTGCCAGAAAGCATCGTTCACGGGTTCAAGAAGTGCTGCATTTCCAATGCCTTAGATGGATCTGACGACGACGTACTGTGGGAGGGACTAGTGCAGCAACAAGAAAGTGACGACGATAGTGAGAGTGACAGCGATGCAGAAGATCTGTGTACTTAGTGGTTGTTGTTATACCACATTTTCTTTCTTATTGCAGTTTTCTTGGGCAAAATATTTTTCAAATAAATACATTGCGGTATGATTTTTTTCCCCCCAAAACATGAGCCTGAAAAGGGAGGGTCGTCTTATATTCGGGCCAATACGATACATCAACTTTTATTTGATATATTTTTGCTTTTATGGCAATATGTTGGCATTGCATCCCTATATATATAATAATATTATAATTATAATAGATATTTCAGTGTATTCTTTGTCGCTAGTCGCAATTATGGATAAAAAGTCAAATATAATATCAATTAGCCCGTGTTTTTGAAGTTGAATGTATAATATAGATATGTATATTAAAGTTAAAATCAATAATTCGTTGCATCTTTTTACATATAATACATTTAATAATACGAAGATCTTCATCCTCTTCTTGCATGACTTGGTATCTCTTATATGAGAGCGATGGGCATCTGTTGATTAGGTGATCAGCGGTTTGGACTCTTCCATGCATATATTACAAATGGCATTTGTGTTTTTCAACTTGCTCCGATGGGCAGAAATGGTCCATGGCCTGGTAGGCTTGAACAAGTAATTTCATATTGGGAACCTGAAAGTTCGACAACCCTTTGGTTTTGGAATATTCGACGAACTATGAGTATGTTTCATTCCAAGATCCTCTTTGTATCTGTTGCAAACCAAACTTCTAGAAGAAGCCATCTATCACTTTCTTTATGTATAAGGACGTAAAGGCCTATATATTCCTTACGCGCATCCTATGACTTCAGATGCCCAACTATGGCCATCAGTACATGGTTCTTCCGAGCTGAAAGGTCTAAAATGGCTTCTGACTCAAGGTCTGATTATACAAAAAGACTTATTATAATTAAATAAAATCACAATCCTCCTACATGACACTCAATATTTTTTTAGCCGTTTCCATGTCTTCTATTGTGTGTGTGTGTGTTTCAACATTCATGTCCGACCCATCATTATATCACACATGACTTAACCCTCTTGTACCCTCATTAACTTAATTAATGACATAAAGAGCACCCCAGGCAGGATTTATTAAAAAAAATAATTGTGCACACTTTAAAACAAAGCTACATTCATTTATAAACAACTAGGTTTATATTTTCGCGTCCCCTATTTAGTATGCAGGTCACAGAGTCTATCCTTTATAATTCGTAATGTACTCATAGATATATGGAGAGAGAGACAGAAAGATATGACGAATTTCGTCTCGCTTTTTTCTCTTGTTTTTTGTCATATTTTTCATAATATGCAAGCGTGGTTGTTCTAATTTAAAACCGTTGAGATCCTCCCCCCCACCTCAATTTCAACCCTCTTCCAATCATATTCTTCTTCTTATCATTATTAAAATGGTTATGTATGCAGATATGGTGTGTGTTTTTAGGATCTGCTTATCCTCAATGATATCATGGTTGTATATATGTAGTCCAGAGGCAACTTATTTTTGAATATAAAAATACATAATAAAACTTTTCAAACAAAGATTTTTTTCCCGCCCCTCCTTCAACTATTTATAATTCTTTTAATTAATTATTCATTCTTTATTATTCTTAATTACTATATATATTTAAAATGTGTATATACACACATTAAACAAGAAAAAAGTACTTTTTTTCCTTGCATATTTACTCTTTTTATAGTTTTTTTTGGTATATAAACTGTAGATGTGTTTTTTTTGGTATTATCTCATAGGGAATATAATTAAGGAAACTTTCTTCATTGTGGCCATGGTCTGGGAGGAGGTCTTTCGTATTTATTTTGTTTTTTTAAAGATATTTTACGCGTGTTGATGAATTATACATATATTCAATTCATCAAGTTAGTAATGAAGGTAAAAATATTTTTAAATAAGAAGGAGATTAAGCGTAAGATGTCATTAGTTTAAAAAAGTTCTTTTTTTGCCTATATAGTTCGATAGAATTGCATCCAAAAGGATATAATAAGCATTATATCATTAGAATATAGGGACTGCAATATCTGTGTGCGTTAAGGCGTGTTCAACTCTCAATGTTGGGGGCGCAGGTTCGAATACTCCCGAGAGGGGAAGGTCATTTTTGGTCTACCTACTTGATAAGAAGATCATAGGTCCGAGGACTAATTTTAATGCTAATATGCTTATTTATATCAATCGGATGCAATTTTATTGAACCATATAGGCAAATAACCAACAAAAAACACTGTTCTTTTAGAGGACTGTGATGTTTTCAATAATCTATACTATATATTATCTATATATATGTGTTTGAGGATCAGGATCATGGGGAAAAGAATCCCTTGCAGAATTAATTGATGGAAACATCTTTCGCACAGTTACTGGCCAAGGTATTTCGATGTTTTCGTCCATGTAAGTCCTGTGGCAGTATTTATAGCTCGATTTTAAACACTTTCGTTTAGTGTAATTAAGTTAGTTAATCAAGCGCTTTGTTAAACTTTATGTGAGAGGTCTAGACTAAGAAGAGGCGGATAAATATTTGAAGGCGTTCATTCTATTTGGAATCCATTGCGGCAAAGACTCGCCTCAAAAAGCAATGCTATAAACAGTTTCCAAACTCTGAGGGTAGTTCATGGATTTATATTGGGATCTAAGAAATCCAGTATTTCCCTTCCCGTTCTCTCTTCATTTTAAGAAAGGTACATGGCATGATCCAAAACTTTTTTCAAAGCTTAATTCAATTTCTGGAGTGCTCATGCATATTTTCTATGTTTAGAATAGCAGTTTGTAGGTATAAAGAGTGCCTTAGAGTAGGATAATCTGGACGCATGACTGAGGGGGTATAAAATGTGGCTGACGAAAACCCATAACATATAATATTTTATATGATTAGGTGTTTGGAGATAATGGCAATTAAGTATTATTTTTATAAATTAAAGGTAATATTAATTCATGTAAAAGGAGAGTAATCGAGTTAAATTATCTATGAATAGTGTATTTTCATGATTTGGCCACTATTTTTTAGCAGACATTAGATTATATATTAAAACTAGAGGCTATATACACTCGAGAGTGTGTACCTCCGCCGATCCCCACAACATTCTCATTCAAACATTCTCCCTTTCACAGCCCGATTTTCTATCTCTAATCATTATTTCCTCTCTGTTAGCTCTTTTTGCATATTAAAAAAGCACTCAGAGACGGGAAGAGGAAGAAGTTTAAGCTACGTCACTGGGTAACATAGTCCTGAGCTGATATATGAACAAATAATACGTCAATGAATATTTTTTTAGCGTTTGTTCTTGCCTACTCCCTGAATAGAGACCCCATTTCATTTAGTATTTTGCTCATTTTGCATATTAAAAAAGCACTTAGAGATGCCAAAATTTAATCACTTGTTCCTTTTGGCATTTCCAACACTCCACAAAGTTTCATTCGAATCCGTTACGTACTTTTTGAGTTATCCTTCTGACAAACAAACACAACAAACGCTCCAGTGAAAACAATACCTCCTTCGGCGGAGGTAATAACAATATTATTACACGTCTGATTCTATTCGCAATGTGAGCAACCCTTCACCAATAACGAAACCTTTTTAGTTTTATATCTCTTTTATCATCCTTTTACATTAAATCCTTTTCTTTTGATATAAAGAGCTTCTAATTTGATAATAAATCAATGCACCTACTAATTCATAATATGAAATATGTTCGTTATGAGCAGGCGTTTCATCCATGTTATGAGATAGCTAGTCATGCCTCCAGACTCTACCTACTAAGGTATGAAAAGGAAAGGTAAAGAGCAATTATAATAAAACTTTTCACATGAAACCGTTTTTTCGTTCCCTAAATGACCATGAAGAATATTGATATGAAGATGAAGACCTCCATCAGCCAAGGAGACTGATGCCTTGTAGGATGATAATATGTGTTTTAAACGTCAAACCTATCTTCACAAAATGTGGCCCGATAAGAAATAACGACATTTCCTCAAGGGTGGATGTTGAAAATAAATGCACAAAGATTGCCTCAAAATTTGTTGTGTGGAAAGAAAGTGGATGTTGTCATATTCGATTGCATACTTGGATCTGTTTGGAAAATAAAATGTATATGTGCAACAGTGGTTACTACGCATTAGGCTAAGGTAATTGAATATCAAAATAGAATAAGTTGTTTTGCAGTAAGGCTTATAAACTTGTTGACGTAAATAATTTTAATCAAAACTTCTTCATCTGTGTGTGTAATCATATTTATTTATATCCGTAGATAACATATGTAATTCATGATCAATAAATGTAAAAAACCCCGACAAATATTATAATTGGCTGCACAATAAAGAAAGCTGAGGAGGGGGGAAATACTTGATTCGACGGAAGCCATTTTTTTAAAGATCTTTTATTTATTTCATTCTTTACATAGGATATATTACATTCCGTAAATAGTAAATGTACATAATATAAGTTTTGTAATCTCATATAGATAATAAAAACAATA
>CP045890.1:19708220-19740720 GCA_013387185.1 Caligus rogercresseyi
CTGACTGCAAGTGTGCATGGTCTTGAAAAATTGATTTTTCGGATTAAGTCCGTAACTTGGACAGGCTGTTTGCGGTGATAATCCCCTTAGTATACGCATGTTGTGAATAAAGTCTTGGGATCACGTCGTCCACTTTCCATTGTAACAATTCTCTCATGCCTTTAAGAATGTAGTTCGAAAGAGTGATTGGCCTGAAAGCCTTAGCTGAGCTGTAGTCATCTTTGCCCGGTTTCGGCAAAAAAGTAACTTTCATCTCTCTCCAGATCCTTGGTGTATAGCCAGTGTTGAAATTACTTCATAAAGGTTTGTGATGTAAGATATTAAATTTTTACCGAGTTGCTGAGTACAACTGGTTTCAGCCCATCTGGGCCTGAGCTTTTAAATGGTTGAAAAGAATTGAATGATTCTTTGACCTTATTTTTATCTACATAGTTAATGTTAAGCTTCTTTCTTCCAATGGTCTATCATAGGTCGTATTTATTATACTATCAGGGAAATGAGTTTCCATAAGTACTAATAAAGATTGAGCAGGTGATGCGTATATCCATCGTCTTTTTTCAGTAGTCCATTGAGTCTTCCATTGGTTTTTGTATTTTAATCAGTTTTGCAATATCTTTAGCATTTGCAGCTTTACTGCAAAAATGCCTCCATGCCTCTTTTCTCTTTTCTGAGTGCTGTACGATATTCGTTTTTCTTTTTTAAGTACTCCTCTCTATGTGTGCTGTAGTGACGCTTAGGCTCGAGTTTATTGAGTTTATATCTAAGGCTTGCAAGATGTTTTGTCCACCATGGCACGGACTTAGTTGCTGTTGTTTTCCTTAAAGGGCAAGCAATGTCGAGTGCCTTCATTATTGTATCATATAATGATTCTGCACATTTATCTATGGCGATAGAATTGGGATTACTTTAGGCAGTGACACATTTTCGGTTTAGATCTAAATATATCCCAATTGACTTTTCTGAAATTTCTTGACTTTTCGGAGATAGTTTTGTATTTTCCGAATTTGAAATTTATATACCTATGATCAGACATTGATGGCCGAAGATCTACATGCCATCCTTTGATGTCCAACTTTTTAAAGGCATGCTGATTCATGATTGTAATGTCAATGACTGAAGAAGCCCGTTGTGTAAGAAAGGTTGGCTCATTACCTTCATTCATGACTGTCAGATTATTTTCATCAAATATGGTTCTCTAGAGCCTCTCCTCTTGTGTCGATATGTTTACTTCCCCACAGACAGTTATGTGAATTGGAGTCCATGGCTATGAGAAGTGGTTTTTGCTTAAGATCACAATGCCTTATGAGTCTTAACAAAGTTTCATTTTCAACAGGTAACAATTGATCAAGGTAGCCACACATATAATGTTGAGATTCCTCATCTTGATACATGTGGTACAAATATCTCTGTTAGAGAATTCAGGTATAAACCATTCATTCAATGATTTGCTGTTCGAATGCAGGCCCTTGGTTTTGACCTAAGGTGGCTATGGATTGTATATCCTCTCAGAGAAAGGCTTTTTGTCGAGCCGTTAAAAAGGTATGGCTCTGTTATTAAGGCAATTTCAGATGTTCTTAGTTTAAGCTCTGAGTTTGCTGCTATTGTGTCAGTTACCACTCATAAATTCTTAGCCGATAAAAAATGGAAAAAGAGAGACACCAAAGGCTCATAGACGATACACTCAACAAAGACTTCTTATTTGTACGCTCATTTACGACGGACATAATGAACTCCTTTCGGATCTCCGATATGGCTGAAGTAGAAATGGAGGCAAAAGTTATGCGGGAGAATGACACCATTACAAGAATTAAAAATATCACAGGAGAGGGGAAACTTTAGGCCGTCACTATCAAGAAGATGGTGCACAAAGGAAAAACGCTTACAGACAAAAAACATATATATTAGAATACTTTCGCTCTGAGTTTCAATCGATAAAAGAGGTTCCTTCCAAGACCAAAAAAAATTATAAATCATCGTTCTAATAATATTTTTCCCATGGATGCATTTTAAAGTTTATAAGGGAAAAACTTAAAAAGGATAAGGCTTGTGGGCCTTACGGTATTCCGGGAGGAATATATTCTCTGTTGCCTGGCCAAATTATACCTTTTTTAGTGAAAGTGGCTCTGATATATAGAATTCTTTCCGGTGTCCTCGCTCAAAATGGAGTCCTTTCTTAATGAAAAATTGGTCTCCACCAAAAAGGTTTTCTGAGAGGTCGCAAAATTCACGATATCTCACGCAATATTCAAGCTTCAATCGACACTATTAATGAAAACAAAAAATTTGGGGCAATCATCGCGATTGATTTCTGCAAAGCTTTTGATTCCGTTTCCCATCACAAATTCTCAAGGCTGTCAGGAAACTTCTTCCCAAGGAATACTTCAATCCGATTCGCGCTTTACTTTTCAACGGAACATCTACAATTTCCATTGATGGATGTGAGAGCAGGCCGGTCATCTTAAAAAAAATGTAGATAAGGTTGTCCTTCAGCTCCCTAATGTTTGTTGCAGCCATTGAAGAATTTATCACAAACTTATTAAAAAGTTCCGTGGTTTCGGAATAAATATGGCAGGCCAAAGTCACCTTGTAGATATATATATGCAGATGATATCACTATCACATTACAGGCCAATTCAGAACGGCAAATCGCCAGAAGGGTTGAAATAATTTAAGATCAGGCCTGACGGTGAATATAGAAAAAACATCAATACTTCCGCTTGGGCTTTGGAACCCTACAGAGGGGCTAATTCTTCGCTCATGTCAAATTAAAGAGAAAGTCGAGATCCTAGGAATTGTCTGGTGCAGGAATGGAGTTGATGGAAAGAATTGGTCTAACATCAATTTAGTAACCAATTGGAGAGCCTTCAATCTCCAGAAGAGGATCGACCTCTATAATACCATAGTGATACCTGCAATCATATATAGAGCTTCATCTTCTCCTTTTCTTGCGGAAAAGGTTGTCCAAGAGGAAGAAAAGTGGCTTCGATCTCTCTTTCACCGAAGATACCTTCCAGCAGAAAAGAGGAATAAAAAGCAATTCGGCGGAGGTCTTGTGCAATTGGTTAAAATTATTCCAAGAATATATGTAAAGGTATTATTTGACATCACGAAAAAGCCCCTAATAGAATGGAGAAGAACAGTGGCCTACTGTGAGGTATTTAAATGGCTTTTCATGGGCTCGGATCTGACAAATCGAATAACGTCAAAATTATCTCCAGTTTGGGGTTCCGCCCAAAGAATAATTTGGCACTATATCCCGAAATTCAAAGACGACTCAACATTGGACGTAATCAGAAGAAACGCTGATAGAAAATATTTCTTTAATGGTCTTGGCAACTCGCATGACCTTGAGGAATCTGCAATTAAGAATGGCATCTTCACGCGTCATTACATCACACCCGGGAGTCAATTTGATGTTGGTCGTTTCAAATTCCCATTATTGAGGTCTTCAAAAGAACATACATTGCTTACTCCATGGCATCTAAAAATGAATGTTCAATCAGATTCAGACATGGCTGACAGAACTTGATAAAAGTTTTTAGACCTCCTCAATCTCCCTGAAAGATGAAGGAAAAATATCCTGAGATCATTGGTAAAATTGCTGATGGAAAGAAGTTTACGGCCCAACTTCAGGTCTCAGCGGATCTGATTAAATTTTACAGGCCTTGCAAGGATTGTGGAATCCTATATAATAACATTTTACATACTTTTGCGGATTGTAGAGCAGTAAGCATTTTAAAACGCTTTGTGGAGCTAAACCTAAGAGGATTAGAAGGAAAATCAACAGACAAGTACTGTAAAGCTGTTGTACTCTTTGGCTTAAACAGTGGTGGCCGTTCTTCGACTACAAAGGCGATCAACTTTGGAATCCTCAACGCAAAGGCCCTCATCGCGAAACGGATTACAACCAATGAACCTCTTCATCCCTGTGAATTGAAGTCAATTCAATTATCAACTGCGGCAATGTACGCTGCCTTAGACCTCAAGATACCTACTCTTTTCGACAATTCGTGGACCAGGGCGTCGGAAGAAATTAAATACTTCCCATCGGTAGCGCTAAGTCATCGAAAATTTATTAGAATAATTTTAATTAGATTCAAAGATTTTAATTAGTTGCCATCTGAATTATATTATTATCAGTGATTTTAATTTGATGTCATTTGTATTGTATGACATCCTGCAACCCATCCCCTTATAGGACTTCAGAAGATCGTCGACCAGTTCGCGATAGTTTTCTTCCTTGTTTTTACCCAAAAAGCCCTGAACAACCGCAACAAAACTTCGCCAGGCACGTTTATCCGGTGCCAACAACTTTCCGGAGAATTCCGGATCCTGCATTAACTTCGTGATTTCCGGCCCAACAAATACCCCTGCCTTAATTTTGGCCTCCGACAACCTCGGAAATACCGCTTCCAGATGCTTGAAGGCAGTGGACTTGTGATCTAGTGCCCTCACAAATTGCTTTATGAGCCCCAACTTGATGTGGAGGGGTGGCATCAAGATATTCTCCTGCTCAACCAGCGGTTGCCACTTGACGTTCATCTCGCCAATGACAAAGCCTGTTCTTGACGGCCAATCCTTCGTATCATAATGTTTTGCTGTAGCTCGGCTATCCCAGTAGCAGAGGAAACAGGGATATTTTGTGAAACCGCCTTGCAAACCTGTCAAGAAGCCAATCATCTTGTAATCTCCAATCACTTCCCAATCGTGCTCTTCGTACTTTACTAGGCGCAGCAGCTGTTTCACATTCTCATAGCCCTCCTTCAGGTGAACAGAGTGGGCGATAGGGATGCTTGGGTACTTGTTACCATTGTGCAACAGCACCGCCTTCAAGCTTCTGGTTGAGGTGTCCACGAACAGTCACCAGTCGCTGGGATCATACGGGAATTCAATTTCTTCAAACAAGCCGTTGATGTTGTGACAATAACACAATTTCTCATCCAGTGTGAAATAGTGAGATAATTTTTCATGACGTTGTCTTTGTTTTGTTACCCGACAGCTCTCGTCCATCAAGTTCCACTGTTTCAGCCTGGATGTCAATAATTCTGATTTTGATTTGGGGAGTCCAAGATCCCTGATAAGATCATTGAGCTCTGCTTGGTTAGGAAAATGCGTAATAGCCTGGGTATCATCTGCAACAAAGACATCGCCGTGAGCATCCTCAGTTTCAATGCTGGAACTTGAGTAAGCATCTCTCGTGATTACTGGAGGAGGGTTGGGAACTGGAAGCTCATCACAATGCATCACCGGACGAAGAGATGATGGCAAATCGGGGTAATCGAACACATCCGTCTTCTTTCCCCTGCGGTGATCGGTAAATACCACCATACAAAAGTAGCAGTTGTTTGTGTGATCTGTTGGTTCCCGCCAGACTCTTGGCACTCCAAACTTCATTTTTCGTTTCTCTCCTCTGTACCACGACTCCAGAGTGGACCGACAGCTTCCGCAAACCACGTGTGGCGCCCAAATCTTGTCCTGGTCCCCCACTTGAACTCCAAAGTCCGCCTTGTAAGCCGAACAGAAGAGGTTCCCCTCAATGATGTTGTACTTTACTGACTTGACATTCAGAAAGACTTCGCAGAAATTGCCAGTATTATCCTTGCAGGAACCTCGAGCAGAAGCCATCTTGCCAATGACAAATAAAGAACAAATGATTAGACAAGTTGGAAGGAAAGAAAGGAAAATAAATGTACGTAATATACGTACATATATTTATATCAAATGACTACTTTTTTAAAATCGGTGTCACTTCTTTAATAACGATTAGCGACATAAAAGGTATATTTTTTCTTCATTCTTAGGACCTAATAAAAGATAAACAACCAAAACATTCACTCAAACAAAAATATTTTGATTTTTGTTACATTGTGTTATCAGTAATTTTAACTAGAACGTTCTTTGTTGAAGTAAATTTTTTAAACTAAAATGTTTATTTGTGTATTTTTTACGTATTTACCTCAATTTAAATACATATTATGTATTTTTTGTATGTGTTTTAAAGAACTGTGGAATAAAAAATAAAAATAAAATGAGACAAGATAAAAATATTACATTAATAGTCGGATAAGTTCATTATTAATATTTTCTTTTGAAGTGGAGAAAACCCAAACATAATCTAAACTCATATCGCATTGTATTTGCTTCGTTTTGAATTAATTTGAAAATTAAGATAGTTATCATAAAAATTTACAATTAAAGTATCTAAAGAAATCAATACACAGCACTCTTAAATTCATATCAGTAAGTAAGAATTTTCAATTTATGAAATCTAAACCTGGTATATATATATATATATATATATATATATATATATATATATATATATAGGGTTCGTAAGCAAAACGTAGACTGAAGCAGCAACTTTAGAAGAATGCAAGTACTACTTAAATTTTAAAAATAATTTAAAAATTAATTTAACTAAAATTAGAAGATTGATATCTAATTTTTATCTTGTCTATGATATAAGTAAGTTTATAAAGGGAAAAGTCAATTAAAATATTCAAGTTCGATGAGCTAATTATGATTCTTAGAGGTTTATTCACATCTACATTATTATTATCTCATCCAACCAACCATTTTTGAATTTACCATTAAAGAAATAAAGAATTTAGCATTTTGGTTTGTTTTATTGATTGTAAAAGACTTACTCAAAAAAATGAAATAATTTTTTTTAGATTCTCTTGAAATAATTATATAAGAGTTCACATATAGGACATTTATTCATCTTTTGTTTAAGTATGCTCATATAGTAAGATTGTTTGCAAACTTAGAATAATAGGATATAATTTTCATCCGATGAAACTAATCCTATTGTTTATTCTGCCATTGTTTAAATCAAAGGAATAATTTTTCATATATCTTAACATTATATTCCTCAATTACATGTCCTTTACACAAAACTCAAAGCTATATAATATTTTATTTCTAAGATACAGTTTATGTAAGCTTCTTTACAACAAACAATACAATGGTTATCAAAATGTTGATTAATGAATTTTAAACAAAATATGGGCTGGCGTCTCAAAAGCAAAGTAAGTTAAACGCAACTTTAAGAGAGAAAGACAAAAGTTATTGTTTTTTATGTAACTCTATTAACAACTTTTTCGTTCAATTGAATTGGTAAAAAGGAAAATAAATAGATATTAAATATATAAAACACCCCGTCGTTTCATAATGTATAAACTTAGGTTCCGAAATATTTTTCGTGTGACGTCACGTCTGCCAGAAAACATAAGCAAATCACTTTTATTGGGCAAAAAAAAAAAGGGAGCTCGATAGCCGTGCGTGCTAAGGCGTGTTCAACTCTCAATGTTGGGGCGCAGGTTCGAATCCCGAGAGGGGATGGTCATTTTTGGTCTACCTCATTGATAAGATCCTAGGTTCGATAGACTAATTATAATGCTATAATGCTTATTTATATCCTATCGGATGCAATTCTATCGAACCATATAGGCAAAAAAAAAAAAACTCAAGAGCTTGAAGTTACCGCAAGAATGGAAAACAAGAATTCTGCTGTCCATGATGGGCATCAATGACGGAAAAAAATTTACAGCCCAATTACAAATATCGGCAAGCTTAATTACATTCTCATCACATTTAGTGACTGCCCAATTTAGTGACTTTTGATTATTATAAAGAATTTTTTGGAAATGAATTGTACATATATCACTAATTTTAAAGCCGAATACCTAAGAGGATACATTCTCTTTGGCATTACAACGCATGAAATAATTGTCAAGTTGAAGAACGAGCAATAAACGCCGCATTGAGGAACTGCAAGGCCTATACAGCTCAAAACCTTTCAGATAACGCGTTAACTCAAGAACATAAGCTGAGAGCTATCTTTATTGGAGCGGCTGCCAGATATTTGGCATTATCTTTGAGGATCCCCAATGTCAACAGCCAAGAATGGACCCCAGCAGCTGCAGTAATTAAATATGTTCCACACCTCTCGCCCATCTACGCCAAATCTCTACAGTTTATTGTAAAAAAATATAATAAATTCAAGACTTCAAAGACAATTTAGATTTATCTGATATATGTTTATTTATTTCTGTGGGATTGATTTTAGTTGTTTTTATGATTGTCTTTTTTTAGATAAATTATATGATTTTGAAGTTTTAGGTCTTAAAAAGGAAATTAATTTTAAACTATAAAGTTTATTTATGTTTTTATAAAACACAATTTTCCTTTTATATTTTCCTTTTATATATTACATATAGTGTACTTTTTTGTTCTATTTGTATGTATAATTTGTTTTAATAAAGACCTTGTTGATGAGAAAAAAAATCACTTTTACTAATACCTATAACATCCTTACTCAAATTATCATTATTGCATCTTACTCTTACAAAAAATGGCTTCAATTAATAAAAAAAAGCAAAAAATATTTTTTAGAGGCTATGAGAAATGTGAACAAATTTTTTCAAATAATTTATAGTAAATGGAAGGGTTGATAGGAACGACAACCTTGTAAAAAGAGTTTCAAAATCATGTCAAAGGTGCCGTCGGTTCCATTGGAAGCTATTAATAAATTTGCTAAAATTCGTGTATTTCTCCAAATAAAATATGAAAAAATCACCTTCAAGAGCAAAAAGCTAGTCATAGAAAAAGTTTAAGAGATTTATGTTATTTTTTATATATTATATACTTTTTTCAAAATATGTTTTTGTAATAATATTTATGTAGTTTATGATTATAATCAGTATTTTGCAGGCTTGTGAGCGTTTCAGCTTTTTTTGCGTTCAGCGTTCCGTTCAGCGTTCAAATAAATTAGCGTTCCGTTCAGCGTTCTGTCAATGTTTTGCGTTCAGCGTTCGTTAGCGTTCAGCGTTCAAATATTGAAAAAAAGTGACGACTTTTTTTTTTAGAAAAGAATCTCCAGAAAAAGTGATGACGTTTTTTTTTATAGAAAAGAATTTCCAAAAAAAGTAATACGTAGTGATGACGTTTTTTTAGAAAAGAATTTTCAAAAAAAGTGATGAGTTTTTTCCGAAAAAAAGTCAAGAAATGTTTGAAAAAATTGAACGCTGAACGCAAAACTGTATTTTTTGCTTTCATTGGTAAAAGTTGCGTTCCGTTTAACTTCCGTTCATATTAAAATATAGGAACGACCGGACACTTTGTTTCAAGCCGGGCCCGGGATTTTTTTTTTGTACCAGGGTAAAACAAATTTATTCACTTATGGATTATATCAACATTACATTAAAAACTTCAAGAAAACAAAAAAAAATACATTTCTTAATTAAATAAAATAATAAAAGGTTCAAAGTTTACTAGTAAGGAGGTTCTCGAACATCTAAATTTATAGAGAATTACTTGAATCTTTGTAACTATATAATTGATTTGTTCCTAATTGGGTTCAATATAAAAATACACAAATGCTTTTGGTGATAGAATTAAATTGTAATCTAAAAGAATAGTACCCACTTCTTCCAAATTTTCACTATAGCGGACACTCAACTAAAAAATTCTTTAAGGTTCAAAATCATTTTCACAAAAATAGCAGATTCTTAAGATTTAGTCCTCCCGAATGTATTCTTAAGTAGAGTATTTGTGATGATCCTATATTTTAACAGTAACAGGAGCGGTCAAAAACTTTGGAATTCAGAATTTATAAGATTTTAGAGTTAGGTACATCAATTAAAAAAAATATTTTCTTCTTGAAATTGTTGGATAAAACATTTGTTTGATGGTTTGTTGATTAAAGTTTCCTAAAATTGTTATTAGAAAAAGAACATAAAAAATTATAAAACAGTCACGTGGGCCTATATCTCGTTTCTCTAAAAGTTAGTTCATATAAAATTCCTTGTTTTTTTAGGGTTTTAAATAAGGGTCATTTATTTAAAAAACGTACATAAAAATATATACAATAATAAATAAAAAAGACCAAGAGGGGTTTTGATAAAAAAATCATAAATAAACATTGTAGTTTAAAATTAACCCTCTAAGGCAAGACCCATCACATCATTAAAATCATAATCTACATTAATATAGTGAAAGTTGAGTACACGAATACAGGAAAAAAAAATTGTAAATAGTATATAAGCACATCCTTTATTGCACGGCTCCCTCGATGATGTCATTGAAGTCCTTATATCTTCTTACAATGAGTCTCAAACGAGAGTAAAAATGACAGACCACTGAGGAAAAACTTTGACGATATCCGCGGCGAAGTCCCATAACGTCACTTTCTTAGAATGTGGAATCTGAGGGCAAAGGCTCAAATATTTGCAGCCGCAGAAATAAATATTTTTTTAACGACTCATTACGAATGAGGGTATTGGATTGTTTTTTCTAAAATTTCACTCAGACTAAAACTCATACTGTCATAAAAAAATCTCACCTAAAAAAATTTAGCTTTCCTTTAATTGAAGTGGCGGATATAAAAGTAACCGCCCTTTGTCAGTTACAGGTTCTTGCCATTTCATTTTTTCAAGGACTTTTATAAATTATGTCACACTGACTCTCATTATTTTTTTTTTCCAAAAAGAGTACATAATAAATTTTTAAACTAATAAGTTTATTCATGTATTTTTTTCGTATTAGCATTGTTGTTTATGATGGTGACAGTTAAGTGAAAAAAAAAAAAAAAAAAAAAGAGTTAATACTCTTTGCCAATTCAAAAATGATGTCCGGTCTATTGCCTTTTAAACTGTCAATTTCTTTATTTTTTAATCCACTACTGACTTTATTATTTCCCTCCATACTGATCCTTTAGTAAGTATTCTCTTACACCAAGAAAATAGTAAGGCCTTCCAAAAGTTCTTGAGATTTATTAAGCCGAGTCCGCCCCATTTTTTGGCCGATGTATTATGAAATCAACTTACTGTGCCCATCTGGAAATAAACAGTTGTCGCAAATTGATTCTACCTTTAGTGATAAAAATCTCAGAAAATGGAGTCAGTTTTAAAATGTGTACAACTCTTGGCATTATAAGATAGTTCCAAACCCCTATTCTGGACGGTAGGTTTTTACTAAAAATGTTGTAAATTTGGAAACTGATGTCCTTAAAATGTCTTCTATTATTCTTTCATTTTCTAAAAGATCGGAATCATCAATTGTTAAAAAAGTGCCGAGTACTCTAAACGAGGAACAATTGAATATCTTTATTTCTTAATTCAACGGTGGCAGAAGTAGTAATAGATGTTTTTAAAATTTATATCCAATCCAGAATATATTCCATATGCTTCAATAAGCTTTAAGGTTTCTTCAATCGACTTATTTATAATACTTTGGGTTGCCACCATATGCCTTGGTAATGTCGTCAGCAAAAGCTTCAATTTTGATTTCTTTACTATCAATTTCCAAACCTTAATAGCCATGCAATTACTTATCTGATCAAGCAACGGATTTAATGCTAAAATAAATAGCGCCGTCTTTGACGACATCCTTTTTCACACTACAAATATTATCTGTTCTTTGGTAAAATGTAATTATATTTGAAAAAAAACTGATATCATATTTAAAAAAGTATTGCTAAAGCCTTATATACGAAGACAATCTAAAATCCATTGATGTGAGATGCTGTCGAACGCTTTTTTAAAATCTATTGCCATGACAGCAACATCTAAATTATGTTCCCTGTTTTGTGATATTGCATCTTGATCCCCCGCACTATCTTCCATGTAACGGCCTTGCACGAATCCCTTCTGAGCGGGATGTAAAAATATTGGTAAAATTTTATTGACTCTCTGCGCTAAAATACCGCTATATATTATATAAGCTACATTTAGCATTGTTGAGAGGACGTAAATTATCAATAAACGTGGGTCTTTTCCAGTTTTTGGGATTAAAATAAGTTTCCCTGTTGTTAAGTACGTTTCAAAAGTACCTTTAACTGTTGCTTCTTTAAAAACTTGTTGTAAAAGAGGAGATAGAAGTTCATTATATTTTTTATAAAATTCCATTGGAAAGCCATCGGGCCGGGAGCTTTATTAAGTTTTTTAAAATTTGATATATATTGTTCAATCTCAGCACATGTAATGTCTAGCTCTAATAGTTTAAAGAATGGTTGTGCCTTCTCCAGATTGCAAAGGTTACCAGCTTCATAAGGAAAAGTAGGGATCTTGGGCTTAAAAGTTTTACTAGTCTTGGTTATTTCATTGAAATAATCATAACCATTATACAAATCACTGTAGAAACTTTTAATGGTTTCCATCACCGCTTTAGGGTTTTCTATTTAAGTGCATTTGTGTCATATATTGCTCTTATATTCTTCTTGACATAGCACTTTCTTCCTGTTTTTTCACACGTTTTAAAATCATTTGGTCACTGGAAGTGTCGTCAACCACCTTCGTATTAAGTGTCCTTGGGCTTTTAAATATTTTTTAATATTTCTCTCATCAGTTGCTAAATATTCATTTTCTTTCCTCTCTACATTATTCAAGCATTTGACTGTTTGCTTGATTGTTGAATTTAACTGAACACTAATTTTATATACTCTCTCCTAGAGCAGTCTAAAATTAATTTCAAAGCATGAGAAAGTGTTTTAATAATATTGAATCTTAATTTAAAAAGGATCTCTTGGATTATTTCCTTAATCTTTGAATGAGTCGTAGTATCTTGTAAAGTCTAGTATTCAGTTTCCATTGATTCCTGGATTGCTTCCTTGTTGTCTTAGTTCAAGCATAATGGCATTATGATCAGATATATATGCAGGCAGTGTTTGGTAGCTGGGCCGGGACTTGAATTTTTCAAGCCGGCCGGGACTTTAATATATTTTTGTTCTGAAGGTGACGACGTTTTTTCCTATTAATTAATTTCGTATTATTAAAAATAAAAATTCGAAGAAAGTGATGACGTTTTTTTAGATTTTTTTTTTTAAATTTAAAAAAATAGTTTCTAAAAACGTCAACACTTACAGAATGACGAACGAATGGAAATATTTAAGTCCGACCCAGGCCGGGACGCTAAAAAATAGCCGGGTACCCGGTCGTTTCCTGATATATATATCTATATATATTCCATTCCCGTTGCTAAGAATCTGGATAAAATTCTATTGAACCAATTAAGGATTGCGATGGGCCTTCACTGATTGATTTTGGGTCCTCTATTCCTTCTTATGAAAAAGAAGGATCCTGTTTTTTTGTGAGATATTTAGTTAGTCTTCCATTTTTTTCATTGAATTTACGAGACGAAGAAGAAAACGAAGAGTTTCCTCAGGGAATGTACGTTTAAATTTCCCCTGATATATATATCAGGGGAGACTAGACGCCTTCTTATCGTAGAATTGTCCTTGATGTACGTTTTATTTCCATCCACGGTATAAATTTTACTCTCCTTAATTTTCCTTGAAATGGGTAGTTGATATTCAAAAAAATTTTTTTTGTTCTTCTTAACTTACACAAAACATCTCTGAACAAATAATATGGATAAAGCTCTTGGGGACAAAATAAGTATATTCTAAATGCAAATTCTATTGAAAAAGTTGTTTTACGAATAGTTTATATATATATTCTTAATGCCGATGAGACAGCAAGGGCAAGGAAAGGAAAAATATGTATATCCCTGAGCAGTCAAAGTCCAAGTCTTCATGAATAAAAGAAGGGAGAAATGACAGAGTCGTCATTTAAGGGATTAATTTTTTATGAAGCATCGATGGAAATTGATTGAAGGATTACATTTTTCCATTCACAAGACTAAGCTATTTATTTATTCCAGCTTAAAAGCATTTTATCCGGTAATGTGCGGAAATTTATAGAGTGTAAAAATAAAATACATTAAAATCATATTCAGGAAATAGAGTATAACTATTCAGGGCAGTTGGGAAGATACATGTTATACCTATGTAATGAGGGATAATTTTTTTACATTTGTTTAAAAACTCACGATGTCTTTTTAAAATACTTTTATAGTTTTCATGTTATGTTAGGATCTTGCTGGCACATATGAGCCACCTGCTCATTTCCACGTTGGCGCTGCTAAATCCTAAATTACTTCACCAAGTGGGATAGCCATTTTAATTTATCATACGTCATCAAATATCTCTTTAAGTTGAGCGGATTTATTTTTCCTGTAGAGTATACCAGGGATGCTAGGGTGAAATCGGTCAGGGGACCACCAGATTGCTATCAAGCGAGACCTCGGGGGGTCAAATTGCCGGTACATTTTGGGCCTGGTAAGACCAAACACTTAAAAGCATTATGGATAAAAAAAAAGTAGATTTAATTTTGTTGATATTGTATCATAGTATTATTTATTTATTGTAAAAAAAACACTTCTCAACCACTGAGGTGACGGGCCGAACGTGATATCCATTCGGGCCGCCACCATGACACCACTGGAGTATACAGTAATTATATTGGTCGCTGGGCTTAAGCAAAAGGTGTGATGATCAGGTTGATAAGGTGGCGATCAGGAATCATAAAATGTAAACAAACAAAAAATAAATACTTTGGAAGATGGATTTGATCAAGGACTTCTTCCTCTCTTCTTATGATTGAAGCACTATATGTGGGGCTCATGCTTCTCGCAGAGTAGACCATAGATGATCCGACAAATTCATCAATAAAACTTTTTATTTATTTATTTGATAACATTGTTTTCTTTATTTTTTCTACCCCTGAATGTCAGAGTGACATATATTATGAAACAAAATAAAACTCCTTATCTGCTGAATATAAGCAGTTTCTTTATATATATTTAAAATAATGATAATATTAATGTGAGATATTGAAGGAGTCATTCAAAGGATCCGACAATGACAATAATCATGGATCGAGGCCCAGGAAAAGATACAGCTTTTTGTTTTTTAGGATGAATTTCCCTCCTCAACAGCCCAGAGTGAATTGATTGTTAAGGGTATAATGACACTAGTTTGTACATACCATTATTATTCCCTTTTCTTTCAAACAATCACGTTTAAAGCCCCTTTTCCCGACTGATAATCCTGGTGAGGACGGTGTCGGATTGGAAAGTGCGTTGGCTCCTTGAATAAACTGAAGGCAGCCCTACCTCTTCGTGGGGGAAAGACCAAACTCTTTCCAAATTTCAAAGGTTCCACTCCTTTTCTTGTGGATGACACCACACTGCATTCGTGTAGTGTGATTCACTATTCATATTTAAATCATTGCTTGAATGGTTCATTCTCCCAAGTTCAAACTTGGAAAATGATTTTACAATAAGTAAAAGTTATTTACATTTTGTTAATATGATTAGACAAAAACTTATATTGAATGTGACCTTCCTGTACATTACTGGACAATGAATTATACTATTTACAGCTTATTGGTTTCCATGGACTGAATATCCATGGCCCAATGCTCTTATTGGCACTAATATACCATGTTAAAGCTGGTTTATTTTTATATTTCCAGTACCTTTATGAACGAGTCTAGGAATATTTTTGAAACGGTGGATAACCTTCATAGATAAAATAGATAAAAACATCCAACCACGAAATGCAGCCGAATGAAGAAAATTATCCCGATATACCTTTGTCTACTAGGCTATTTTTTACACCACTGGAAGACTGGATGCTTTAAAAAATATTCACAATATTTAATGTTTTTTTAAGTTAAGTTTCCTCTTTTTGAGTAATTCCTAAAATATCATTTCATAAAGTTAAAGTGTTATGTACCTATAAATCAAAGATTTATTACATTTTTTCGTAAAACAATATTCATTTCCTATTATATTATACATTTATGTTCTGATTAGAAATGGAAATCTGGAGATTAGCCTTGGTGCTTACAGATTCTATGACTGTTTTTGGCCATGAAAGAAGAGAGAGGGATAGAAGGAAAGGAGAGAGGGAGGAGAGAGAGAAAAGGAGAAAAGACAGGGAGAAAGAAAAGTGAGAGAAAACTTCTCTCTCTCTCTCTCTTTCCTTCTATCCCTCTCTTTACCCCTCTCTCTTTTTCACGGCCAAAAACAGTCATAGAATCTGTAAGGACCAATGCTAAGCTCCAGATTTCCATTCCTAGTTATGATACTTAGCTTATCATAAAAATTTAAATGTATTTTCCATGCTTAAAATGCGGAGATATCGTTCAATGATATAAAGGTACCTAACACTTTCATCATAGAAGTCACTCTCAAGCCCCCCAGATCTAATGGAAACTAAAAATTTGTCATTACGATACTTTTCTTAAGATTAATCTCTAGTCCAGAATTATTCCTATATCGTTCTAAAATATTTAATGTTTTCCGAATCGAACGGTGAATATCATCGATGCTCCCAGAAAAAATATTATTCACATCATCCGCAAAGGCCAAAACCTTAGACATGCTTTCACTTACTTTAATACCATTTATATCCCTACATGCAATGATTTCCTCAATTATAGAATTCAATGCCAGAACAAACAAAGTGGGGGACAAAGGGTCTCCTTGACGGCAACCTCTGTTGACCTTATTCTATTATCTTTTTTATCGTAAAACGTATATAAATTACAAAGACCAACTCCTACAATTTTGATAAAATTATCCCCTACACCATGATCCTTTAAACTTTTTAAAATCCATTTGTGCGATACACTGTCGAAAGCTTTCATAAAATCAACACTCATTACTGCTGCCCTAGATTGTGTTCCCTCAACATGGGCTAAAGCATCTTTGATGCTTCTTCCCACATCTTCCATTACCCTACCGGGCACAAAACCTTTTTGAGCCGGGTTATTATTTCATTTAAAAAACCTCTTAATCTCCCCGCTAGGATACCTCTATGAATTTTAAGCCCGTTTGTTGTTGTGTTGGTTTGTCAGCAGGATAACTCAAAAAGTACTGAACGATTCGAATGAAACTTTGTGGAGTTGTTAGAAATGCCAAAAGGAACAAGTGATTAAATTTTGGCATCTCTAAGTGCTTTTTTAATATGCAAAATGAGCAAATACTAAATGAAATGGGGTCTCTATTCAGGGAGTAGGAAAGAACAAACGCTAAAAAAATATTCATTGACGTACTATTGTTCATTATCAGCTCAGGACTATGTTAACCCAGTGACGTAGCTTAAACTTCTCCTCTTCCCGTCTCTGAGTGCTTTTTTAATATGCAAAATGAGCTAACAGAGAGGAAACAATGATTAGAGATAGAAATCGGGCGTGTGAAAGGGAGAATGTTTGAATGGGAATGTTGTGGGGATCGGGGAGGTACACACTCTCTGAGTGTATATTTTTCTTGGTTTTACTGAAAACTTTGTTTTATTAAAAAACATCAAACAGACATCTGGTAGTAAATTAGATTTACTTAAATTAATAATTAGTATTGAAGTCTGTAACGTCCACCATTTTGAAGAAATTTGTGGAAAACTATATTTTTACTAAATCTTTAAACTTTGACCTCGTTGCGCGACCTCGTAATGTTGACCGATTTTGTTCAAACTTTGTATGTCGTCTTCTTTTATCACCAAAAAACAGGAAATCCACAATGTTGCTAACATTTAAAAACATTTGAAAAATATAGAACATATATATATATATATAATATATCCATATACCAACCCCCACAGACACTCATGTTATGCTTATATATAAAATGAGCCCATGTTTGGTGCTGTTTGGTTTCTTCTGGAATTATAAGGAAAGGTCCTGTTTTATATATTATTATATATAGGTCTTATTTATGAGCCTGTTAGTTATTTAGTATTATATTTTATTTCAGAGCCTGTGTTATTACTAAGCATAATTAGCTCAATGTTGGAGGAGGCTGGTGGATAAAAAAAACACTACAAGACATGGTTGTAATGTAGATTTTTTTGTTTTTTGTACACCAGTACAACATTTCATTCCCATTTATATTTATGTCTATTTATCATTTATTAAATAAATTGTAACATAAAATGACACGTCTTCATCCTTATTGTACATTTAATCATTGACACAAATTGCGTGCATATCACGTGAACAACAATTATGCAATCGCGTGAATAATCATATGTAATGAAGTTACTATCAACCAATCACGAAAGAGATAGACAAGCCAGGCCTATTTAAGCCTGTAATTACGAATATTCTTCAGAAGAAATCTTAGTCACCTAGGAGCTTGACCGGTCGTTTTTTGGGAGGACAACAACATCGCCTTTAAACGTCATCCTTAAGGTGAGAGAAGATCTTTAAATATGTCAAGTCGCCCGCCTGATAGACCTCCTGATGGTGCAACTTCACGCTCTCTCTACTCGAGTGCTCTCAAGAAGGGAAGGAAGGAGGGGACACTAAGTGAGAGGAGGAATTTGGATTGGGATAATAAATATAAATGGGATGTATTTGTTATTATTATTGATGACGACCAGGATGAATCCTTTCGTATGGAGGGGTTAAAACATGTAGATATTTATGACATTGCTGTGCTCTATGGATTTAAAGAACACGAAATTGCAGGGGCAAACCCTAAATTTGGTTTAAATCAGGCTGCTATTTATTTGAAGTACCCTATTGACATTCGTGATAGAATTGAGGATCTAAAGAGGGTTCATCCCTATAAGATAAAAAATGTTGAGGGAAAATTAATTGATGCAAGACTTAAGCTGAAGGGCATTGATAAAATTAGTTCGGATAACAAGAGAAGAGTCACAATCACTATGGTAAATACGTTTAAACGGATCAATGAAGTTGCGGCTCTTGATTGGTTTAAACAATTTGGCGAAATTGTGGAACATTATCCAAAGAAAAACCCTGTCAACAAAGAAGCCGAACAAAAATACAAACAATATAAGGATTTATGGAGGGACGGGGATTACATAGTGGAATTAATGGCAAATCCTTCATTGATTCCACAAATAGCTCCTATTCAAGGTTGCTTAGTAAGACTCAAGTTCAAGGGCGCCAGATTACAATGTCAAAACTGTTTTGGTCTTGGCCATACAAAACATGTTTGTGATCAAACAAGAAGAAGCATCCGAGAGTATGTAGTTATGCTTAAGGATAGTAGGGAAAAAAATATATTAATTAATAGCCAATCAACAATTGAAGCACAAAGTGTAGAGGAAGAAGTTATCGTGGCTGTTGGCACGAATGTGCCTCATGAAGTTGTCAACGTCGAGGAATCTTCTCAATTCCCTATTTCAGGACAAAGTGAAGCAGTAGAGGAAAATCATACTTCAGGAGAAATCTCAATTATAAAACATAAAAACGTTACAGTTGGTGCAACAAATGAAGAAATAACTGAATTTGAGGTCTGTTCTACAAAAGACAAAACAAATAACGCAGCAACTGAGAATGGAGTAGTCACTAATTCTTCAGTTCATCCCATTTCCATTTCCGAAAGTGCCGGTTCAAGCGACGTCCCTTCACCCATCGAGGGTGAGGGTAGTAGTGTTTCTTTGATTTGTCTTACCGAAAGTGAAAGACAATTAGATTCTAACAGAACTGATGAGGATTCTAGGAATATTATATCTAAGCCAAGAAAGTCAATGCTGAACCCTGATTTGATCCTACCAACTAGAACAAGGTCGGGATCACTTTCCAAAAGAACTTCAACCTTATCAGGCCTGTCCCCTCAAAAAGACGCTCCTAATAAACTTCAAAAAAACTAGTTTTTTCCGGTTAATATTAGAACAGTGTCTGTTGAATGTCCTTTATTCAAACAAAGATCGACAACTTTTTTAAACCAGCTGCACCAAGGGATCACAATATAAATATGGGAATAAGCAAAATACTCTCTTTGAATACTAGAGGGGGTAGAAATCGACTGTCAAGACATTCACTTATGAAAAGCCTCATGTACCAAAAACCAGATATTGTATGTTTACAAGATATTAAATCACCAACATCTTCTACTTGTTCTCTTGATTGTTCTTTATGTATTCCCAGAAATTACTACCATTTCTTTACGGGAAATGGGTTAAATCGAGGGGTGGTCTCTTTTATTTCAAAGTCAATACTTACTTGCCCTAAGTTAGTGAGTGAACTTTCGAGCAAAGGGGATTGGCATAAAATTTTTATATCGACGAAAAATGGCGGTTTTTATATCATCAATGCCTATGGCCCAAATGTCAAATGTACATCCTTTTACCAAGCTATAATCAATCAATGTAAATATGATTTATATCCGTTGTTGGTTGTAGGGGATCTCAATGTTGATCTGTACCAGTTAACAGTGAAACATCCTAACTTTCAAATATTGTCCAAGCTTCTTCATTCTCTGGAACTACACGATGTAATTAAATTTTTCAGTCCAAACGAAAATGTGTCTTGGAGATGTGGAAGTAAGTCTTCACGGATTGACTTAGCATTATCTTCTTCTTCAATACGATCTAAGATCGTGAATGCTCGCTATCGTTCTCAACATAGCTCAGATCATAAGTTGATTGAGATCGACTTCCTTCAAGTCCGACAAAAAAGGCGTTTTAGGGTGCCTAAATGTATTTTAAACGATAATGATTTTATAGATAAGCTCAAAAAACGTTTTATTAAACTTTTTAAAGAATCTTTTAAACCCAAAAAGCTGGCTTATCTTTTATCACATATTGTTAAGTCTACCTCGTTACAATGCTTTCGCAAAAAAAGGCAGAAAGAAGTATCCTTCCAAAAAAACATCGAGGAAATGCTTGATAATAGCTCCATCTTTTTACGTTCCATTTCGTCGGATTTTACTCATTTATTTCGTGTCTCAGAAATTGCCGAAGATAATTTTAATCAAAAAAATATTAAAGAAAACTCCCCATCAAGGAGGTTGAAAAACCTCTTCCAAAAGGACCACGCAACGACTATTATTAAGAAAATAATTCACGAGGGGAAAACAGTCTCCAATCCCAAAGATATATTGAAACTCTTTCATGGAAGATTTCAAAAGCTTCTTGGTGGAGAAAGAGTCAATTTTCCCCGGTCAAGAATGGGTAAAAACTTGATTTTTACCAAAAGTGCAATTGAAGAATATATAAAAAAGAAGCTCAAAGAGGGAAAAGCAACAGGGCCAGATGGCATTTGTGGCAAAATCTTTATTGAATGCATCGATGAGATCGTTCCCTTTTTGGTTGAATTTGGAAAATCGATGGAGATTCACGGAAAACTCCCGAAACCCCTTACTAAAGGACGGATTTCCTTAATCCCTAAAAAAGGTTCTGCGACTGATTTGAACAACTGGCGCCCTATTACTGTTCTCAACGAGAGCTATAGGATTCTTTCTGGTGTTCTAGCCTCTAGAATAGAGCCAATTTTAAATAAAAAAATAGGGAAAGAGCAAAAGGGATTCCTGAAGGGAAGAAAAATTTCGGATGTCTCAAGGAACATAGGAACCGCTATCGAACTTTTATCTAAAAGAAACACGTTTGGGGCCATCATCGCCGTCGATTTTAGTAAAGCTTTTGACACAATAGAGCATCGGCATATTTTTAGAGCAATTAAAAAAAATCTTCCTAAAATATATTTTAACCCCATAAGAGCCCTCCTGTACAATGGTACTTCCACAATATCTATGGGAGAATTAGAAAGCGACCCTATAATCCTACGGAAAAGTTGTCGGCAAGGCTGCCCTTTAGCCCCACTCTTATTTATTTCCGGGCTTGTTGAGCTAAGCGAATCAATTATTAAAAAGTACGGAGGATTCGGTGTGAACTTTGGGTCTTCTAAGCACATTATTGATTTATATGCTGACGATGTGACCCTAATGATTGAAGCGAACTCTGAAGAACAATTACTCAAGAGAATTGAAGTGATTTTGAACCACTTCAAAAAATTTGAAAAGCGGTCTGGGCTGAAGGTAAACAAACAAAAAACTTCTATTCTTCCCTTAGGCAAGTGGAACCCTCTAAATGACTCGATCTTCTCGGGTTGCTCTGTTAAAAAAAGTGTCCAAATTTTAGGAATTACTTGGGAAGGAACGGGTGCTTCAGAATCGAATTGGCTGAATGTGAAAAATCTCATCAGTCGATCGATCCCACTCTGGAGAAATAATAACCTCCAAAAGAGGATCGACCTTTATAATTACATCATTGTCCCCGCCATTATTTTCAAAGCGACTTCTATACCTTGGTTAGCGGAGCGAGCCATAATGGAAGAAGAACTTTGGTTGAACAAGTTATTCCATCAGAGCTATTTGAAGGCTCTGAAAAGACCAAAATCACACCTAGGAGGAGGTCTGAGTTTGTTGTCTAAAATTTTACCCAAGATTTTTCAAAAGGTTTTAACTGATATCTCAACGCATCCGCATGATGAATGGCGTTCAGTTTTTACAACAAGCCCTGCTTTTATTTGGTTGATGTTAGGAACAGATTTTACGAATGACAAGCTAGAAAATTTATCCGCCTTTTTGGCAACTATTCAACGATTAATTTGGAAGGGTACCCCTCGTTTTAATTCAAATTCCACGATTGATATTATTCGGCAAAACTGTAAGAAGAAATTTTTCTTTCGAAACCTTCTTGCACCAAAAGAGCTGGAGTGGATTGCTCTATCTCGAGGTATTTATTCAATCCACGATCTTCATCGAGAGCCAGAATTTAATTCCGGAAAGTTTATCTTTCCGCTTAGGCGAGCGGCAATCTCACATCAAGTTCCAGACCCTTGGCATTTGAAGATGTCATTTTTGTCGAATTCTAAAGAGGAAGCTGACCAAATATGCAAAAAATATATTAAAGAATTGGACCTTCCGCTATCATGGGGACCTCGAATATTGAGCTCGATTTCGGGAATTTATGAAGACAGGAGGTTTACAGCTCAGTTCCAAATATCGTCAGGTTGTGTCTTCTTTAATACTCCATGCAAAGATTGTGGAGTACTGTACAACAAAATATCGCATGCATTTGCAAATTGCCCGGCTCTTAACATATTGAGAGAGTTTGTTTCTCTAAATGTCAAGGGAGTTTGTGAAAAAAGTGTACCTCCTATTCTTCTATTTGGGCTTAATTCAAGCCATAAAAGTCCTCCAAAAACGCGTGCCTTGGACATGTCGCTTCTATCTTGCCGAAGTTATATTTCTCAACAGCTAGCTAGCGCCGACTTTATATCCAAGTATGACATCAAAGCTATTTTGATCTCCACTGCAGCTAGGTACTCAGCCTTATCTATTAAGATCCCTGATGTAAATTGTTCCTCTTGGGTGTATGCAGGCAATTTAGTCAGATTTTATCCGTCGTGCTCCAAGCAATATCTTAATGTCTTAAAAAACTTAATTAAGGTTAACAGAAAGTTCAGAAGATTAAATAAATAAGAGTATAATTTACCCCTTCTGCGGAAGTGATTTATCCTGGGAATTAACGAATCTTATTGTACCATATTTATTTTACTATGTTTTGCTACTTTTATTTTAATTGAACTAACATTTTATAATTATTGATATTGTCTGATGTATTGTGTTGTGTTTTAATATTGATGAATTACTTTTATATTTAGAGAACTAATTTTAAACTACAATGTTTATTTATACATTATATTATGTGTAATTTCTCTGAATAAATAAAGTTATTAAAAAAAAAAAAAAAAGTGCGACAACTGTAACGGTCTTTTCGTGTAGATTACCTAAGACACGAATTGACGGTTGAATACCATTTAGGATCTTTGCCTCAGAGTAGCGGCCGCGAACTGATCAACGGATGGAGGAAACGGGTAGAGAGACAAAATTAGTGAGAGCCCTGTGGTTGATGACCCGCTGCGAGCGTCTTGACATATGGGTATTGAGAGGTCAATTTCAACCTGAGAGCACCAGAGTTAACCAAGTTTAGGCGGTTGCGGTATTTTGACTGCATGTGCAGTGCTTGGCTGAATCCCTGCTCGACGAGATAGGACGTGGGGAAAGCGATGAGGAGAAGGTGAACTCTCGCCCACAACTGAGGGAAACGCTGTCCATGAGTTATCCACAACGCTCGCCAACCATTGGTTTGGAACGTGGCCATCGCCTCGGCATCGTTTTGGAGGTCATGAGGCTCTCTTGGATAGCCTTCTCACTACTGGTAACATCTTGCTGGAGGGGATCCATCACCCAATTGGGGACGGCCAACTGGTCCAAATCTCTGAAATGGACCTCCATATCAGCCTTAACTGCCTTCAAGTGGTCCGTGTACACCAGCAGATGGCCATCTGTCAGTTCACCCAACACCTGAATGTAATTAGTAAGTAGGCTACAGTAACTTATTTTATTACTAGATGGATAGAAACTTTATTGATCCTCTTTGAGAAATTCAAGGAAATTGTATGTGAATTTATTAGCCTACCTTGGTCAACTGTGGGAAGTTGTTCAACTGACGCCTGCTCAAATTTTGTGCATACAGCTCCAACTTTGCGATAAGACTTCGTATGGTGGCCCTCGAATGGATGAGCGTTACACCATTCCCCTGGAGTTTCAGCGACACCTCATTCATCTTCCCAAAGAAGTCCGAAAGACAGAACACATCGTGGCGGCAGGACCATAGTTGGGCTTTCAGAGTCGCGTCGGCCTTATCTAAGAATTCGAGGACCGAGGGAACAGCTCACACAGCCTGGCCAGGCAGTTCCCCTTTGAGAGCCAGCGCACATCTGTGTGGAATAGCAGGCGCTGAAAAGACTCCTCATTTTCTCCACATAGCTGCCTAAAGAGCCGGTCATTAAGAGCATGGGATTTGATCTTATTTATGGATTCGACCGCTACATTAAGGGACTGATGGAGTGAGTCAGGGATGTTTTTTGCCACCAAGTTGTGACGGTGCAGTACAAAGTGCACGGTAAGCACATCTGGGACTTCTTTCTTCAGGAGCGTCGCAAAGCCGCGGTATCTACCAAACATAGCTGGCGCTCCGTCCGTGGCACAGGCGATGATGTTCTTGATCGGGATGGCCCTATTATGGAGGAACTCGGTCAAGGCGGTGAAGATGGTCACTCCTCTGGTGTCGGTGGTGAGATACTGCCCAAACAAGAAGTCCTCCTTGAGATCCCCCCAGACCAATAACGAACATATACCATTAAGAGGGAATTGTTGTTGGCAGTTGTGGTCTCGTCGAACTGGATGCTGAAGGGAGACACACACAAAGTTTGCTCACAGTTGCTGCTCAGTGTCGAGCGACATCTCCCGTATGCGACTGGTAACAATATCATTGCTGAGCGGGATGGCCTTGATGACTGGCGCAGCGTACCGCTGCATGACTGTGGAGATAGCCTCTTTTATTGCTGGAGTTACCAGAGACTCACCCACAGTGAACGGTAAGCCAGACTTAGCAATTAATAAAACAATGTTTTAAGACACCACCAACCCGCTCTCAATTTGATTGACATTCCGGGCGAACATGGTGTTGATTGTTGGAGGCCTTGAATGCTCATCCCTCAGAGACTTTAAGTAGGCCGGATCTTTAGATACCTTGTCTGGATGTTTTTAATTAAATGTTTCTGTAACCGCGAAGGTTTCATGGCTTCGTTTGAAAAAAAGGTGATCGCAGAGCAGGCACATCGGTAAAGTTGTGTTTATTGGTGAAGGAATAAATCCATAATTTGTACTGTCGGCACTTTTTCTTGTTGTCCGCTATGTTTGTTGTGTTGTGTCATTAAGCTGAATACGTTACATTGTGTAGATTTTTATTATTTTTTATATAGCATGTAGCAGCGTGAGTCCGGGCGTGTGCAGGTCATTGAGCAACAGTAAGAATGTAGCTGAGACGGTAGAGGCAAAGAAGCCGTCTCTGGTAGAGGGGTAAGAGTTAGAAAAACATAATTTATTTCAGGTAGTCTTTTTTAGCACCAAAAAAATTTGAAAACTATGAAAGTTATAAAAAAACTTACGTTCCCAGCACCCCCTAGGTTGTACGAACACCCCCCAGGGGGCGGTACCGCCCCCGTTGAGAAACCCTGTATTAGACTCAATAAGAAGGGAAGATCAATGGTTGATTTAGCAACTGATGGCATCTATCTTAATGCACTTTTATTATATTATATATATATATACACACACAAATATATATATATATACATATATATAAATATATATATATGATAAAAGTCAAAGAATAAACTTGAAGGATATACCACTTATTATCCCTTGAGCTCTAGGAGTATAAATATCCAGTCATGAGGGATAATAAGTAATAAATGACACAAGGTATATTCAGTAACGTCATTTTGAGGGATTACTTTTTATAAAACACTAGATGGATGTACCCGGCGTGCTCGGGCCATTTTTATATGTTGTGGAAGTCCGATATCTTATATAAATTATTATAATCAGTATACTTTTTATAGCTTTTATCATGAGATAGCAAACCGACCTTTCGAATGAAACCGTCACAGTAAAGAGGCTTGGCAGTGTAATATAAGTGCTTTAGAGTAGGAGAGTCTGGACGTATGACTGATGAGTCATAACATAAAGCTGACAAAAACCCATAACAAACAAATTTATAATCATATACTAATAGGTGTTTGGATTTAATAGCAAATTTAATGTTATTTTTTAAATCAAAGGGGATATATTTCATGTAAATAGATGACAATTGAGTTGAATTTGCTATAAATTGCATTATTTTTTTTTACTTTGCCACTATTTTTAGCAGAAATAACATTTATAAGTTGAATAACAATATTATTGCATTTCTAATTCTATTCGTAATGTGGGCAGCCCTTAATAATCACGAAACCTTTTCCCAGAATAAAAGCAACAAATGATGGAACAACCATTTGATACTTTTATCGTTAGTAAAGTATTACGAAAAACTTATTTTGTTGATTGATCCTAGAGATTAAAAAAACAAAAGGTTTCGTTATCGATGAAGGGCTGTCCACATTACGAATATAAGTAGAAATGCAATAATATTGTTATTCAACATATAAATCCTATTTCTGCTAAAAATAGTGGCAAAGTAAAAAATAATAATGCAATTTATAGCAAATTGAACTCAATTGTCATCTTTTACATTAAAATATATCCCCTAAGATTTATAAAAATAATATAATACATTTATTGTAAAACAGAAGGGTTGCCCATGTGAGAAGCATGGTGTGTGAAGATCGAGCCCCACAACTCGAAGCAATTGTCCTTGTGCCTTGTTTATGGTCATGGCGAAACAGGGACGGACAGAGAACTGGAGACGTTTAAATGGAAAAGGGCAATCTGATGGAATCAGTGGGATCCTGGGGATGAACACACTTTGCCCTTTTCCCTGTCCAATGATGATGGTGGCTTCGATGATATAAGCCATCATCTGCTTCACGATGAGGCGCGTTCCATTGCACAGTCTTGGTGCGTCTAGGTTCCTGAGTAACTTGATAGGAAAGCCATGTTTGAGGGTCAATACATGTGGAGGGAGGTCTGAAGGGTCAAGCGAGTTTAGAAATTCGGTGGGATAATGTGTCACCTGGTCTGTCTCGGTGACACTATCCACCGAGCGTAGGATCTCTCTTCGCCTGGAATCTGCTTTGGCAGGTTACTGTTGATGTTGCCCACCGTCTCGTTAGTTGGTGCCAGGATCGCACGCTCACAGAGCCACTCGTGGTTTGCATGGTTTTTATTAGATTGGGATACACAGTGTGACATAATAGTTGAGGAGTAGAAACGAAGTTGCCAATGCCTGCCATGCTGATGTGTCCATCTTGATCTTGGGGCAGCTGCCCATTTCCTATCTGGAGTAAAGTTTAAGGAATGTATCCGCTGTGGTTGCTCCCAGCTGGCGGGAACGCATGTCGGTTGTCAGTTGCATACATTCCACAAAGCGCCACAGATGGGATGATTTCAGACATGCGTTGATTTCATCAGCCGGAGTTCCCCTCGGTATAATGGGGAGAGTTTGCCTGAAGTCACCAGCAAGTAGCAGCACTACACCTCCAAAAAGAGAATCGTTAGACCTAATGTCCTTCAGTGATTTGTCCAGCGCGTAGAGGGCATTCTTGTGGGCCATGGTGGCTTCGTCCCACACAATCAGACGGGTCTCTTTGAGGACATTCGCTTCGTCGGTGCCCTTTCTGATGCTGCACACTGGATTTTCTTGATGACACAGGTTGAGTGGAAGCTTAAACGCAGAGTGCCCTTGTTTTCCCTCCTGACAGCAGTGTTGCTGCGATGCCAGATGACGCCACAGCCAAAGATATCTGGTTATTCTGCCTCACTTTAGCCAAGAGCAAATTGAGGAGAAAAGTCTTACCAGTTCCGTCAGGGGCATCAAGAAAAAAATACCGGCACTTCCGCTGTTGACCTGAGCATGATCTTGGTGTATGCATCAGTCTGGTCTGGAGTGAGGAGAGGCTCGTTGTCATCCACACACTGCTGGAGTAGGTCATGGCATAAGAGGTTTCACGCAGCATGTATCGGCTAATGAGCGTTGCTGAATCCTGTCGGGTGTGGTGAGGGCATAGTTATCAAGGGAGCAACGCCAATCTCCAGTACCTTGTCTTCCAGAAGATGAGCGCTTGATTGTACATGGGGGGTGTGAACTGGGGGTATTCATCATCTGCTTGGCGCCGTGCCTGCAGTAGGATGTCTTCCGTCATGCTATCCCTGTATTTCTCCCACAGCTGGCTGGCATTGGTTAGGCTGCAGTACACCAGCATGACAGAGAGTTATGTGACGTCACGTTTGCCAGAAAACATAAACAAATCACTTTTACTATATATAATAAGTATTAAATCCCTACTCAAATTATCATTAGTGTGCATTTTATTCTTACAAAAAATGGCTTCAATTAATTAAAAAAAGCAAAAGATTTTTAAGAGGCTATGAGGAAATGTGAACAAAAAAAATTCAAATAATTTTATATTAAATGGAAGGGTTGATAGAAACGACAACCTTTTAAAAAGAGTTTTAAAATCAATGTCAAATGTACCGTCGGTTCCATTGGAAGCTATTAATAAATTTGCTAAATTTGTGTATTTCTCCAAATAAAATATGAAAAAATCGCTTCAAGAGCAAAAAGCTAGTCATAGAAAAAGTTTAGAGAGAGGCGAAAAATAAAACTGTAGATTAATTAAATGCTTCAATAAATTATATACTTTTTTTCTAATTCTAAATATGTCTTTGGAATAATATTTTAGTAGTTTAGATTAAAGCAGTATTTTGTTTTGTTATAATTTATGAATTATATACTTTTTTCTAAATATGTCTTTGTAATAATATTTGTGTAATATATTATTATAAACAGTATTTTTTAATCATTTATTTCGTTGTTTTTTATGTGTTTTATCATATAATGATTGAAGAGTTTGCTTTTTCATGAAATATTTTGGATAGTTTTCAGCAAATTTAAATAATCAAAAATTTATGAGTACGCACAAATTTATTTTTTCCCCATTTTCTAATAGAATTGTGATAATTAATTATTCTATGATCTAATTAAAGGCTAAATTCGATTATATTAACATATTTTACTTATAAAATAGACCCTCTTTTGGCATATGTGACGTCATGCTCATGAGGTAGGTTGCGTGGCGGTGTATTTTTTACTTTCGTTGGTTAAAATGGCTCTACCTTACTTTTAACTACCTTGATCACACCATAGTGGTAATCACTTACATTGGTAATTCTGTGTTATTCGATAGGTCCATATACATTGGCAGAAGACGTATGAAGCTAACTTTGTAAAAGAGGGAGAAGAATACGACTAAATGTAGGAGCTTGAGCAAATGAACTATAAAAATGACAGACAAACTTAACTAATATTTTTTCTTTCTTTCTCAACTGCACAGTGCATCCTCCTAAATCCTGTTATTTACAAACCGGGTATATTTTTGTTAAACTGTAGCATTTATTTTCGACGCTTCATAAAATTTGATCTGGAAGAGGCTAAGGAAACATGTTTGTTTAAAGTGCAAATGCATCCCTCCTCAATCCTCTATTTACAAACCAGTTAATCCCATGGTTAAACTGTAGCATTTATTTTCGACGCTTCATAAAATGTGATCTGGGAAGAGAGTGAGGAAAACCTGTTTGTTTAACTGCACAACGCATCCTCATCAATCCTCTTATATACAAACCGGTTATATTTTTGTTAAACTGTAGCATTATTTTCGACGCTTCATAAAATTTGATCTGGTTTGCTGACAATAGGAAGAGAGAGAAGAAACCTGTTTGTTTTAACTTTGATCTCTCTGTGAAACTCTGCCTGCTCGGGTAATGTCTACCTGGATTTATTGTTCTTCTCCCTTTTTATTTCGACAATTCTCAATTTTGAAGATACATACCACATGCAGCCAGAAAAGTTCTTAGAAAAAAAAGTTCTCAAAACATATGTTATGAAAAAAATCGCTTTATTAGTCAAAAAATGAAAAAGGCCATTTCTAGCCCAGTGTGGCCTTAAAGGCCTTTTATTTTTTACCTTGACCACTACTGTACTGTCAGCATACCATGTGCCAAGTTTGGTGGCTCTCAGACAAAAACTGTGGCGTGTATACGATGCATAGGGAATACACACTCAATTTTATCAGTGCCTTAGAGTAGCAGAGTCTGGACGAGATGCTGATGAGTCATAACAAAAGCTGACAAAACCCATACAAAAAAATTTCATATCATAAATAAATAGGTGTTTGGATTGAATAGCAAATTTAATGTTATTCTTATAAATCAAAGGAGATATATTTTAATGTAAAAAGATGGCAATGAGTTGAATTTGCTATGAATTGCATTATTTTTATGATTTTGCCACTATTTTGATCAGAAATAGTAATTATATGTGAATAACAATATTATGCATTTCGAATTTATTCGTAATGTGGGCAGCCCTTCATCATCACGAACCTTTTGTTTTCATATTTTATATCTCTAGGATCAGTCATCAAAATTGGTTTTTCTTAAAACTTTACCCAGAATAAGAGCAATAAATGATCTTTCCCGGAGTAAAAAAAACAAACATTGGAAGCATCCCACATTACTGCCATTGGAGAAAACTATGTCTACAGGCAATCCTATCGTACATCGCACAATTCAAGAGGATGAATGAGGCTTACTGCCATATTCTCATTCCTACTCTTGAAAACTGATTGACTCCGGAACGATCATTGCTGCTCTTTTCTGGTAAAGTATACAAGAACCCATTTTGATGACTGATTCTAGAGATATAAAACAAAAAGGTTTCGTGATAATGAAGGGCTTCCCACATTACGAATAAAATTAGTATGCAATAATATTGTTAGTCAACGTATAAATCCTATTTCTGCTCAAAATAGTGGCAAAATCATAAAAATAGTGCAACTCAGAGCAAATTCAATTCACTTGCCATCTTTTACATTAAAATATATCCCTTTTGATTTTGCAAATAAATTAAATTTGCTATTCAATCCAAACACCTATTTATTTAGGATATGAAATTTTGTTTGTTATGGGATTTGTCAGCTTTTGTTATTACCATCAGCATCTCGTCCAGACTCTGCTATCTAAGGCACTGAATTTTATATATATTATAAAGAAAAAAGTAATATAGGATGATGACCTCACAGGGCATTTATGTCCCTTTTTAAAAATTCCCGACGACAACAAAATGTCTTCATATCCAAGTTGAGCAGCATCTGAGTCATTGAAGAGCTCTTTAAGTGGACTAAGCTTTTCCTCTCTGTTCAGTATCCAGTTATTTATTGGGTCGTGGTAGAACTCATGAGCATGTTTGGTGTACTATAAAAGCCTATGAAAGAAGAAATAATATTTACTTTACTCACAATTTTCCTTTTTTCTATTTTTTTGTCAGGACATGCAAAAACCTCTCATACTAGAAGTGATACAAGTACAATCTGTACAAAGCCCCTCATTTTTCTTTTTTCAAGTTCAATGGACAGAAAGGGTTCGATGAACAGAATAAATTGCTCAAGAGATTGGCTTTTATCCTCTAAGTTCGCCCATCATTCATATGTATACTTTATGTTTTTGAACGTTGTAAAAACCTAACATCTTTGAAAAATGACATAACATACAAAAACATTATGTATGGGTACAGACTTGTAAATAAGCATTCTATAATATAACAAACTAATGATATATATTGTAAATAATATATAATATATATATATATATATTAGGGTGATTCTTATTTCACACGTTTTTCGGATTTGAGAGTCTGAGCTCCCCCTAGGATTTTACTTTAGTGTATAGAGATCATCTTGTGAAAGTTTGAACGAAATCGAATATTGGAAGTACATGCTCAACGGGCCCAAAAGTTATGTAGTAAACTTATGTAGTAAAAATTTTTTTCGCTATTCGATTGCCCTTAATGTCCTTAATTTCAACGCTATTTTCAAACAATTTGCCGCAAAATGTAGTATGCTTGCAAGGATTCCAAATCAGTTTTTATTTATCATTTTACATTCAAAATCAAACGAGATAATAAAGTTTCAAACTGTTCATTTTTGGGGTATTTAGCATAAAAATGACTATTCAAAACTGAATTTTCTCGTTAAATTTGGATGTACATAAAAATAAAACTGATTTGGAATCCTTGCAAGCATACCTACATTTTGCAGCAAATTGTTTGAAAATGCCATTAAAATTAAGGACATTAGGGGCAATCGAATAGCGAAAAAAAAAATTACTACATAAGTTTAAACATAACTTTTGGGCCCGTGAGCATGTACTTCCCAATATTCGATTTCGTTTCAAACTTTCACAAGATGATCTCTATACACTAAAGTAAAATCCTAGGGGGAGACTCAACTCTCAATCCGAAAAACGTGAAATACGAATCACCCTTATATATATA
>CP045890.1:19742399-19771268 GCA_013387185.1 Caligus rogercresseyi
AAAAGCGCCTAGGAGATATTTCTTCACCGCTTTCAAGATATAACCATGTAAAATAGAGTCAAATGCTTTGCTATAAATTCACAACCACTATTGCTCCAAATTTTCTTCTATTCTTGGTATCTTTGATCGATGCACTGATATTTCTCGAGTGAGTGCTGATATGTTTGCAATTTTTCAAGAAGCCTTTAAGCCCTGAACCCAACTTTTTTTTAATAGAGTTTCCATATTTTTGCAAGTACTCCCGCAATGATTCTATCAGCCCATTTCCAAGTTGACGCTCCCAATCAGGAATTTTGACCTCAAAATCAGAGTGGAGGGCAGCAGCACCAATGAGGATAGGTCGTAGGTCTTTTTCTGAAATGTACTTGATTTACATTTTGTGTTGCAGATTCAATGTTTTGTGACTGGGGGGAGATTTCTTATTAAGATTAAAGACGCCAAAAAGAACATAGGCTATTACAATATTTGAGGAATTGTCTTCATTGTCATAAACATTAAGCTTTACGAAAAGCTTAAAACCACTCTTAGGATTGTACAATCTACGAATGCATGGAAAATATTGTTTAATAAAAACACAGTCACGCAAGGAAGCTGAAATTTGTGGATTTGTCTTGAAATTTGTAATTGTGCAGTAAATTTTGCACCATCGCAATACCACCCGTTGATTTCAGAATTCTTCTCTTCCAGAACAGAGGGAGGCCCAGCAAACTTTGAAATCTTTCAGATATTGAGATCGCTCAATCATATCTAGGTTTTTAAGTGCTAATTTTAAAAACCACGGCTCCGATGGAATAAACCAATAAAAGAACGTTCAAGTGGAAAGCGGAACCTTCCAATGTTAAAATTGGACATCTAAGTCATGCACTGTAAAGTTATCTTGGTTACGAGCAGTTTTCTCGAGAATAACAGGATCTCCAAATATCTTGATAAACGGTTTTTTGTCCTTGTTTTTGGGATATAATATCGATTGTTGTACCCGATAGATAAACAGGATAGGATCTTGATAATATCCTCTGAATCGATGCTAAAAGGGGAGAAAACATTTCCAAATCTGAATTGGTTAAAATGGTGGCCATGTGAATCCAATTATAAAATTCCGTGGAAGTGAAGTACCTTCTCCAGTCTTGTTCATGATACACACCCATTTTTTCAACTATTTTACGATAATAGGTCGGAAGAATGTCATCTAAGAGACACAAGCCTCCCCCTAATTTTTTTGGGGGAGGTACTTAAATCTAAAATTTGGATTTGTATCTCTGATCTTCTTCCTTTCCATTTCAGCTTCCGCGATGTCAGTAATTCTGTAATTGTTTACAAGATCAGCAGTAACTGTTTGATAAAAATAGAAGATGAGTTCAGGGCACTCTCAATGTCGTTTTGAGTTTTCGAAGAGTTCTTTTTTGGTTTGCGACAAACTTGCAAACAGTCTTTGATAATATTAATAAGAGATGGATAAGCTCCCTTTGAAGTTATCAGGTTGGCTCTTTTGTCAAGATTTAAACCGAGTGATCTCGCGAATCGATCTTTGTAGAGAATCAGCAATGAAAATTATGCTATAGTATCTGATTCGGCTTGTGTAGGAGCTCATGGTTCTTCTGCTTCTCAAACAAAAACTATGAGAAAGCCAAAAAAAGCCAATATTAAGTGAAAAATTAATCTTGCTGGGGCACACGAGGTCCCAATCACTAACCAAATGAAACAGGAGGGATTCAAATAGTGGGCCTGATATGAATACTTCTAATAATAAGAAGAAATCCAGAAATGATTCGGAATAGTTTTTTACAATATGAAATCACCAACCACTTCCTGTCTTCGATTTCCAAGGATATAGAGACCAGCATGGGCGTGTCAAAAATCTTTCTTTTAATGTCAGAGGTGGTAGAGATAGAAGAAATAGACATGCCATCATGAAACACCTTCTGTCTCTTAATCCGGATATTATTTGTTTACAAGATATAAAAACCAAGGTCTCGTCGACTTGCAACGCAAATTGTAGCCACTTGCTACAATGTTGCTACAGAGGACGACTGTACTTGGTTTTCAGTTTTGCTGAAGTAGTAACTATTATAATTGGAGGCTTCATGGCATGAAATTAATTAAAACCATAAGGTAGTTTGTGTTTGCAACATAAGTGCAAGTTGAGTTCACATAGGCCTGTTAGTCTGAGGATTTGGTTAGCAATGATATACGTGGGTTAATGATAACTTAAATAAGGGTTAGCATGGACTGTTATGTGTGGGTAATAGAATGTTAAGAAATGATAATATGATAATGATTAGAAGATAAGAAAAAATGATAAGATTGGATCAAATGTACTATAAATATATTGTAATGTTCAACTCAAGTAATTTACTTGAGATTTCCTGCTTGTAAGACGTCTCAATATGATTCGTGGGCTTTTATCAATTTTATGTGTGGTAGCCTTTGCCCACGCCTCCGATTTTTCTGCGGAATATTACCTAATCAAGGCTTCTAGAGCAATGGGAAATTCAAAAATTGTTGGGGGCGAAGAAGTTGAGCCCAATTCCATCCCATATCAAATTTCCTTTCAACGAGCTCGAGACGGATTCGCCTTTTGTGGAGGATCTATTCTTGATGAGGTGAGTGAGTTTTATTTATTAAATGAGGAATTCCTCAAAACATATATTTTTGTGTATTTCAGACCACCGTAATTACGGCTGCTCATTGCTGTGATCGTCAGCAAGCGAATAAAGTTCAAATTGTGGCTGGTGAGCACGACTTAAAAACTTCATCCGGGGATGAACAACTTAGAAAGGTCACCAAGATTATCATGCACGAAGATTATTTCACCAAAGGGATCAACAACGATATCTGCCTCCTCAAATTGGAGTCTCCCTTGGAAATGAATGAGTACATATCCTTGGCTTAACAAAAATTGAGCCCTTGTAATTTTTCTACATTTTACAGTAAAGTGAAGCCTGTGACACTACCCGAAGAAAATGAAACGCCAAAGGGCAAGGTTGTAGTCTCTGGATGGGGAACCCTTTATAGCAACGGACCAGTATCTCCTACCCTGAGATCTGTGCAGCTAAACATCAGAAGTTTTGACCGTAAGTAATATAAGCCATTCACAATACAACAATTGAATTAACACATTTTTATTTCCTTTTTTTAATAACAGTTTGCAACCTTGTTTACACGGGAAAATTAGATGAGACCATGATTTGTGCTGCTGCTCTAGGAAAAGATTCATGCCAAGGTGACTCCGGCGGTCCCTTGATGCAGAACGACACCCTGGTGGGTGTCGTTTCCTGGGGAATCGGTTGTGCAATCCCAATATTCCCTGGTGTTTATGCTAAGACATCTGTTTTCATTGATTGGATTAATAAGAATAAATAAAAGGGGTTTTGATGTGTCTTTTGGAATCTTTTGAGATAAATATAAGGATACACCTTAAGTTTCTTTTTAATTCTCGTTCATCTCAAGGTCAGAAAAATTTAGATGATTGAACTACGATCTGGTTGATGGATTGAAGAACTCATCCATCTTAAAGCTATATGTACACGAATCGTATCAAATTCCTACATTTCATAGAGGAAGGAGCCTATGGCGGAATTGGGAAAATACTCAGTTATCTATAAACTTAAAAAATGTTCAGAAAATAAGTGTCAATTGGCATTATTAAGTACGAATTCATTTAACTCTTGGTTGATGATATGTAAACACCAAGTGTCAACAAATAATTTCAGCCTGTAGAGTGGCGTATATTAGTAGTATTTGAAATTAAAAATATTTATTGATGAATTCCTTTAAATTTCATCATATATATTTTTAATTAACCTTTGGTTATTTCATAACCGAAACTTTCCCCTAAAAACTGATAGGTTTAAAACAAGTAGCAAAGAAACTCCTGTTAGAGACCCAACTTTAAAAAGAACTGTAAAGCTTGAAGGACCATCGCTTTCAGTTTCAGCTTATCCTCTAAAGCAGTGGTTTTCAACATGTTTTGGGCCAAGGAACCTTTTCTTTCTATGAAAAAATCAGCCGGCACACCACCAGCTGTGAAAAAACCGTATATTAACAATATAAGTGTTATTTTGTTCAAATAAGTTTATTGTTTAACATATAAGACTGACGTTATAATATATCATTTTGAATTAAAAATAGGAATCTAATTAACACAGAGAAAAAGTATTTTATAATCTTTCATATTTCGTCACTCGGTTTGAAACTTTTGCTTTTTAGAATGAACACAGAGCTGTCAAGAAAGGGTGAAAGACTCACACGAAGCTCTTTCTTTACAACTCTCAGTCTTTCTTTATTCTTTAGGTTTTACCGCAGTTAGGCTTTAAAAACTCACCTCACAAAGTGGAAAATGGGAGCAATGTAGGTAGCTTATTCAGATGATGTAAAATATTTGCTAAGTATGCTAGCTTCCTACGCTACTCATCACTTGCATGCACCTTTGGATAATCAGACCACTCAATTGTCAAAAACACTTTAAATTTATGTCGGAGCTCATACATAAGGGTGGCACCTCACCGTGCAACAACCATGAAACCTCCGTTTGAAACAGCAAGGCTTTATGCTCAGCTCCCATCACCTGACACAAAGTTGAAACCTTTGATTTCTTCACTTATCCTTAAAAAAGTTGAGGTATTGAAGATCGTAAAAAGTTACTCAGGAAAGAGTAATTGCAATAAGATCACTATTACGAGTAATAATTCTACCTTTTCTATTATCATTGGCCTTAATGAAGTAGCTTCTGCCATTTTTCAGGTAATTATAAATATATTGGTATTATAAATATTATATATATATATGGTTGGAAGGAAGGAAAAACGTTCATGATAAAAAAGGAGTTTGTATAATGAAATAAAAGTTGCCAAAAACTGCAATGATAATCATAAATAGACCTGCTTGTAACGTTTCTGGACTAAAAAACAGTAGGTATTTGCATTTTTGGCAGACAAAGTATAAAGTATCGTCGCAGAACTCATATCTACTCATATTATGAGGGAACCAAGAAAAGTTGCTGGAAGTCTAGCCTCGACAGCTCCCATCTTGTCGTTTCTCAGTTCTTTCTGTTTTGGTATTACTTTTACCGAATTTATATGAATTTTTTCTCTTTTATATTTTACACTGTTTAAATTTCGTTATTTACAATTATTAACCGAACTAATATTCTGTAACTGAAAAGTTAAACCTCTAAATGTTTCAAATAAATTGGATCAAATACACACGTGACCATTTCCGTCGTAGGTGTTTAGAGCGAAGGACTTCTATAGAGATATAAAGATATAGAGAGCTGATTCCCTTCAATAGCAGAGAAACAGCGTCCTTTTGTTTCTGTGTGTCCAAAACAAACAAAGTAATTTGTAATACGTCATCGTAAGTTGATATTATTTGAATCGAAGTAAATATCAAGATACATAGAGATATTTCTATGTATCTTGGATTATATACTTTTTCATAACAAAATGCTTAAGGTAATTTCTATTTTGAAGGAGACTTGATACGTAGTTACCTTCTTGTGTCCGGAGTCCCTTATTCCACAGGATTCCTGGACAAGGGGAGCTCCCTCCCTCATCTCTCGGCCGGACTGGCCTATTCTTATTGTTAGTTGTTTAATGACCTCCTCGTCACTGCTGATCACGAGGCTTGTTTTCTAATGATATTCATTCTTTTAGCATATTGAGGCCGACTTGACGCCGAAAATGAATGAGGAGGACAGTGAATTCTCCCTTCAGAATTCATCTGGGAGGAGTGAATCAAGTGCATCAAGACAGTCCTCGCGGGGAAGGCACGTGCAATCATAGCTAGGAGGACTGTTAGGCACGGATTGAAACTCATTCACGATCATGTAGCCAACGACGTTGAATGCCTAAAAGACAACCATTAATTACTTCTTTGCTAATTCCAAGATTCCATGGTTCTTCATTCAAAACGGAGACCAAGCAACAGGACTTCCTTTTTAGGAAAAAATCATCATCTCTCGTATAAACTGACTTGTTCTTATTGTAAGTTATTCAATGGCATCCTCAACACTAATAATCCTTAAGACATATTCTATTAGATATTTCTTTGTTTTTCAGCATAGCCAGATGCTGAAGGAGAATTCACTATCGTCAATGTTTTGTGATCTTCGACTTGTAAAAGAAATAGGAACTTCATACAAATAATCAATTTTTCCGGATAGCTAAATTTTCGTCTGCTTGTGACCATTGCACATAGAAAGAAAGACAAGTTTTTAATACATTATTCAGTTCGGGACATTTTGGCTGTTCTGGATCTCATATTGAATCCGAGAAAAGTCACAGACATTTGTTTACTTCCGTTCCGTATAAGATAATGTGTCGTATCTTTTAAGAGCTTTTAGATCTTATTGGGATCTCTATTGTGTAATCTGCATCGAATTTCTTAGTGCATGGCGGAACCCCCTCGATGGTGTACTTAGATTATTTCTTATGTTTTGTATATCCCTTTTCTTATATGATATTTTAGCTAAGTCTATCGAACCTAGGATCTTATCATGAGGTAGACCAAAATGATCCCCCTTCGGGATTCGAACCTTTTGAATTTATTTCAACAATTTAATTTTCCCCTACTTGAGCTAAAATATACATATACATATCATCCACCAAGAGTTAAATGAATTCGTACTTAATAATGCCAATTGACACTTATTTTCTGAACATTTTTTAAGTTTATAGATAACTGAGTATTTTCCCAATTCCGCCATAGGCTCCTTCCTCTATGAAATATAGGAATTTGATACGATTCGTGTACATATAGCTTTAAGATGGATGAGTTCTTCAATCCATCAACCAGATCGTAGTTCAATCATCTAAATTTTTCTGACCTTGAGATGAACGAGAATTAAAAAGAAACTTAAGGTGTATCCTTATATTTATCTCAATAGATTCCAAAAGACACATCAAAATCCCTTTTATTTATTCTTATTAATCCAATCAATGAAAACAGATGTCTTAGCATAAACACCAGGGAATATTGGATTGCACAACCGATTCCCCAGGAAACGACACCCACCAGGTGTCGTTCTGCATCAAGGGACCGCCGGAGTCACCTTGGCATGAATCTTTTCCTAGAGCAGCAGCACAAATCATGGTCTCATCTAATTTTCCCGTGTAAACAAGGTTGCAAACTGTTATTAAAAAAAGGAAATAAAAATGTGTTAATTCAATTGTTGTATTGTGAATGGCTTATATTACTTACGGTCAAAACTTCTGATGTTTAGCTGCACAGATCTCAGGTAGGAGATACTGGTCCGTTGCTATAAAGGGTTCCCCATCCAGAGACTACAACCTTGCCCTTTGGCGTTTCATTTTCTTCGGGTAGTGTCACAGGCTTCACTTTACTGTAAAATGTAGAAAAATTACAAGGGCTCAATTTTTGTTAAGCCAAGGATATGTACTCATTCATTTCCAAGGGAGACTCCAATTTGAGGAGGCAGATATCGTTGTTGATCCCTTTGGTGAAATAATCTTCGTGCATGATAATCTTGGTGACCTTCTAAGTTGTTCATCCCCGGATGAAGTTTTTAAGTCGTGCTCCCCAGCCACAATTTGAACTTTATTCGCTTGCTGACGATCACAGCAATGAGCAGCCGTAATTACGGTGGTCTGAAATACACAAAAATATATGTTTTGAGGAATTCCTCATTTAATAAATAAAACTCACTCACCTCATCAAGAATAGATCCTCCACAAAAGGCGAATCCGTCTCGAGCTCGTGAAAGGAAATTTGATATGGGATGGAATTGGGCTCAACTTCTTCGCCCCCAACAATTTTTGAATTTCCATTGCTCTAGAAGCCTTGATTAGGTAATATTCCGCAGAAAAATCGGAGGCGTGGGCAAAGGCTACCACACATAAATTGATAAAAGCCCACGAATCATATTGAGACGTCTTACAAGCAGGAAATCTCAAGTAAATTACTTGAGTTGAACATTACAATATATTTATAGTACATTTGATCCAATCTTATCATTTTTTCTTATCTTCTAATCATTATCATATTATCATTTCTTACATTCTATTACCCACACATAACAGTCCATGCTAACCCTTATTTAAGTTATCATTAACCCACGTATATCATTGCTAACCAAATCCTCAGACTAACAGGCCTATGTGAACTCAACTTGCACTTATGTTGCAAACACAAACTACCTTATGGTTTTAATTAATTTCATGCCATGAAGCCTCCAATTATAATAGTTACTACTTCAGCAAAACTGAAAACCAAGTACAGTCGTCCTCTGTAGCAACATTGTAGCAAGTGGCTACAATTTGCGTTGCAAGTCGACGAGACCTTGGTTTTTATATCTTGTAAACAAATAATATCCGGATTAAGAGAGTGTTTCATGATGGCATGTCTATTTCTTCTATCTCTACCCACCTCTGACATTAAAAGAAAGAATTTTTGACACGCCCATGCTGGTCTCTATATCCTTGGAAATCGAAGACAGGAAGTGGTTGGTGATTTCATATTGTAAAAAACTATTCCGAATCATTTCTGGATTTCTTCTTATTATTAGAAGTATTCATATCAGGCCCACTATTTGAATCCCTCCTGTTTCATTTGGTTAGTGATTGGGACCTCGTGTGCCCCAGCAAGATTAATTTTTCACTTAATATTGGCTTTTTTGGCTTTCTCATAGTTTTTGTTTGAGAAGCAGAAGAACCATGAGCTCCTACACAAGCCGAATCAGATACTATAGCATAATTTTCATTGCTGATTCTCTACAAAGATCGATTCGCGAGATCACTCGGTTTAAATCTTGACAAAAGAGCCAACCTGATAACTTCAAAGGGAGCTTATCCATCTCTTATTAATATTATCAAAGACTGTTTGCAAGTTTGTCGCAAACCAAAAAAGAACTCTTCGAAAACTCAAAACGACATTGAGAGTGCCCTGAACTCATCTTCTATTTTTATCAAACAAGTTACTGCTGATCTTGTAAACAATTACAGAATTACTGACATCGCGGAGCTGAAATGGAAGGAAGAAGATCAGAGATACAAATCCAAATTTTAGATTTAAGTACCTCCCCCAAAAAAATTAGGGGAGGCTTGTATCTCTTAGATGACATTCTTCCGACCTATTATCGTAAATAGTTGAAAAAATGGGTGTGTATCATGAACAAGACTGGAGAAGGTACTTCACTTCCACGGAATTTTATAATTGGATTCACATGGCCACCATTTTAACCAATTCAGATTTGGAAATGTTTTCTCCCTTTTTAGCATCGATTCAGAGGATATTATCAAGATCCTATCCTGTTTATCTATCGGGTACAACAATCGATATTATATCCAAAAACAAGGACAAAAAACCGTTTATCAAGATATTTGGAGATCCTGTTGTTCTCGAGAAAACTGCTCGTAACCAAGATAACTTTACAGTGCATGACTTAGATGGTCCAATTTTAACATTGGAAGGTTCCGCTTTCCACTTGAACGTTCTTTTATTGGTTTTAATCCATCGGAGCCGTGGTTTTTAAAATTAGCACTTAAAAACCTAGATATGATTGAGCGATCTCAATATCTGAAAGATTTCAAAGTTTGCTGGGCCTCCCTCTGTTCTGGAAGAGAAGAATTCTGAAATCAACGGGTGGTATTGCCGATGGTGCAAAATTTACAGCACAATTACAAATTTCAAGACAAATCCACAAATTTCAGCTTCCTTGCGTGAACTGTGTTTTTATTAAACAATATTTTCCATGCATTCGTAGATTGTACAATCCTAAGGTGTTTAAGCTTTTCGTAAAGCTTAATGTTTATGACAATGAAGACAATTCCTCAAATATTGTAATAGCCTATGTTCTTTTTGGCGTCTTTAATCTTAATAAGAAATCTCCCCCCAGTCACAAAGCAATTGAATCTGCAACACAAAATGTAAATCAAGTACATTTCAGAAAAAGACCTACGACCTATCCTCATTGGTGCTGCTGCCCTCCACTCTGATTTTGAGGTCAAAATTCCTGATTGGGAGCGTCAACTTGGAAATGGGCTGATAGAATCATTGCGGGAGTACTTGCAAAAAATATGGAACCTATATTAAATAAAAAGTTGGGTTCAGGGCTTAAAGGCTTCTTGAAAAATTGCAACATATCAGACATCTCTAGAAATATCAGTGCATCGATCAACTCTACCAAGAATAGAAGAAAATTTGGAGCAATAGTGGGTGTGAATTTGAGCAAAACATTTGACTCTATTTTACATGGTTTTATCTTGAAAGCGGTGAAGAAATATCTCCCTAAGCGCTTTTTAACCCCATTCGTGCTCTTTTATTTTATCGTACATCTAAGATTATGATCAACGGCTTACAAAGTGATTCTATCAACTTAGGAAAAAGTTGTCGGCAGGATCGCCATGTGGCTCCTTTACTATTTGTCGCTACCATGGAGCATTTGAACGCCAGATTAAACTGCAAGTTCAGGGTTTTAGAGTGCAATTAGGTTCATCAAAACATCCCATAGATCTATACGCTGATGATGTAACATTAATTGTCGAAGGAAATACCGAAAAACGAATTACAAAACGGTTGGAAATTCTTCTGGCCTTTCTAAAAATTTCATAAGATGTCTGGAATGGAAATTAACTACGAAAAAACTTCACTACTCCCCATAGGCTGCTGGACTCTTGCAGAACAAATCAACATCGGAAAATGCAGAATTGTACAAACAGTGAAGATATTTGGGGTAGAGTGGAATAATAACGGACCCTTGCAGGCCAATTTTCAAACTTTGAATAGACAAGCAGAGATGGTGCCAAGGGTGGAGAGGTTTTTACAACACAAAACGTATTGTACATATGGTTTATATGGCAACTGCCTCTCCTACAATTGGAGAACGACTCATGAAGGAAACGGAAAATTGACTGGAGGCTTTATTCTCCCGCTGGTACATTCTTGCCTTGAAACGACGCCGATCTCAATTGGGAGGTGGACTGGTGCTTGTCAATAATATGTGCCCAAAATTTACATAAAAATAATTGCGGAATAGTATCGGTATAAAAAGGTGAATGGAGAGAACACTTGGCTTCTTCTGGGGTATACCTAAAGAGGTTTTTGTTCGGAACTGACATCACAAATAATGTAGTATCTCAATTTTCGAGAGATTAAGCCGCTGCACATAGAATATTGTGGAAACAGTCTCCAATATATGTACAATAATAACTGCATTTTGGATATTATTTACCAAAACATGAGCAAGGAACCTTTTTTTTCCTACGTCGGCCTGAAGAATTACATAGTATAGCTCTTCGAGAGAAATCATTGCATGATTTGAGAGATAACTCCATTTTTAAAACTGACCGTTTTTGATTTCCTCTCCAAAGAGATGCTAGAAGATAGATATGTCTCTTTTACCATGGTTTTTAAAATTCCGTGATCAAAATTTTAATTCAAACATTACAAATTTGACAGCGGAAGAGCATCTAAAGAGTTTGAAGTTACTGCAGAATGGAAAACATAATTTTGCTGTCCAGGATGGGCATCTACGACGAGAAGAAGTTTACAGCACAATTACAAATATCGGCAAATTTAATAACATTCTCATCACATTAAAAGGATTGGGGACGTATGTATGTATAACAACATTAGCCATGCATCTAGTGACTGCCCAGCCTTGATTATTTTAAAGATTTTTTAAGAATGAATGGTTCATATATCCTAATTTTAAAGCCGAATATCTAAGAGCAAACATTCTTTTTGGCATAACAGCGCATGAAAATAAATGTCAAGTGGAAGGATATGTCAATAAGCGCCGCATTGAGGAACTGCAAGGCCTATACTGCTCAAAACCTTTCAGATGACAAGTTAACCCTTTACACGCCAACGTTCCCATTTGGGAACATACTTTTGAAGTGTTCTGCATCGCGTCATATTCAATAAACAAATTTGCATTGAACATTTTTTTATATAATATTAATATTTTAGTAGATTAAAATCGACTTTTAAAATGATGTTCCCAAAAGGGGAACGTTGGCGCCTATTGGTACTCATTTTCATGCTCTACGTGTTTGCGTATAATTCTTTGTTTCCCTTCAGTTTACGTACGTTAGTACATATAAGTACATAAAACTAAAAGACATATGTGTATTATAATTATTTTTATAATGGATGACAGAGTTGAATAGTAAGTTAATAATATTTATAGTTTATTTCGATTAATTTTATGATTTAAATGATTTAGAGAATGTATTAAAATATCCCCCATGACTACCTCAAAATCGGGCCCACGTCACTCAGTGGGTAGGCGGGCCTGGCCCCCCTCAGGCCCGCCCATCCCGCCGGGCTTGTTCCAGATCCATCCAGTCAGGTTCGCCTTCTTCCTTCCCGTAATTGATCCTGATTCTCCCCGAGCTCGAGTTCAGGGCATAGCTCTTGAGCTCCGGAAACTTCAAGGTGGAACACGAATTCTTAACGTAGAGGATCCTAAAAATAACGGAGTAGGGTTTCTCTCCATTCATAGGATCCCAGAAAAGTTCCTAGGATCTTCCTAGGATTTGACTTCACATTTATATTTGTTGCTATGAACTAACACTATTTATTATTATCATAACAATAAGAAGCATAAGGATTATTATTCTAAAATAACATTGCAAAGATTGTTAGTGTTTAGGTTTAGTGAGTAAATATATAAAATAAAGCATTTCCTTAGTTTTCTTCAATATCGCTGACTTTGTTGCATGTATTAAAAAAATGTAGCATGTGGCTAGGTTTATTTGATTTTTTTTCTTCAACTCTGATGATAAGGCAATCTAAAAGATCGACTCAATTTCCAAAATAAATCCTTAATATCTCGGCTTAAACACAAACACATCTCTGAATTTTTTTTTTTTTTTTCGTTTATTATGTAAATAAATAAAAAATGAGACATTTACATAAAACCCAAAGCAAATGTGTTATAAAAACATAAATAAACATTATAGTTTAAAATTTTTGCTCTGGGGAGGAACACTAACAATAAAATATTATATAAATATAAAATAAAACAAATCGTCTTTTAAAATCATTTTACAATCAATTACACAACTATTAAATATTTTAAAACTCTGAACACAAATGTTGAAAATAAAACATAGAAATATTTAGAAGGCTATAAATTACTATAACTTCTTGAAATAATTTTTATCAGTTTTTGATGTTGGAGGGAGAGACTTGGGAAATACTTAATGATTCTTCCGGCAGACGCCCACGTTGCACCTTCTTCCAGCGAAGGGATCTTCAAAGATAAAGCTGCATATCTTGCTGCTGCCGACAAAAATATGTTCCTCAGCTCGAAGGGATGCAGGGGTTCGTTGAAGGACAGCTTTTGACATATCAGGGCCTTTGAGTTTAAAATACTAAAGGTAAGTGCCTTGGACTCCGATGATTTGTTGTTCTTTCCGAGGCCGAAGAGAACAACGCCTTTCCAAGCATTTGAAGATTCACAACGGAGGTTAGGTGAGTTTAGAAGAATAAAATCTTTGAGAATTTTCACCACACGACACTCCACAAATACATGAAGCGTCGAATTGAACAAACACCCACAATCTTTACATGGTTTTGTATAAAACAAAAGATCGGCCGAAATCATCAATTGGGAAGTGAATTTCCTTCCATCATGAATGCCAAGTAGTGATTCAAGAATCCGATTGTTCCATTTCGAGGGGAGGCCAAGGAGATTCAGATATTTTTTGCAAATTTTATCTACCTCTCCTTTATAAGATGGTGGAGACATTTTCATGTGCCAAGGTGTCGATAGAATTTGTTGGTGAGATGTCCTTGTCAAAGGATACATAAACCGTCCGTCCGAAAATATATTTTCTTTGTGGAGGTCATGAATTGTAAGGATTCTAAACTTGATGGCTTCTTCCTCCAAACTCTCTGGTCGTGGTAGATTTCGAAAGTAAAAGCTCTTGTTGGCGTTCTGTCTAATGACGTCAACAGTTGTATTGTTGTCGTAAATTGGTTTTAACTTCCATAAAATACGCTGAGCGGCACCCCAAACCCGAGAGAGTCTGGACGTTATATGATTTGTGAGGTCAGAGCCGAACATCAGCCACCAGTAAATTTCATTATATGCTATCGATCTCCTCCACTCGATAGAAGGATTTGTTGTAATTTCATAAAAAATTCTCAGATACACCTTTGGTAATATATGGCACAGTCGAGTAAGACCTCCCCCGAGAGAACGCTTAGGTCTTTGAACAGAAGGAAGGTAGTGCTGATGGAAAAGGGCTCGTAGCCATTTTTCCTCCTCGAGAATGGCTTTTTCGGCAATTATGGGGTGAGAAGACGCCTTGTATAACAAAATAGGAACTACTTTTAAGTTATACAAGTCTATTCTTCTTTGAATGTTAAAACATCTCCATTTCTTTATATTATATGCGATTACTGAAAACACACTCTTCCAGCTTTTCTCGTCGATTCCTCTACCATTCCAAGTAACTCCAAGAATGTCCACTTGATTTTTTATTTGGCAGGAGGCAATTGAACTTGTTTGAGGTTTCCATTGACCTAGAGGTAATATCGTTGTTTTGGCTTTATTGATTGATAGGCCTGATATTTTCTCGTAATTTGCAAAAAAAATCAGGATTATCTCCACTCTCTTACTTAGTTGAGGTTCAGAGTGTCCTTCTATCATAAGTGTAACATCGTCTGCATAAAGGTCTATTAAATGCTTAGAGCCCTTTATGTCTACACCAAAACCTTTATATTTTTTCATTGTCATTCGAACTAAGTCGTCAACTGCTGCTACAAAGAGAAGAGGAGCAGATGGACATCCTTGTCTGCAACTTCTAGTGAGGTTGATAGCATCACTTTCGATTCCATTTAATGATATTGTTGAAGTACCATTTCGCAGTAGTGCCCGAATAGGATTAAAATACTCCCTTGGTAAGAGCTTCTTTATTACATTCATAATATGAACATGCGATATGGAATCGAAAGCCTTTTGAAAGTCAATTGCTATTATTGCTCCAAACGTTTTCCTTTCTTCCACCGAGTCGATGCATGCCTGAATGTTTCTGGAGACGTCGAAGATTTTTCTTTTTTTAAGAAAGCCCTTCTGTTGACACCCAATCTTATTATTGAGAATGGGTTCTATTTTTTGGGCAAGCACTCCCGATAATATTCTGTAAGAATAATTGAGAATGGTGATGGGCCTCCAGTGACTGAAGTCTGACCCATCCCCTTTCTTTGGGATTAATGCGATCCTACCCTTAGTTAGATCCGCAGGCATTGTCCCCTTCAGTTCCATAGACTTACCCACCTTCAAAAGATATGGAATGATTTCCTCCAAAAAGAGAGCATAAATATCACCAATTATACCATCAGGGCCTGCTGCTTTTTTACAGTTTAAGTTATTCTGGACATAATTTGTGATAGAATCCCGAGTGAAGATTTTATTTCCTCCGATTCTTGACATTTTTTTCCGCTTAGGAAAGTTAGTTCTTGGCACTCCCACAATTGATTGAAATCTATCATGGAAATATCGTAGAATGTCCTTTGGGGTATTTAGGACTTTACCTCCATCAATAATTCTATTGATAGTAGGAGATGGACGCTGTTCGTAGTTTGAAATATTTTTAAGTCTTTTCGAGGCACTACTCTCTATAGAGACTTTATTCTCCATTTCAGCCTCCGCCACTTCTGAAATCCTGAAGACGTTGATGGTGTCAGCCATTAAGGACCGGGCAAATATAGAAGAAGAATCCAGAACGCATTCGATATCCTGTAGCCGCACTTTCAAAGACTCCCTCCTTTCTTTTAAAAAAGAAGTTGTCGTGGTTTGAACAGTTTTGGTAAACACCTTTATTGCTGTATCTGCCGAATATTTTGTCGAAAATGCTTTTTTTTATTCGACCCTATCCTCTTTTTAAACTTACTATCCTGTAATATTTGTCGAGGAACCTTGAAACGGCGGTGACTATAGCGGGAGTGTAGTTCCAACTCTATCAACTTATGGTCAGAGAGAGGTTCCGGTTTGTAAGTGGCATTCTTGACTACTCTCACCAAACCAGGAGAAACTAAAGCAAGATCAATTCTTGATCTGTACTTTCCTCTAGACCAAGAAAAACTTCCGGGTGAGAATATATTCATAACATCAACTAGTTTGAACATGCTGATAAGAGTTTGTAGACAGCCCCTATTAGGGTAATAAGTGCTCTGTCTGTCCAAATCTATATTTAGGTCTCCAACCATCAGCACTGGTATTTTGGTTTTGCTCAACGTTTCCGATATAGATTGATAAAAGTCTAAGCATTTTTCATTAGGGCCGTAAGCATTAATGATACAGATGCTCATTCCACTTGTCGACAGATATATTTTGTGCCAATCACTTGTTTTAGATATTTCTTCAACACATTCTGCTGTCTTGATTCTCTTTGAAATAAACGTGAGAACACCTCTTTTTGAGTCACTGCCAGTGAAGAAAGTTTTATAGCGTCCAGGTTTACAGAGCGAGCAGTTGGTTGGACATGTTGATGATACCTCACGTTTCACGTCCTGTAGGCAAATAATGTCTGGATTTTTTTCAAAAATGGAGTTTAAAAAAGCATGCCTGCGTAATCTGTTCAATCCGCCTCTTGTATTCAGGGAAATTATTCTTTTCATACCCATATTTGCCCAGATCTCGTTGCAAAGTGCATCTTCAAAATAATTAGTGATCTTCAATTGTGAATAGGTCTCAGAGAAAACACTCATTCCTTATCTGATCACGAGATTCCAACTAATTTCTTTTAATTTTTGTAGGGTTCTTCCTATTATCAGGCGACGGACCTGAGTACGATCTCACTCTTTTGGTCGACTGAGACCGTGTCCTGTCCAGTAGAACAGCATTGGTATCTAGGTGAGAACGGTTATTTTTCAGAGATGTTTTGGCTATTATAGATGTTGATGCGACTATATTAGTTGCAGCACTTGACACAGTTTCAATAGAAGGGGCAGGGGTAAATTCTTTTTCTAATACTATTGCCTGAGACCCTGAGACGTGGTTTGAAACAGGAGTATCTTCATTGAAAGGGGCAGCATTATTAATATTAAGACTATTATTTACAACAGCCTCGATATTATCATTTTCGGCGTTCACTTCAATTGCAATGTCCTGAACTGCGGTTACACTTTGACCTTCGTTGCTTACTTCGTGGTCAACTCTCTCTTGTACAGGAATAGAGATTTCGTTGTCAGAGATAGCAGGAACATGTTGTTGCTCATCATTAGATTCTGTAACAAGAGATTCCTCCTCCGACTGAGGCACAGATTTTTCTCCCGATGGGGTAGTTCCGTTATTTGATAGACGCTCTTCCAATTTCCTCTTCAAAACTCGTTCATAATCTGATGTTTTCATTTTCATCTGATCGCAATATTGTTTTAGATGTCCGAAGTTAAAACACTTCTGACACTGCAACTTTACTCCCAAAAACTTAAGTTTCACGAGATATCCTTGGAAAGGCACGATCTGAGGAATACTTGAGGGGTCTGCAATGATCTCAACCAAATAGTCGCTATCTCTCCAGACCTCGCGGTAATTTGGATACTTATCTTCCGCATTTTTGTCGAAAGGGTTACTTTTGGGGAAGTGATTGATTATCTCTCCAAATTGTCCGAGCCACTTGACCAGGAGGCCTTCATTAACTCTTTTGAAAGTGTTAACTAAAGTAATAGTCAACTTCTTTTCTTATCAAGAGAAATTTTATCGATCCCTTTAAGCTTACAAGTTATTTTTTCATGTATGCCATCCTTGTTTAATGTCTTAATCTTCAATTCCTTTTTTAAGTCGGTAAGTCTTGATCTAACATCAATGGGAAACCTTGTGTTTTTGATATTTTGTAGAAAAAAGTCTCTTCTATCAACTCAAGGCCTCAGTTTTTTTGTCCAAAAAAGAGGAAATCAGGAGAACCGATTGGCTATAAAAAAGTGGCATGAAGGCAAAAAACAAAAGTTTAATTTCATTACCATAGAGCTTTCAAATGCTCAAAATGGGTAATTCAAGTATAAGATATAAACACTAAAATATTTTCAATTTATTAGGTTTTTTCAAAACTCCATAAAGAACTCGAAAATTTCCAATAAAAAATAAGGCGGGATTTTGGCCGGGAAAAGCCCAAATTTAAGAGGCATGTAACTTTGCTCAGACAACAAATTTCGAACTGAAACTTAAAACATATAATGAAAAAGACTTAATCATTCTATGGTGTAAATTTCATTTGAATCCATGACCCCAAAATTTCATTGAAGTTAATTTTTTTGGGAATGACCCATATATATATATATTGACGTTTTTTATATTTTGATAGAACTGAAAAGGACACGAACGAGTGATCTAATCGTGATGTCTTCAGCCCACTTTTCCACGAGTAGAAATTATTGATGTCATTAAACTTTTTGATGGCATCAAACAAGAATAGTGTCTTAATAACTTCTTGTATTCTGTTCAAATTAATAATTAATATTTTGAACTGTTGATTTGTATTCAGCATTTAGGCTATTGTATGTTTCATTTGCTGTTCAAAGTGGTTTAAGTTCTTGTTTTTTGGTTAAGATGTTTATTTATTAGCTAAATTCCATACAGTGTAAAAAAATAAGAATACACTAGAAAGTAGGGGATAAAATAACACAATATTAAGACAGTTACGTTAAAACAAAAAATATAAAAACATTATAATTCTAAATATAAATTCTAAAGATAAAACCATAATATAAAATGACTTATTAAAAATATTTCTATTCAAAATAAAACGTTGATGTCGTCTTATTGTCGATTTGATGAGTTTGAGGTATTCGAGAGAATTTGAAGGAATAACTTTATCAAATCTCCGGCCCATGTCCATGACGTCGCAGATGAATTGGAAATTTTAAATGTTTGTTTATTTATTGTTTTATTAAATTTATTTTTTAGAAAATACAATTTCGATGAGTCATTTACACATTGATTAGAATTTCAGAATTCTTTTATATCTATAATTTTTTATCCTAAAATATTTTTTTTTTTATTTTTTATTAAACAGTTCATTTTTATTATATGTACAACAGAATACATAAAAAACCTAAGATAATGTATGAAAATTCATATAAGTAAATATTTTAATTTACAATTTTATCATAGGGGTTGAACTAAAAACACTAAATTCAATCAATAAAATACAACAAAAAAATTAATTGACATGTGTACTAAAATATATTAACATAAATGTTGAGCTTTAAAAAGGCATTACTTGCAATTCTTAAAATTCTTTATTATTGAAGATAATGTCTTCCGGTGGATTGATGCAAGGGAAGGGAAGTATTTAATTTCCTTCGCGGCCACAGTCCATGAGTCAACCGAAAGGGAGGGGATCTTCAGGTCCAGGGAAGCATATCTTGCCGCTGCCGATAGGAGTACTGGCCTAATATCCGATGATTGCAAAGGGTCTCCAGAGGTAATTTGCTTCGCAATTAGAGCCTTGGAGTTCAAGATTGCGAAGTTTATCGCCTTTTCTCGTGGGGTGGTCCATTTTCTGCCAAGTCCAAATAAGATAATCGCTTTCCGGTATTTGGCCGAGCTCTCTTTTTCAAGCCCTTTTATGTTCAGACATACAAACTCAGTAAGAATCTGTACTGCTTGACATTCAACAAAGGCATGGAGGGTCGAATTAAAAATCTTGCCACAATCTTTGCAGGGTTGCAGGAATTTAATTATGTCACCCGATATCTGAAGTTGGGCGGTGAATTTCCTGTTATCATGTATATTGGTGAGGGAGCCAGTGATATTTTTTTTCCACTTAAGAGGGAGGTCCAGCAGCTTTAAATATTTGTTTGCAATTAAATCCACCTCATCGTTATATGATTTTCTAGACAATTTAAGGTGCCACGGAGTTAGTAATATATGTTTTACGGAAGATCTATACAAGGAAATCTAAACCTTCCATCCTAAAAGGCCTTTGGTCCCCAGATTATGGAGAGTCAATAATCCATGGCAAATGGCTAATTCTTCTAACTCCTCCGGTTTCCCTAAGTTTTGGAAAAAGAAGGCCCTTTCTCGGTTCTTCCTAATTATATCCACCGTGGAGTCGCTTTCAAAAGATGGATTATATTTCCAGACTATTCGTTGAGCTGACCCCCAATTTAAAGAAATCCTTGAAGTTATTTCATTTGTCATATCGGTGCCCAACATGAGCCAGGTATATAATCTGCTATACGAAATTGTCCTCCTCCATTCTGTGTCTCCATTCTTAGTTATATCAATAAAAACATTAATATAATTTTAGGTAAAATAACGGACAGTTGAGAAAGTCCTCCTCCTAAAAGTTTTTTTGGCCTTTTGATTGCTGATAAGTAACTATGGTGAAACAAGTTGTTCAACCACTTTCCCTCCTCCTTGATTGCCCTCTCGGCGATTATAGGACAAGAAGACGCTTTATATAAAATGACCGGGACGATCTTTGTATTATAAAGATCGATTCTCTTCAGAATATTAAGTTTTCTCCACGTTTTAGTTTTCTGAAAAGCCAGAGATGCTAAATTGGTCCAGTTGACTTCATGAACACCTTCCTTGCACCACTCAATGCCCAAAATTTGGACTCTTTTTTTAACCTCGCAAGAGGAAATTTTTACTCCCAGAGAAGGGTCCCAGGATCCAATTGGTAAAATAGCTGTTTTTGCTTTATTCAGAGAGAGTCCAGACGATTTTTCGAACTTCGTAAAATAATTTATTAAAATTTCCACACGTTTTGTAACCTGGGCCGCTGAGTTCCCTTCCACAGTTAGGGTGACGTCATCAGCGTAAAGGTCAATCAAGTGACGATTTCCCTCGAAGTCAACTCCAAAGCCCCCAAATTTTCTAAGCGCTCTAACAACAAAGTTCTCAAGTGCGGTAATAAAAAGAAGAGGAGCTGAGGGGCAGCCCTGTCTACAGCTCTTGCCCAAGGTAATTGAGCTACTTTCTTGGCCATTGATAGATATTGTGGAGGAGCCATTTAAAAGTAACGCCCGAACTGGGTTAAAGAATTTTCTTGGTAAGACTTTGGCTACTTCTTTAAGGATATGTCTATGCTGAATAGAGTCGAAAGCTTTCGAGAAATCGATAGCAATTATTGCTCCAAATCTTTGTCTTTTATTAACTGAATCAATAGATGCTGGATGTTACGCGAGATATCCGTTATCTTTCTTTGCTTTAAAAATCCCTTTTGGTGAATGCTAATATTTTTTGAAGTTCTGTAGCCATTTCTTGAGCTAAAATGCCTGATAAGATTCTATAAGATTCGTTTAAAACTGTGATTGGTCTCCAATGGCTAAATCGGACCCATTTCCCTTTTTAGGTATAAAAACAATTCTTCCTTTTGTTAAAATCTTTGGCATTTTCCTTTCTTCTCCATTGCTTGGCCAATCTTATGCAGGTAAGTTCCTTCCTACCTTTCAAGGTGATAACGCGTCATTCACGCCCTCCTAGAAAATAATATTTTTCTAGAGGTTACAAGTGATTTCTGGCCTTTTATGGCACCAAAAAGTGTTGTGCATGTTGCCCACGTCCTCCCCAAGATCAAAGCCTGTCTTCAGCTGCTCCAAGCCAGGACTTCCGTCAATTGAAAGCTCTCTTTGGGCCTCCAGCTAAGGATACGTCATCTTGTTATTCCCCTTGAGATGAACATTTCATCATAAAATCAAGCGGAACGTTACATTATTGATATTCACCCAACCTCGATTTATTTCATTAATTGAAGTCTTCTTTACGTGAGGATGATTGAGGAAATAAATTCAGGGACTTTAAACAAGCAAGCTTTGCTCTTGCCTGGAAATAAAGAAAATGTCGGTGACCTGAAATGGACAACGGTGAATTACAATAAGAGGGTACGAGCCCATCCCACCGATAAAATAAGGCATCAAAAGGGCCTGAAGATAAAAATAAATCCTGTGTTAAAAACCCTATTGTTTGAAAAAATAATGACATGAAAAGACGGAGGGAAGCCAATTTGGGTGACACTCCTCCTTCAAAGAGACAACAAAAACCAAAGCAGGAGGCTTCACAATCGAAAGCACCTAACCCAAAACCTATGAAAAAGTTTCTTTATGCGGAAATAGCTAAAGAAGCCACCAAGATCATCATCATTAGAAAAAATGGTGATCATATTTCCATTGTCGAATGGAATCAAACAATAAAAATTCTCGACACAGACTACTATCGTCAAATGTGTGGGACAGCTGGGAAATCTGTTCCCAACTACGAAGGTCGTCGATACACAAATCAAAGAGCTTTGATTTATGTTGGCGACGCTACTTCATACAAGCACGTCCGAAAAGTTATTTCGGAGGAAACACCTTTCTTGCCAGTCTCACAGGAGGATCTGGAAAAGATAAGAGAGGAGAAAAAGGGAAAAACCCTTACTGGCTTTATAAAAGGAGTCACAGGGAGTGGTTGATGAAATACTCGCCAAGTTCATTGCATATCAATGCAATGTTAATAAGATCCGAGGCAAAGTTGATGTCATCAAATCTGACATCACACAGCTCGGAAAAGTACTATACTTGAAAGTTGACAAAGAGGCATTTGAAAGCCTAAAATCTGTAAACTTCATTATAAATATTGCTTCCGCTGGAAAAGTTCTCTTTCAAGACCCTCGGAAAGCACCGACTGTCCAGAAAGCGGAAGAAGAACGTGAAGAAGACGCGCCCGAAAAACACCCTAACCATGAGGAAACAGTGGATGAATCCAACTACAAAAAACCTCAACGTAAACGTTGAGAATGTCAATGCCATTCAGCAAAAGACCCAGAAAGTGACCAGCCTTAGTGGGCATACTACTGAGGACTGCGCCGCGGATGAGTTGAGAAAACAAAATGGAATTTCCCAAGGAGCTACTCAATTGCCAGTTAGCTCCGAGGAATATCCTTCTAATCAATCTACAGATGCTGCAGACGATTTCTTAAAAACTAAAGAAAAGTCAAAGCCAAAGAGACAATCTACTATGGATGTGTTTTTCAACAGGGTTGCTGATGACCTAAAGAAGAAAAACAAAAAGTTATAATAATTCATCAGCTTATAAGTTCATTTTATCTATATATTATATATTTATTTCAGTTTAAATATTTAAGAAGGAACTCCACATTACTGTTGTAGCGCATATACCCCTTTGTGTGGTCGCGCTCTTTATCTTATGCATTTATTGTACAATTATATTATGTCTTTGTAATATTATATATATATGTATGTATACGGTATACAGTAATAAACCTTAAACTAAGGTATGACTTGCTCTGGTAAAAGAGAATAAACTTTTCCGATGATTCCATCAGGGCCACAAGCTTTGTTGTTTTTAATATTTTTCTTTAGGTAAAGAAATATGTTATCACAAGTAAAATTTCTGAATCCCCTTTAATCCAACGTTTGGGCGGGGGAAATTGCCTTCTCTATTTCCCACTATGTATTGGAATCGAGATCTAAAATATTCTACGATAGCAGTCGTTTCAGTTATGGGTATTCCTTCATGAACAATCTTTTTTATGGACGTTGCACTGCAAATCTTTCTATTTGAAAGATCCTGAACTCTTTTGAAACGATCATTTCCTTAAGGACTTTTGCTTGGAGTTCAGCCTCCGCAAATCTCGGCAATTCTAAAATATTTACTGTATCAGACATAAAAGAGCGAGCAAAATCGATTCTTTTTAAGAATAGCTTCAATTTGGGATGATCCTTCTTCGCTGTTAACTTCGTTCTTTGAGGAACTGAGAAGTAGTCGTAGTTTATTTTGTTGAGCTCACGGAGAGCTTGGTCCGAAGATCTAAAACTGGAATGACTCTTACAAGTTTTTTCTTTAAAACATTTAAAAAAGTATTATCCTTTAGCACCCATCTAGGGAGTTTGAAGCGACCACCAGGAAGATCATATTTTAGGTCCAATAATATGAGTTTATGGTCCGAAAATGGTTCTGGACGTAGGAAGCACCTTTCACATGGCGAACTAGGGAAGGAGAAGATAAAACTAGGTCTATTCTGAACGTAAATGACCTCTAGACCATGAAAAGTCCCTGGGCTTAGCTTACCATAACATCAATTAGGTTAAGTTTACCTATAATGCGATTTAAAATATAACTATTTGGGTATTTGTTGATAGGCTTATCTAGTCCACATTGAGATCCCAACTAGTAAAAGTGGAATTGGGTATTTAAATTGTTGTTTACCATAGCCTGATAAAAAGGGTAACACCTGACGTTAGGTCCATAGGCGTTTATAATGTAAAAAACAAATCCGTTGGTTGAAACACGAATTTGGTGCCAGTCACTTCCAAAACGAATGTTCCTTGATACAAGTCAACACTTTATTATAATATTAATTTCAATTAAATTTACATAAGAATAAAAAACTGAATTGATTTCTATCAAAGCCAAACTACCAGCCATACTTCTCATGATTGTCACAAAATATTTTTGCTTTATTGCCTTCTGTTGAGTCTCATACACAACTTGTATACGACATTACCGGCAATTTTACAGACAGAAGATAGTTATAAAATATTATGTAAATAAAAGGAGTGCAAACACAATATGCAACGTTGTGTATTTTGCAAGATTTTTGTTGTATGAGCTCAGTGAGTAAGGAGCAGGGTCATACTTTTGACATTTTATATTTTATTTTGTTCTATTTCAAGACAAGACTCAACATCTTAATAATTAACAATGCGTGTTCTTATATTCTTGAAAATACCGAATTGTTTGCAGCTTTTCTATACCTCATTTTTCGTTGTTTTTATAACCATAGAAAATAAAGTGAAATAAGATGTATTTTTTTTTCATTATCAATTTGCCTATACTTTTAAGAATCTTTGGTACTTTTTATACTGGCAGATGAGTCGTCGAATAAATTTCAGGCTTCATGATGCTCCATCAAGGGTAAAACTTTATTAATACCATTGGATCTCCAAAAAAACAGGGAATCTTCATTGCTAACACGGAATAGCGTGCAAAGTCAGATATTAGATAGATCTAATGAAGTGTTGATCCAGGGGATCAGAAATAGTCAGTTGTTCAGGCTAAATGGCTTCGGATACTTGACAATACAACTCAATTGCTTAATCCATTGGATTATTTGAGCGCTGTTTAAAGGTTGTTCCTAATAAAGAATGGGAGTAAAATACTTTTCTGTTATATCTCTAAGATTAGATTTTATAAACTGTCTTAAAATGTTGTGGGCAGGACAGAGAGCAAAAGCATGATAAACGGAGTTATAAAGCTTTTTGCAATTCTTGCAAGGCGAATTAAAATATTAAATCCAGAAAAGTTTTGAGTTTGAGCCGTAAAACTTTTTCCATTCTGAATTTTTATGATATTTTTCCCATGAACTCGGTAGTTGCTAATCTTTCACAAATTTGCTCACAATTTTATCCACTTCTCCTTTGAAATTTTCACAGTAGCATATTCTTGAGAACCATTAAATGTAGAGAAACTACATTTTTTAAGGATAACTCTCCATAGTAAAAAATTGACTGTTGTTATGTGCCATGAAACGATAGAGTGCCGGAAGAGAATGCGTCTAATTCTAAATTTTGGGCTACTTAAGATTTTTAGAGAATTTTTTTATGATTTTCGCTGATTGTTGAAGACGAATAAAAATATGCCTGTCCCTTTCACAGCATTTTCTTGAATCTTGTATTGATGTCCGTCACCTTCTAGGGGAGGAGGATGGGATTTATATACAAAATCAGAAAGAATGAATTAAGTTGTAGATAAAAATGTCTTTGTTATAACATAAATTAATTCCCGCTGCTATTTAGATGTAAACTATGGAAATTGTGGTATCGTTTTCACCTTTTTTAATTTTTATATATTACAGTTTTTCAAAGACATATTTCCTTCGTTTTATTTATAACAAAACAGAATGAATGATTGGATGCCCAGTAAACATAAAATCAATAAACACCTTTTATGTTGATGCAAGATATGGAAATTGTGATATTTATTGAAAATCGTAGAACTGAATAACTAATTAAAAAAGTTAGTTTATCTAACTTCATTATTTAGTTCTTCAAAAACATTACACGTAGATTGCTTTATCTATAGTATAAATAGTTGCAAATAAATCAATTAATTTGTATCGTTCCTTATCATAGGACTTAAGACGCAATTTCGCAAAAGAAAAGTATTATTATCAATTAATCTATGGCGTCACGGAACATTCCATGTAGACCTCACACAACCTTTAGGTAATATGTGTTTATATATGTTTGTATGATGTCATGAAGAGAATAAATAAACATTGAATCCACACATTCCATTACAATACCCATTTCATTATTTTATATAGGATACAAAGGTGTCAAAAGGTGAATTCTCAATAAATGATCTATGAGAACTATTATTGCTTTTGGATCCAAAAATATTAATTTTGAAATGGAGCTAGAGTCAAAAATCGGTGGTATGAACAATAACACTCTCTGAAGCGTTGGCCAATCCTTCGATATCTAGCAATTGAGTCATTTGATAAGTCAGTCCCGAACATAAATGCCTTAAAGATTCCTGAATTTGATATCTCATTCCGCCACTCAATCTGTGGCTTAGTATTTATTTAGTTAAAAACTTTATGTAATATATTTTGTAGTTGAACAAGTCCTCCTACCAATTCTCTTCAGAGTTGAAACACATATTGTTGTAAAAAAGATAATAAAATGTGTATTTTCTCATTTCAGATATTTCTCAAAGGATCACAAAACGATAATAGCACATAAAAAGGAACGCTGTAAAATTGTAAATTTATAAATTGTATATTTTAAATTGCCACCCTTCATTCACTATGAAATTAACATTCATGAAAACTATCAAAAGCAGTCTATCTAAGTTTTGATGTAGACTTCTCTAACTATCACCTAAGATGTACGGTTAACAAGGAGATCTATTTTGGTTTATATAGAAACCTATAGTTGTTTCGATCTGGAACGTGTATATTGTTACTTATTGGAAATATCATCTATAAAAGTAACATACAAATAACTTACAAGCAAAACGTGTTCAACTCTCATTTGGGAGGGTGCAGGTCTATTAATAAATATTAATTATATATATATATATATATATATATATATATATATATATATATATATATATATCAAAACATCCCAATATTAAAACACACATCATCGTCAGAAATATTTTGTCGTTTATAATAGATTTGTGTACAAAGTGTACATTATTTTGATAAAGAAATGATATCATAACGAATATATGACCTTTCAAACGTTTACATGATCCTGTACTCGTATATTGATCAAGGTCAATTATATAAATTTATTTCATAATGAATGAAGAAAAGAGACAAAGTTTAAATGGTATAATTGTTATGAGTTTTATATTTTTATAATTAAAAGTAATTGTTTTAAATTTACTTAATACTGTTAGATTTATAAATATTTTCCAATAAATAATGACTTATCCGGCATGTCAAAAAAATAGAGTTTTTCAAATATACCATTTATTTCATAACATATTATATTCTAACAACGACATTTTTCTCTCTTATAGCAAGTTAGGTTTAAATGTTTAATAATTTATTCCATGTTAAGTTTTGAATTTTCTTAAATCGTTTGTCACACAGTTGAAGAAGAAAAAAACAGTTTAATCGTTTCGTTATCGCAGAGAAAAAATGCGGATTTTTTTTGTGGTAGTCCAATACCAGTATTGACAGGGTATGTGTCCCGGTCGATTTCTATACAGAACGTTGGTGAATTAACTCCTCCCCCAAAAAAATAAAATAATATGGGAGATGTTATTTCGAAACGTGAATTAATGAAGGATCCCCAAAAGAACACAAATATTTGTGTTAGTTATGGTAACCCTGAACAACAAAATGGAGGCCATTTCCTGCCCACAGAGGGAAATGTATTTTATTAGAATCGTTTTATTTTGTGACAAAAACTGGAAAAGTAAATAAAGTTCGCCTGTTATACGGTTTTCCCTATATGACAATGAGATTTGCAATACTTGATCATATAGAAATAACTTTTTTAAAAACAGCCACTGCCACTAGATATGTGTCTATGACAGAATTGTGCTCGTATCCGTTAAATGAGACTTCTGTTTTTGGACATCACAGGCCAGTTTCTGAACATCGGACATGTAAGATGTAACTTTAATCTTGACGCAGGACTGCAAGTTCTCATCAGTGAGGCGGGTGCGGTATTTGGACTTAACACTCCAAATGCATAGGTTTCATATTCTTATAGCTGTCAGGAAGAGCATTCCATGTCTCATAGACGAGTTTTTCGGTTGTTGGGAGGCTTTCAACTTTGCTTCATTTGTGACTTTGGACAAACTCGACCTTCTGGCGAGTAAGTCTTCAAGTTTAGCTGTCAAACTGTCTCGTAATATATTTGGCGCCAGTAACATGCACACTTATAGGTTAGGTAACTTTTTCGAGTTTGTGGTCACTACGTTTAAAGTAAAACAGTTGAAAATCATAAATTCAATTGCTTTTTAGATTGCAACCCCCCGGGCGTGCTGTTTTCGTGCTGTAAGAATCACCCCCCACGATTACAAGCTCCACTATTCGAGGTTTTAGATCATTTTTTAACAGCCCAAGTGGGTAATTAGTTCGATACCTGGGATCAGTCACTACAGCCTTTGCCATAAAGTATTTGATTTCAGTGGCACAGATGGGCGCCTAGCATGAGAGGATCAAAATAGGGTTTGTGACTTTGCTACAGAAAGCATTGGATCGAAACCTGCTTGCTTTCACTACATCTTGCATCAAGAAGCACTTTGTGCACAAACATTCCATCAGAGTGAATGGCAGTGATGATGATCGAGATGATGAACAAGATAACTGCTAAAGCATTGAAACCACCGTCAGTTCGTACATTGCTTGATGAAGTTGATAGTGAATATTCGATCTTCTGATTCACAACAAAATGCGCATGGCTGTCTAGAGGAGACGTTTG
>CP045890.1:19771368-19795246 GCA_013387185.1 Caligus rogercresseyi
GATATCATCTATAAAGATGCAATTCATATTGATAAATCAAGAATATTTTACAAAGGTACTACTATCGTTGATATCATGCAATTGGAAGCGGTATTATGTAGTTTTACGAATAATTTTCTATTAAACCTTTCCAAAAAGAAATCAAAGATTGTGTTGTTTTGGTGGCTATATTAACAAGTAATGAGGACAACAGAAAAATATAGCAAAACAGTTATTGGCAGACAGTTCCGATAATAACCCTCCGATGGATGTTTCTGAGCAGTAATAAGTAGAACTGAGACTACCAATTCATATTCGATGGGAATAATACACTCTTTTTAAAGTAGTTCACCCTATTAAGCCTTGCATATTTTGATTTTATTACCTCCGGCCGAAGGAGGTATTGTTTTCACTGGCGTTGTTTGTTTGTTTGTTTGTTGGTTTGTTTGTCAGCAGATAACTCAAAAAGTACGGAACGGATTCGGATGAAACTTTGTGGAGTTGTTGGAATGCCAAAAGGAACAAGTGATTTAATTTTGGCATCTCTGAGTGCAAATTAAGATGCAAAATGAGCTAAATACTAATAAATATTTCAAGTTAGCCTACTCTGCCAATAGATGTCGCTGTGCTGTGAAATCGGGTGCCGGGAGCGTCTTCCTCTCGGAATTCCGTCGAGGGGAACCTCCCCCGTCCCTCTACGCCGCCCCAGTCGTGAAAAATCCGCCTCGGAAGGCTCATAGGACCCCGTGACGGCGGAGGTTTGCACTCTCTGAGTGTATATATACCTCTAGTTTATCATGTTAAGCAAATCAAAATACTAACATGTTTTTAGTCTTATAATAGTGAGAAAATTTGAAAATCAGTCGCATCTTCATAGGTTCCGTTTGGATACCAATAAACAATGATATTATATTCGTTGGCGAATGAATTGAGGACTTTATTTTATAGTTGAATGATATCAACTCGTTTCCCTCCATCCATGATTGACTCCCCTTCCTCCAATGAATCTTGTTCGAGAAGATATCATTTGCTAATGATTTGTTGAACACATGGGTATGATTTACCAAAGCCATCAAGGCTATTGGGCTTGACTTTTTCCCCGATTTTTTTTTGGCTAAGTTGTCATCTGAAGAAGTCTTTTTTTGATTTTTTTCTTTTGACCATCTCTTTCGCTATTTCTTCACTCTGGTGTAATTTGTGTATTCGTGAAGCCCTTGCAAATTGCCTTGAGGTGTTGATAAAGGAATGATGAACGGTTATTGGCCGTTCATCATTTTACAAGAAATATAGTCTATTGTAGAGCGAGGAGACTTTTTTCTTCATTGAGAAAACATCCCACTTAATTCTTGGGCATCCATATTATGTTGGCGGGTGGAGGTAGATTCTTCAGTAAATTTCTTCGTCATATCAATCTATAAAAACTTATTCTACTGTGTCTCTAAATAGAAAAAATGAATTTATAAATTTGGATACGAATACTTCAAAATATCGGTTGATATCGGTTTAGGTGGTGGTCTCTCCTTATTGGGAAAGATTTTACCTAGAATATATCGTGATGTTTTAAAAGATGTTTTAACAAATCCTGACCTGGAATGGAGGAGTTTTATTTTTGAGGCAGACGTTTTTAAATTTCTTATGTTCGGTACTACTCTCTCGAATGATATCGTCACTATTTTTTCGAGAGAATGGGGGCTGCCCAAAGAATTATATGGACTTTAGCTCCATGTTTTGATTCAATGGGAACGATCGATGTCATACGGCAGAGTCATAAGAAACCTCCTTTTTTTAGGGGTCTGAAGTCTCCAAAAGAGCTAGAAAAGATTGCAATTGAGGAAGATATTTTGACCTATCATGATCTGGGCAGAGAATCTGTCTTTCATACAGGGAGATTTATCTTCCCTCTGCGCAGAAATGCGGTTAATCATCTACTTCTCACGCCATGGGTTTTTAAATTGTCAGCAGTAGCTATTGATCTCTCTGAGGTAAGAAAAAAATAGAGAACTATATTGATGTCCTTGGTCTTCCTGCATCTTGGGGTGGGGTTGTTGCTCGTTCACTGCTAGGAATTAATGATGGTCGTAAATTCACAGCCAAGTTTCAGATTTCGGCAAACCTCATTAAGTTTTATCGGCCCTGTAAGGATTGTGGGAAAACTTTTAATACTATTGTTCATGCGTTTATTGATTGCCCTGTCTTGAGCGTGATTAAATATTTTTTACTTATAAATCAAGAGTTCTTAAAAGATTTTAGACCTTCTTTTATCAAAGCAGTTTTTCTTTTTGGTGTACCATCTTTCTTGAAGGGTACTTCAAGTGAAGGGAAAGCTCTATCTGTCGCCATTGCCAACCTCAAAGCTTATATTGGCCAATGCATAACAACGGATCGATGTGTCAATGTTATTGATATGAGATCAATAATCATATCGGCTGCAGCGAGGTATGCTGCCCTCTCCCTAAGGATTCCCAAGGTCCAGGACAATCTATGGAACTTCGCGTATGAAATCATAAAGTACTATCCCTCCTCATCAGCCCGACACTCCAGAATGCTAAAACGTATAATAAGTTATTATAACGAAAACACTAAGGACACGGAGAACTAATAGCTTATGGACTTTTAATCGGATTATTATCTTCGTTTTTAATTATGTATGCGTATTATCTGTCTTTGTTATTAATTTAGTATTTTAATTCGTTACATCATTGTTACAGAATTCATTAGGGTACGAATTTTAGGTCTTTAAATGGGAAACTAATTATAAACTAGAATGTTTATTTATGTTTTATTGTAAAAACACAATTTTCCTATTTTACTATTTATTTAAGTATGTTACTTTTGTCACTTAGATAAATAAAGGCCTTGCTGATGAGAAAAAAAAATATCGGTTGATAAGATTTATCTTAGATGAAGAGATAGAATTGCTAAATCCAGAGGGATATTTGTGCCGAAGGAATCTTTGGTAGAGTTTATTAGCTGCAGAGGCGTCTCTAAAGTCTTTTTCTTTATGTTAGTAACTTATATCTATAAGATCAGCCAAATGATCAAACTGATTAAAAAGTATATATGGAGTAAATAGCGTCAAAAGGAGATATTCATACAAAGTATAATATAAGATTTTTCTTCTTCTTCTAAGATTTATGTCAATTGCTTCATCATAAATCAAAACATTTACAATGATAATAGTGCGTGATGATGAAATTATTTATTTTTGCATAGAAAATTATAACGGCTAGTTCACTATAAAAACTGGCGCTAAAGAGTAGAAACTAATTACAAAGGTTAACAATACGATTAAATTTGATTGACATTTATACAATTAGACTAAAAACTGATAAAAACAGAATCACAACAAAAGCAAAAAAAACTAATGAAAGAAAATATGATGAAACAATACAGATATCTTCTAACTTAAGTGTTAAAGTAAAGTACGCATGCATATATAAAATACTTCCTTTTTTCCCAAAAGGAATTGGCCAAAAACTTAGTTCTTCTTTAGTCCGTAAGGGGCGCTTTTATGCTAGAGGTCTTTGAAAATAATAACAGTCCTTTTATTATTTATATTTGGAGACGTTTTTTATCTTGTAGTGATTTTATATATTTCAAATCATCAAATTTAACCCCTTTAAACCGGTTTGAAATAGGACTGTGACGTAATTTCATGGACAACGACATCTAACGTTAAAGGAAATTACCAAAATTTTGGCCAATTTTTTTTGGTTTACTTTTTCCTTGCATGCACCACTTTACTTTAACTAGTAATACTAGTATTACTAGTAATATAACAAATATACTATAATGTTTATTTATGTATTTTATTTGCGCAACTGTCCTGTGAGTTTTTATTTCATTTTCATTGTCTACTTTGTTTTTAGTGTATATTTTTACGCTTGTATTGTAGAAAGAAATAAAAACAATTAACCTGAAAAAAAAATAGGATTTAGTAGTTTGAAATGCCCTTATTCGTCTAATAAGAATATTTAGTATTGATGCTTAATCGAAGCAAATCACGTGTTTTATATATTATTTTTGGAAATACAAACACTTTTAAGTCATGTGAAGACCAAGGTCTGTATAATATTATACAGACCTTGGTGAAGACCATAGAGATATAAGATATCTTTATATCTCTATGGTGAAGACTGTAGAGGTTGAGAGACTGAAGTGACAACAAAGTATCGACATTTTCTTATTATCGCAGTAGTGCTTTAATCGTCAGGCTGTGCAAATGTAATTCAGCTGAACATTTTTATCCTCTTGTCATCATCGTTTGCTGTCCTCCTGTGGCGAAATCTTGTTTGTTTTGTCAACTCTCCCTCGTCTCCCCTAGCACTGTGTCAAATACCCAGATCATCTCCTCCTTTATTTGCGACTCGGAGTGATGATTGAGGTAACAGTGAACGATCGTCTCGGGAAGAAGGTTCGCGTCAAGTGTAACGAGGAAGACACTGTGGGAGACCTCAAGAAACTTATCGCCGCACAAACGGGAACGCGTTGGGAGAAGATCGTTCTAAAGAAGTGGTACACGATCTACAAGGATCACATCACCCTCATGGACTACGAGATCCACGATGGAATGAATTTAGAGCTCTACTACCAGTAAAACAAACAAACAAAGAAACAAACCAATCTTCCTCAACATGTCTGACTTCACCGTGATCGAGTATTTTGGGGAGCGTGAGGGTCACAACTGCGGATATTGCTCCGGGGACACCTCCAACATCTCCCATGGGATGATGGCGTACGTCCTCCATCCAGAGGACTATAAGGACCTCATTGATCGAGGATGGAGGCGCTCAGGGAAGTATGTCTACAAGCCCACCTACGGAAAGTCCTGCTGCGCCCAATACACCATCCGCTCACACGCCCGGAGCTTCGCACCCACTAAGTCACAAAAGAAAGTCCTTAAAAAGTTCATGGCATATCTACGAAACGGAAAGCGACCCCCTACCTCCTCCATGGAATCCAACGAGGAATCCTCCACTCATCCTTCCGTCAACGACTCTGCCTTGCACTCCTCTCACACCTCTAAGACCCCAACTAAGGCCTCCCTAGGCCCTGATCCCAACAGACCCCTCCCCCAAAAGGCCAAGGACATACGGATCCTCAACAAGCTCTCGAAGAAGGCTAGTACGTCTCTTCCTAAGCCCACTTCTTCAAGCACACAAAATAGTGGAGTCAAGTCACTGGAGGACTTTATCCACGAAATCCAGAGCATTCCCAATCCTGCTCACACCTTTAGCACTCGCCTCGTGGCCGCCTACAACCACGACTCCGCCTTTAAGTCCTCCCTCCCGGAGTCCTACGAGGTATTCCGTAAATACCAAATGAACATTCACCACGACCCCCCTGATGCCTGCACCATGAATCATATGTGTCGCTTCCTTTGTCAGTCCTCCTTGGTGATCAATGAGGGCTATGGGGCCTATCATCTTCAGTATCTCTGGACGGAAAAATATTTTGCGTGGGGGTCGTGGACATTCTCCCGGATGCAGTGAGCTCCGTCTATCTCTACTATGACCCCGAGTACAGCTTCCTCTCACCAGGGACCTTATCGGCTCTATGGGAATTGGGGTTAATTCGGTCCGGAGGCTTTCATGCCTCGAATGAGATCAGCTTCTACTACATGGGCTTCTACATACACACCTGCCCAAAGATGCGCTACAAGGGCCGCTTCTCGGGTTCGCAGCTCCTCTGCCTAGAAACTCATACCTGGTTTCCCCTTGAGGACAGTCTGCCCCGGCTGGAGATCTCCAAGTACTCCCGCTTCAACCCGGATCCGGAGGCAGTGGATGAGGATCTACCGGGAGATCTGGGGAAAATGTTGGTTCTGTTCCGAGGGGAGGCCATGACGATGAGAACCATTCTGGATAGAAAGTTCATTCAGCGGAACGGGGATGCGGCTGAGTATGCTAAGCTGGTTGGAAGTAAGCTCATGAAGAGAATGCTTCTCTATCGAGAATCGGATCGAGACGATGAGGCTACTTCCTAAGAAGGTTTCAATAAATAAAACGCTCATGCTTGACAAACAACACCTTCACTCTTATTTTTATTAATCCTTAAATATGGGACAAAAAAGAATATAGATATGATATTTAGCTTCCAAGTTTTCATTTACGGGCAGTTTCGTAGTGTTCATTAAACCAGTTGACGGACTCTTGAATGGCTTCCTCTATGGGAGTGAAGCTAAAGTCCGGCAAGTATTTTCGGAGCTTGCCATTGCTTGCTGTTTTCTTGAATTGTCCATCTGCCTTCTCCGTGAGGTACTTTACTTCTCCTTCGAAGCCGCTGGCTTTAAGTATGAGCTCGGCCACGCCGCCGATTGAGATTTCGTCCTTCTCGTCCACGGAGAGGACAATGGGCTCCACTTGCTCATAGTCCCTTGCCACCCATATGATGAGCTTGGCTAGATCCAGAGAGTAGATGAATTGACGCAGGGGCTTCCCTGTGCCTTGTATCTCGAAGCGGGTATTGTTCTTCTTGGCTAGATAGGCTTTGTGAATGAGTCCTGAATGGGGGAGGAAAATAACAGGGCTAGAATATGTTCAAAACGGATTGCTGGACTCAGTTTCTGTGATCAAACGTCCTTAAAAGCAAAAATATATCTGAACTGTATAAAAGAACCTACTCATATTAGAATGACATTTATCTTTCATATTAGTATTAAATACATAGGATTATATGTACGAAATTTTATCTCATATACATATATATATATAGTCCAAATCTTTACTCAAGGTGTTAAAACAAATACAATCGGCCCTCGCTACTTCGCCCCTCGACATCTCACAGTTCTTTTACTACGCGACGACGGCTTGGCTCCCCTTTTTTCACGGCAAAACGTCCCCATATGAACTCAATGGCAGAATTTATTCAATATATATCAACATCGCGACCCTCATATATATCGCGGTGGTCGTGTAGTGGATCCGGGCCGTTACGACATTGCGAGGGACGACTGTATTATTTCTTTGAAAATGTAAAAAATCTGGATGTTAACATGAATGTATTTTTTTCTTTCATTTCTTTCATATATTTTACTTATATATATTTAATGGAAAAATTAGTTATAAGTATATATGACTATCCCTAATCAAATATAATTAATAAGGGGGAAAACATCTACAGTTGCTCAAAATATTTGAAAAATGTTCAAGACTCCCTACAGCCTTCACAGTAATCTTTTTGGAGATTACGACTTATAGTGACAATGCATTTTTATCAGGCTTGTGAGCGTTTAGCTTTTTTTGCGTTCAGCGTTCAAAAAAAAATTAGCGTTCCGTTCAATGTTTTTGCGTTCAGTGTTCCGTTAGCGTTCAGCGTTCAAATATTTAAAAATAATTTCCCTTCCCAAAAAAGTACTGCGTAGTGATGACGTTTTTTTAAAGAAAGAATTTCCAAAAAAAGTACTGCGTTGTGATGACGTTTTTTCCAAAAAATTCCAAGAAATGTTTGGAAAAATTGAACGCTGTACGCAGAACTCTTTTTTTGGCGTTCAGCGTTCAAAAAAAAGTTGCGTTCCGTTCATTGAACGTGCGTTCAATTTTGCGTTCCGTTCACAAGCCTGATTTTTATGAATTAGCTTAATGTAGGTATAATTATACTTTTGTTTTAATACATCTATGTATATAATAAAGAACTGTATTTAAGAAGCAAAAAAAATGTAATTTATGGATTTAAAAGGGTATCGTGATTAAACAATTATGACCAATAGACATTCTTCCTTTCATTTAGAAAAATCTTTTCCGATGTTGAATCCCCATTATAAAAGGGATTATGAAAGGTTTAACCATAAAAACAATAGCTACGCCTCTAATAAATACGCCATAAAAATAACATAGTTCATGTGTTGATCATAGCTCGCCTTGAGTATGACAGAGCCCTTTTAAGAGCCAATAATGACACCATTTATCAGTCTTAAATACTTTTAAAAATGAATTGATAATCCAATTACCGTGAAGTAAGAAAACAACAGAGTTCACTGTTATTGCGTATCAAAATACAGTCAAATCTGTGATATCAGTTACCTGTCTATAGCAAATAATATAAACCTTTTTGATTTCTATGAATAAACGTACGGACTACTAACGTTACACTGGATATTCCTGGCATAACGACTGTACATAATAAGTGATATGCGTTAATAATTTCATTCATAAGTTGGCAAACAATGAAAATACTTCGATAAATAATCCTTTAAATCCTTCTTTTGTCAAGAAAAAAACCCCTCAAATTCGATGAAAAAAGAAATAAAGGCCAGAAAATACTCTACTCAATTCATATAAAGCTTCTTTATAAAAATGCTGGCCTCTGACGCGGAGTATTATTTTCTATAGAGAATACCTGGAATAACGTGACTCTCCGATAGGTTGTAGTTATCATATGGCCCAAAGACGTTACAAGGTATGATGGAGGTGTACTTCCGGCCATGTTGTTGAGCATAGCCACGGTTGAGAACATCAATCATTCTCTTGGCGTAGCTATAGCCAAAGTTACTGTCATGAGGAGGACCATTATGGATCTATAAATAAAAAAATATCCAATGCACTAATAGGGAATATTCCATGGGAATAATCAACTTCTTTCAATAAGTTACATTAGATGAATGGGAATACCTTTAACGCAATTATTATCATTTTTATATGGATGCAATTCCATGGAACTATCTAAACAAAATTCTTGAGTAAGCCCATTTGTGGCTAAGATATATATATTTTTTTTGCCTATATGTTCGATAGAATTGCATCCAACAGGATATAAATAAGCATTATAGCATTAAATTAGTCTATCGAACCTAGGATCTTATTTATGAGGTAGACCAAAATTGACCATCCCCTCTCGGGATTCGAACCTGCGCCCCCAACATTGAGAGTTGAACACGCCTTAGTACGCACGGCTATCGAGCTCCCTTAGATATTTTTAATGTTGAGGTCGGGTTCTCTTCCAAAGAAGGTAAATTATTTTGATCAACCTCATTGGGAAGAACATTATGGTAAACTATACATTTTTATAGAGTAGTTTCGTCAAAATTGTGTGAATAGGAAATATTAAATACTCATGTTGGGAAGTACTATTATATAGGTAGAATATTGGATAAATTTTATAGTTAATTACCATGGTCTCATCAATGGGATAAGATGTCTTATCCGGAAAGATGCAAGTCGAGAGACAGGACACGACTTTATTCACTCCAAACTCATGGCAAGTTGAGAGAATGTTTTCATTCATGGCCATATTCAGTCGGAAAAAGTCCAAGTTGGCCTTCATGTTTGCAAATAAGCCTCCAACTTTGGCTGCTAAATGAATTACATGCGTTGGCTTATGTTTCATGAATATAGCACGGGTTGCATTGGGATCGGAGAGATCTCCATCCTTGGAACCAAGGAAGATCCATGTCTCGTCGGGCTGTGATCCATTGTTTTCAATGACGCTCCGGATACCTTGGCCAACGAGGCCACTTCCACCAGTCACGAGGATAACCTAAAGAACAGAGATAGGCAGATTTGTTAAAATGTTGTATGTTAAAGTTAAAAATTGAAGAGTATTTTTATTCTTTATAAGGACCTTTTTCGTCATGTTGTAAGATAGATGTCTAAGCTATACACAGGGTTCAATAATTTACTAATTAAATATTATTAGTAACAACTGTCACAGGTAATTCATTATGATCATAACGTGGAGGGTGAACGAAGTGGATAACACGTCAACTGAAGTTTAAATTAGAGAAGATTTGTTTGTTATTGAGTAGGTTGAGTGAGCTTTGTAAAGGGAAATGTTCCGTTTTTATTTTTTGCAATTGCGATCAAAATATGTATAACCAATGATACTAAAACTGTTTTAGTATTCATTGGTATAACGTATACTATATTAGGATAAATACATTATAGCTCCAAATCTACAATTATGGACAAAGAAAAAAATATGAAGCCTTTTTGTACTAAAAGCATTCATATAATTTTAGACTAAATAACATAATTATTAACCTTTTACATATTCTAGCTTGAGTTTTGACGTTTAGTAAATTATTTGTCAAACGCAATTAAAAAAACATGCAAATTATTGCAATCCACAGTGTCATTGTAAATTAAATTTAGATATTTTTGATTTGTAAGCCTTTTGCATGTAACTAAAAATACTTATTACCTCCGCCGAAGGAGGTATTGTTTTCACTGGCGTTGGTTTGTGGGTTGGTTTGTTTGTCAGCAGGATATCTCAAAAAGTACGGAACAGATTCGAATGAAACTTTGTGGAGTTGTTGGATATGCCAAAAGGAACAAGTAAGTAAATTTTGGCATCTCTGAGGGCAGAATTAAGATGCAAAACGAGCTAAATACTAATAATTTTTTAGTTAGCCTACTCTGGCAATAGATGTGCTGTATTGTAAAATCGGGTGCCGGGAGCGTCTTCCTCTCGGAATTCCGTCGAGGGGAACCCTCCCCCGTTCCTCTACGCCGCCCCAGCCGTGAAAAATCCGCTCGGAAGGCTCATAAGGACCCCTTGACGGCGGAGGTTTGCACTCTCTGAGTGTATATATGCCTCTAGTTTGTATGTTTTTGTATATATTGTTATAATTTAACCAATATTAATGAAAATAGATTTTTGTTTGAAATATGTTTTATTATAATTTTTAAATGCTAAAACAAAAGGCCCTGTTAGTTGTAAAAGAAGCTCTATAAAACATGAAGTGGTAACTTAAAGGGCTTCGTTCTTTTTATCTGGGTAGCGGACTTAAAGTAGGGCATATGATGAAAGAAAATTAATGTTTATAATAAACAGCTTATATATATATAAATTATTCGTGTGATTTTCTTCTTTTTACGATGTTGAAAGACCCAGCCTTCAGGAATACAAATGGAAAAAATGGCAATGAAAACCCAATGATAACTTTTTAAGAAACTGATTTTAAAATGAAAGTCACTTGCGATGACATCACAGAAATTATTCGTGTTTTTATTTTATTTTACGATGATTAAATACTCAGCCGTAGGTATAGAAACGGAAAAAAATGGCAATGAATACCCAATGTCAACTTTTACAGAAACTGATTTTAAAAAGAAAAGTCACTTGCAATGACATCACTGAAATTATTGTGTGATTTTTTTATTTTTACGATGATTAAATACTCAGCCGTAAGGTATGAAAATGGAAAAAAATGGCAATGATACCCAATGTCAACTTTTTAAGGAACTGATTTTAATATGAAAAGTCATATGTGATGATTTCACTGAAATTATTAGTGTGATTTCTTCTTTGCGCGATGTTTAAATACCAGCCGTATGGAATACAAAACGGAAAAAATGGCAATGAAGACCCAATGACAACTGTTGAAGGAACTGATTTTAATATGAAATGTCACATGTGAGACATCACTGAAATTATTATTATAATATATATATATGTATATATAAACCTATATAATATATAAAAGATTGATTATATATATATATATATTATATATATATATAATATCCCTTTCTATATACCTTATTTTATATATATATCAGGCTTGTGAGCGTTCAGCTTTTTTTGCGTTCAGCGTTCAAAAAAAATTCCGTTAGCGTTTCCGTTCAATGTTTTTGCGTTCAGCGTTCGATAGCGTTCAGCGTTCAAATATTTAAAAAATACTGCGTAGTGTGAGCCGTTTTTTATAAAGAATTTCAAAAAAGTACTGCGTAGTGAGACGTTGTTTTTTTTTTAGAAAGAATTTCAAAAAAAGTACTGCGTTAGTGATGACGTTTTTTTTTTAGAAAAGAATTTCCAAAAAAAGTACTGCGTAGTGATGACGTTTGTTTTTTTTGTAGAAAATAATTCCCAAAAAATACGTGTTTTTTTTAAAAAAGAATTTCCAAAAAAAGTACTGCGTAGTGATGACGTTTTTCAAAAAAAGTCCCAAGAAATGTTTGGAAAAAATGAACGCTGACGCAAAACTCTATTTTTTGCGTTCAACGTTCAGCGTTAAAAAAAGTAGCGTTCCGTTCATTGAACGTGCGTTCAGCTGAACGCCGTTCAATTTTGCGTTCCGTTCAAAAGCTGATATATATATATACTAGCGAATGTTACCCGGCGCTGCCGGGATTTTACAACTTGACAATAGTCTGGATGGAAAAAAAAATACACCAATAATTTTAGTGATGTTATCGCGTGTGATTTTTCATATTAAAATAAATTCTTTTAAAAAGTCGTCATAGCGTCTTCATTGCCATTTTTTCCGTTTGTATTCCTTATTTTATCGTAAAGACAATAAGTTCCTCAAAGCCCTAAAGCCCCGCATGAAGATTGAGGCTTTTAGGATTGAAACCCACCGCCAACCCTAATTAGGAATGAGAGGAACCTAAATTACAATATTATACACCCCAAGCCCTGGGTCCCGCCTGCTGATATAGGCATTTATTTAGGGTTGAAACCCACCGCCAACTCTGGTTAGGTATAAAAGGAGTCCTTACTTTCAATATCATACACCCCAAGCCCTCGGGTCCGCCTGTTGATATAGGCTTTTATTTAGGGTTGAAACCCACCGCCAACTCTGGTTAGGTAGTAAAAGGAGTCGTTACTTTCAATCTAATACACCCAAAACACTCGGGTCCTGCCTGCTGATATAGGCTTTTATTAGGGTTGAACCCCACACCAACACTGGTTAGGTATAAAAGGAGTCCTTACTTTCAATCTCATACACCCCAAGCCCTCGGGTCCCGCCTGCTGATATCAGTTTTATTTAGGGTTGAAACCCACCGCCAACTCTGGTTAGGTATAAAAAGGGAGTCCTTACTTTCAAATCATTCACCCCAAGCTTCGGGTCCCGCCTGCTGATATAGGCTTTTATTTAGGGTTGAAACCCACCGCCAACCCTAATTACAAAGAGAGAAACCCTAATTTACAATATTATACACCCCAAGCCCTCGGGTTCCGCTTGAATATAGGGTATATTAGTGTTGATACCTACCGCCAAACCTATTAGGGACCCTATTTTTCATTCAAATTCAGCCCAAGTCCTCGTGTCCACCTGTCGATTTAGTCTATTTTGGGTGTCGAAACCTTTATTAGGTATGAGAGGGACCCTATTAATATTTGTAAATTTTTACCTAAGCCTGACCTATTTATCACTCTCATTCAACCCTAAAAAGCCTCAATCGACATGCAGGGCCCGAGGGCTTGGGTTGAATAATTAAACGTATGCCTCTCATATGTCAAAAGTCTTTTATTAGTCTTTGAATTCGCCGACTTTATTATGTTAGTTCTATGTGCTCACTTTATAATATTGCAAAAACATATATGGTATTGTTTACGAATGCTCAAAAAAGTAGTATATTACTCAATGTAGTATATACTTTGAGAAATAATAAACTAATATTAAAAAATATTACTAAGCAGTTAAAAAGTAGTAATACATATACTTTCAAATAATATTCGACCCACACTGTATACTATATATATATATATATAAATATTAGGGGTGTTCTTATTTTTCAAATGTTTGAAATGTTAGCAACATTGTGGATTTTCTGTTTCTGGTGATAAAAGAAAACAACATACAAAGTTTGAACAAAATCGGTCAACATTACGGGGTTGCTCAACGAGGGCAAAGTTTTAAAAATTTAGTAAAATATAGTTATCCGCCAATTTCTTGAAATTGGGGGCGTTACAGACTTCAATAATAATTTATAATTTAAAGGAAATTAATTTACTACCAGACGTATTTTTGATATTTTTACTAAAACATGAAGAAAAAATGGAGGGCTGGGATGATTTAATACCGACTTGACATAGAAAGAGAAAAAACTGAAAACATAGAGACATCTCTCTGGCCTCTCTTTTATTATAGTATTAAGCCTCACAAACCTCTCCCTTTTTCATAACAGATTTTTTTACGAATTATTTTTATTATTTATTACATTTATTACAAATAATTCAATACTTTTGAAGCGTTGTTTCTTTTATCTTCTAGATGAATTATGGAGGGGCGGCCTTACTGTCTTCTTCCTTCACTTTCGTCGTCAAATCGGCCATAAAATGCTAAGAGAATTAGTAAGCTTTGAAAGGAAGCCTAGAGAGCCTTCGTGACGAGGGAGGCATTGAACTACTTACCATAAGACAAGTCAGTCCCGAAAAAGAGCGATGGAGTTCCTCTCGTCCAGGAATCCTGTCGAATAAGTGACTCCAGTCACAGGGCGGAACTCCGTATCAAGGTTCCTCCTCTAGAGTTAAATAACTCAAACTGTTTAATGTAACACATAATATAATAACAGCTTCGTTATGAAAAAGGGAGAGGTTTGTGAGGTTTAATACTATATTAAAAGAAGAGGCCAGAGAGATGTCTCTATGTTTTTAGTTTTTTTCTTTTCTATGTCAAGTCGGTATGAAATCATCCACAGCCAAATGGAGTGTGTAATGTTAGCATATTTCATAGCTTTTTTGTATCAATTAACTTCACTCGCCTGTAGAAGATGACTGTTCACTTCAGAGTACAAAGAGTATTTTAAGTTTAATGATAAATCCAAAAATGACCTTGGTTGCATTCTATCAATCAGAATTCAGTACAATCTGAGTTTACATCATATGATTCAGAGTCTGTATTGACCTATAAAAATTGATTATGAAAAAAATAAATAATAATGTGTTTTTAGATTTGTGTCAAGGTATCTCTCAAAATTTTACTTTGTCTCTGACGCATTTATAATTCATTATTTTCGTCATTTGTACGCGAGATATGTTTTTTTAAATGTACATATAACTCTCCACTATTAAATTGACATGATTTAGTATACCAAAATATTAAAGCTGGTATACCAAGCTTTCATTTGATATGTTTGGTGCACTAAAAATTGCTATACTTTAAGAGAAATAAGCAAATACATTTTTGCACGTACTTTCCCCAAAAAATTATCTTTTGATATGAGAATATCAATTACCGCTTGGTAACCACTGTTACCTAGATAGAAAGAAAAAGAAAAAAGGAGAAGCGAGAGAAGTGAAGCAAAATACTCTCATTTTCATTTCCAATTACTTTCTTGCTGAACCACCTCATTATATGTATAGGGTATTAATAAGATAAAACAAACAATAAAAATTAATTGAATATTATAACATCAAATATGAAAAAATCCAAACATATTTGTTAACAAACCTTACATATAGCAAAAGAAATAAATAAAAAACTATATAAACTTCCAATTTCTTGAATTTCCGTAAAGTTAATAAATAAATTTTCCATTGGAAGGGAATGCTTTTTATTATTCCTTCTTCTATTCTTTCATCAACCATGTTAAAAAAACATCGCCTTTTTCTTATTTATATCTAAATCTATGCTTGTAGAAACTGCATCATAATTTATAGCTTAATAAACTAAGGCTAGAAGTTTTAACAATCTTATGTTTGTAAAAATATCTACAACCCATTTGTATGAGTTTAAGTTAAAAAAATACTTTATCTCCTTGTAAACATTTATTCTTAAGAGCAATTTCTTGGTTTTTATGGACATCCGCCATTGATTGATAATAATTAATTATACTAAATTTGAATTAATATCCTATCCTACATATAAGCTTAATTCACACCAAAGTATGGTTTTTGCTACTAATTGTTTAGTCGTTGAACATTATTTAAATGATATCTCCAACTAGAGGCATATATACACTCAGAGAGTGCAAACCTCCGCCGTCACGGGTCCTTATGAGCCTTCCGAGGTGGATTTTTCACGACTGGGGCGGCGGTAGAGGGACGGGGGAGGGTTCCCCTTGACGGAAATTCCGAGAGGAAGACGCTCCCGGCACCAATTTCACAGCACAGCGACTCTATGGCAGAGTAGGCTAACTTTAAATATTTATTAGTATTTAGCTCATTTTGCATCTTAATTCGCACTCAGAGATGCCAAAAACACGTAAGAGCATGAAAATGAGTACCAGCCTTGATTATTTAAGATTTTTTAAAGAATGAATGGTTCATATATCACTAATTTTAAAGCCGAATATATAAGAGAAAACATTCTTTTTGCATAACAGCGCATGAAAATAAATGTCAAGTGGAAGGACATGTCAATAAGCGCCGCATTGAGGAACTGCAGGCCTATACTGCTCAAAACCTTTCAGATAACAAGTTAACCTTTACACGCCAACGTCCCATTTTGGGAAACATACTTTTGAAGTGTTCTGCATCGCGTTCATATTCAATAAAAAAACAAAATTGAATGAGTTTATCAAAATAGTTATAAAATGTGATACTACCAGTTTTTAACCCTATTTTTCTTATCAAAAGATAAGTCCAAAACTTGATAAGCTCGGGTTTTTCAAAGCACTCAAACTAGTATTATAATTAGTTTTTCGTTTATTTACAAATAAAATATTTTGTTTCTAAGCCTTAATTTATAAAATTCGAAAACAAGCGGCAAAGCGATACAAAACGTCTCATCTAGACAGCCATCGCATTTTGTTGTGAATCAGAAGATCGGAATATTCACTATCAACTTCATCAAGCAATGTACGAAACTGACGGTGGTTCAATGCTTTAGCAGTTATCTTGTTCATCATCTCGATCATCATCACTGCCATTCACTCTGATGGGAATGTTTGTGCACAAAGTGCTTCTTAATGCAAGATGTAGTGAAAAGCAAGCAGGTTCGATCCAATGCTTTCTGTACAAACCCTATTTTGATCCTCTCATGCTAGGTGCCCCATCTGTGGCCACTGAAATCAAATACTTAATGGCAAAGGCTGTAGTGAGCTGATCCCAGGTTAGAACTAATTACCCACTTGGGCTGTTAAAAATGATCTAAAACCTCGAATAGTGGAGCTTGTAATCGTGGGGGGTGATTCTTACAGCACGAAAACAGCACGCCCGGGGGGTTGCAATCTAAAAAGCAATTGAATTTATGATTTTCAACTGTTTTACTTTAAAACGTAGTGACAACAAACTCGAAAAAAAGTTACCTAACCTATAAGTGTGTATGTTACTGGCGCCAAATATATTACGAGACAAGTTTGACAGCTAAACTTGAAGACTTAACTCGCCAGAAGGTCGAGTTTGTCCAAAGTCACAAATGAAGCAAAGTTGAAAGCCTCCCAACAACCGAAAAACTCGTCTATGAGCATGGAATGCTCTTCCTGACAGCTATAAGAATATGAAACCTATGCATTTGTAGTGTTAAGTCCAAATACCGCACCCGCCTCACTGATGAGAACTTGCAGTCCTGCGTCAAGATTAAAGTTACATCTTACATGTCCGATGTTCAGAAACTGGCCTGTGATGTCCAAAAACAGAAGTCTCATTTAACGGATACGAGCACAATTCTGTCATAGACACATATCTAGTGGCAAGTGGCTGTTTTTGTAAAAAGTTATTTCTATATGATCAAGTATTGCAAATCTCATTGTCATATAGGAAAACCGTATAACAGGCGAACTTTAATTTACTTTTCCAGTTTTGTCACAAAATAAACGATTCTAATAAAATACATTTCACCTGTGGGCAGGAAATGGCCTCCATTTTGTTGTTCAGGGTACCATAACTAACACAAATATTTGTGTTCTTTTGGGGATCCTTCATTAATTCACGTTTCGAAATAACATCTCCCATATTATTTTTTTTTTTTGGGGGAGGAGTTAATTCACCAACGTTCTGTATAGAAATCGACCGGGACACATACCCTGTCAATTACTGGTATTGGACTACCACAAAAAAAATCCGCATTTTTCTCTGCGATAACGAAACGATTAAACTGTTTTTTCTTCTTCAACTTGTGACAAACGATTTAAGAAAATCAAAACTTAACATAGAATAAATTATTAAACATTTAAACCTAACTTGCTATAAGAGAGAAAATTTTCGTTGTTAGAATAGTAATATGTTATGAAATAAATGGTATATTTGAAAAAACTCTATTTTTTTGACATGTAAGGATAAGTCATTATTTATTTGAAAACTTATTTATAAATCTTAACAGTATTAAGTAAATTTAAAACAATTTTTTTAATTTAAAAAATATAAAACTCATAACAATTATACCATTAACTTTGTCTCTTTTCTTCATTCATTATGAAATAATTTATATAATTGACCTGATCAATACGAGTACAGGATCATGTAAACGTTTGAAAGGTCATATATTCGTTATGATATCATTTCTTTATCAAAATAATGTACACTTTGTACACAAATCTATTATAAACGACAAAATATTTCTGACGATGATGTGTGTTTTAATATTGGGATGTTTGATATATATATATATATAATTATAGGTATATAAATTAATATTTATTAATAGACCTGCACCCTCCCAAATGAGATTGAACACGTTTGCTTGTAAGTTATTTGTATTGTTACTTTATAGATGATATTTCCAATAAGTAACAAATATACACGTTCCAGATCGAAACAACTATAGGTTTCTATATAACCAAAATAGATCTCCTTGTTAACCGTACATCTTAGGTGATAGTTAGAGAAGTCTACTTGTAAGATTAGAAGAACTTACAATATACATTTAGAGGACACTTGAAGGAAGCCGTGAAATGGGATATTAATTTCTCTTACTTTGGTTTTCCTAAATAATTTAATCAAATATATAATGATTGGTAGAATTGACATTATGATGTATGACATCACTTGACGCTGTTGAGGCAGCAATAGAAAGATAAGATTTATTTTTTGGATATATGAATCCAATATTAATAAAAAAATAAACTAGAGGCATGTATATACTCAGAGAGTGCAAACCTCCGCCGTCAAGGGGTCCTTATGAGCCTTCCGACGGATTTTTCACGACTGGGGCGCGTAGATGGACGGGGGAGGGTTCCCTCGACGAAAATTCCGAGAGGAAGACGCTTTCGGCACCCGATTTCAAAGAGGAGAGCACAGCACAGCGACATCTATTGGCAGTAGGCTAACTTGAAATATTTATAGTATTTAGCTCATTTTGCATCTTTTCTGCACTCAGAGATGCCAAAATTTAATCATTTGTTTCTTTTGGCATTTCCCCAACTCCACAAGTTTCATCCGAATCCGTTCCGTACTTTTGAGTTATCTTGCTGACAAACAAACCAACCAACCGACAAACCAACGCCAGTGAAAACAATACTCTCTTTCGCGAAGGTAAAAAGAAACTTAACATCTTACAGGAAGGAAAGATGATCTTATATTTGACGATAATTAGATCCAAACTCTGACCATAAAACATTGTAGAAAACAATTATGTTTCTTTTGAGTTTGTGAGAGCTCTCATCAAAGTATATTAAGAGGTCAAATTTCTCTTGTTTTTTTAAATTATGAACATCAGCTTAGAGATAAGGATTTTATTCAAGGTAATACAAACGTCCTTCTTCATAGGTCATGCCATTAGTGATTCCCAAGATATTAGTAAAAATACAAGAAAGCAACTCCTCCATTCGCCGAAATATTGAAGGTTATTTTTTAGTTTCATCAATTGGTATCTCATCTCTACTAGGACGATAAGGCGGAGAAAAATGAAAAAAATGGTTGGCAAAAACCCGTTTATGTATTAGACTGTGTTAAGGCATGCGTCATTGCTGTGTGTTCGGAGTCCTATTTGTTCGAATATATGTCTTCGTCTGTGACTTTTTATATTTGTGTGTAAGTATTGCTTAGTGCATTCGAATGTATAGTTTTTTTTTCCTCATAGGGGACATAATTGCATTTTTCTTCCAGAAATATGACTTATTTGACGTCACGTATTACTCTTAAGGGAGTTTTTCGTTTATTGATTTCTTCACTTATCTTTAAAGAAAGTTGAGTTATTGAAGTTGTAACTTTGAATGAAATGACATTTTATAAGAAGAAATATATTATCGGAAAGAGAAAAAGTACTACATTTGAAAATTAGATTATATATAAATGCATTATTTACAGTTAAAAACATACAATAGTTTATATATCCCAAACATGGTTCCAGATTTGTATGACAACCTATGTTATTTTATTTTTTTGAGTTTATCTGTCTAAGCTTCCAAATAATTATACACAACATTCGTAGCACAAATGTCGTTTTCTGTAATACATATTATAATTTTTACTTGAGACAGAAGTTCGACACAAAATACGTGTGCCATCGATTATAAAGTGAAACAAAAATGCAATGCGAAATATATCTTTCAAGTTAGAAATGCGAAAATATATCTTTCAAGTTAGAAATGCTAAATACAGAAATGACATATCTTTAAATTTTGATAGACTAGATCATTTTTTCGTCTTACTTTTTTGACATTGTGAGGTTTTAAGCAAAATTAATCATATCTTTGCAAGAGCATGTGACATAACGGCATTTTTGGTGATGCGACAATGTGGAAGACGGTGATGGTTTGTCACAAAATCTTAAACTTTGAAACTCTTGTTCAAACAACTGTTCAATCTGCAAACCTGGACGTTTTCATTCGTTCTTTACTGGCAATGGATCACGTAGGGGCGTTCTAACGTTTGTTTCGAAGAAGATCAGGGTTGTTGAACGTGTTGAGGAATTTTCTAAGTCGAGTGATTGGCATAAACTGTTCATTTCGACAAACAATGTGAGATTCTGTCTCATCAATGCATACGGCCCCAATGATCTGTGTACCGCCTTCTACCAATCCATTATTGACTCCAAACTTCTAAGGAATCTTCCCACGATTATCATAGGAGATCTCAACGTCGATTTATATAAGAAACCTTTTAATTATCCCAACTTGCAAATTTTAAATTTTTAATCTCAAAATTTAATCTTTTAGACGCCACCAAAAAACTTAGCCCAAATCAACAAGTATCGTGGAGAAAAGGTTCTTCAGCCTCTCGAATCGACTTGGCCCTGGTATCGCCAACCTTTTATCAACAAATAAGAAAAGCATTTTATAGACCAGAACCCTTCTCGGATCATCATTCTTTAGAATTAGAACTGAATTTTAGACAAACGACACATGCTTTTAAAGTGCCAAAGTGGATTTTAAAAGAGACAATATTTGTGACAAAACTTCGTCAAAACCTAACACAAGCATTCAGCCCTTCTCTTTCATCAGAACAAACATTAACAGTTTTTTCAAGAGTGGTTCGGCACACCACGTTGAAGTTTTTGCATGACCAAAGAGAATAATGAAAAAAAATAAAGCAAAACTTAATCATCTACTTGAAAAAAATTGTATGTTTATTAAAACGTTCACTTCGGAACTGGTCAACACTTTTAGACTAGCAGAAGTTGTGGAGACTGAAATGAGTGACAAGTTATCTACGGAAGTAGGCCCTCACAGGCGACTTTCAACTCTCCGAAAAAAACTGAACACTCTGCGTCCGCCATTAAGGCAATAATACATGAGGGTAAAAAGATAACGAAATCCCAAGACGTATTAGACTTCTTTTATACAAAATTTCAGGACATTTTTCGCCATGATAGGACTAAGTTCCCCAAGAAGAAATTTGTAGCCCGATCAGAAATCTTCACAACTGAAAAAGTTACATCTTACATCAAAAAGAAGTTAAACGTGCGGAAGGCGTCGGGGGTGGACGGAATCATTGGAGAAGTCTTCTCGCATCTTCCTAATGAAGTAGTTCCCTTTCTGGTTCGAATAGGAGAGTCAATGGAAATCAGAGGCAAGCTTCCTAAGTCTTTCACAAAGGGAAGAATTGTCCTCATTCCAAAAAAAGGGAATGGGATGAATTTTAACCATTGGAGACCGATCACTGTTCTCAACCAGTCCTATCGAATTTTGTCTGGAGTTTTGTCTCAGGAAATGGAGCCAATACTCAACAAGAAGATTGGTATCCCTCAAAAAGGATTTTAAAAAATAGAAAAATATCGGATGTATCACGTAATATTCATACAGCCATTGAATCTGTGAAAAAAGAAAAAAGTTTGGGGCGGTGATTGGGATAGATTTTAAAAAAGCATTCGACTCTATTTTACATTGTCAAATTTTAAGGGCTGTTAAAAAACTCCTCCCTCGCCGTTTTTTTAATCCAGTTCGTGCTCTTCTTTTTAATGGATCCTCGATAATCACATTGGGTGGTCTGGAAAGTAAGTCTATATTGCTTGAAAGAAGCTGTAGACAGGGTTGCCCTTCAGCCCCTCTTTATCATCGCTGCTGTGGAAGAACTTGTGACTCAACTGTCACGTAAATACAGTGGATTCGGTGTTCAATTTCCTGGTTACCGACATCTGATCGATCTCTACGCAGACGACATTACATTGACAGTAGAAGCAAATTCAGAAGCGCAGCTAAAAAAGAGAATCGAAATCCTTTTGTCTTCTTTCGAAAAATTCAAGGAGAGGTCGGGTTTGGAATTAATCGATCCAAGACTTTTATTTTACCGATAGGGGAATGGAGTTACAAAGAAGGGCTTTGCGTAGGCCATTGCTCCGTCAAAAATAAAGTTTCTATACTTGGTCTTCACTGGGGGCCTGAGGGGCTACATAGGAGCAACTGGGACGTTATGTCTTCGACGATTGGTAGTCGAGTTTCTTTGTGGAGGAATTATGGCCTCCAAAAAAGAATAGACTTATATAATCTCCACATAATTCCTCTAGTTTTATATAAGGCCACTGCATCTCCCGAGATTGCTGAAAGAGCCATGAATGAAGAAGAAGTCTGGTTGTCGAAACTTTTTCACAAAAACTACCTTCCCGCTATTAGGAGACCTAAGGAGTTGATTGGGGGAGGATTGGCTCTTCTATCTCGTATAGTTCCCAAAATCTATATAAAGATTTTTATAGATATTCTGAAGAAACCCGATCAGGAATGGAGGAGGACTGTCACGTACAATAGTCTATGTATGAGATTAATGTTCGGAACTGATCTCACAAACGACTCCACGCAACGTATATCCTCAAGTTGGGCGGCAGCTCAGAGAATAATTTGGAAGTGTGAGCCCAAATTTCTCAGTGATTCAACAGTGGACATCATTCGGAAAAATCACTCGAGACCCTATTTCTTCAAAAATTTGGGAGATTCCGCAGTTTTGGAGGAAAAAGCTCTAAATAACAATGTTTTATCCATACACTCCAGTCTCTTAATATATCCATTTAATGATGGAAGGTTTAAATTCCCTCTAAGAAAGGCTGCTGTTGTTCATATAATGCCACGGCCGTGGCACCTCAAAATGGCATTTCCTAATTTGAGCTACGAAACTAAGGGGTTGACTGATTTCTTTCTCAGTTTATTAAAGCTCCCTGAAACATGGAGGCATAGAATAAATCAGTCCTTAGTTGGAATCCACGACGGGAGGACATTCACAAGCCAACTACAAATTTCTTCTAACTGCATAATCTTTTCGGAGCATTGCAAGGATTGTGGGAGACTTTATAGTGACACCTTACATGCCTTCGTGGATTGTCAGGCTGTGTCTATATTGAAGAAATTCGTTTCCTTAAACGTCAGAGGTCTTGATAGTTGTGGGGAGGGAATTATAAAGGCAGTTGTGCTGTTTGGGCTTCAAAAAAGAAAAGGTCGTCGTTCCGACAACTCTAAGGCCGTGGACTTCGCTTTGTTAAACGCTAAAGCACGGATTGCCAGCTCTTTAACGAAGCGAGAGTTTGTGAAACCAACAGACCTACGAGCAATTTTGCTATCAGCTGCAGCCAGATACACTGCTTTTTCCTGAAAATTCCGTCTCTTCGCAACGACTCGTGGACCTTTGCTTCAGAGGAGGTACGATACTTCCCATCAAGTTCCCTATCTCATTTAAAGATTTTACGCCGTATTTTGAAATATTCAAAGTGATTTATTATTTAAAATATTGGAGAAACGTTTTTTAAAGTATGTATTGTGCCTTTATATGTTTGATTAATTTGTATTATATGTTTTAGCTGTTGTCGTTCTTCTCCAAAGTATTAATTTTAGACTACAATGTCTATTTATGTTTTTTAACGCAATTACTCTGGAATTTTAAGAACTGAAATACACTGAAAAAAAAAAAAAAAAATCTTGACGCCCCTAAC